>CM040190.1:63519182-64064182 GCA_022606455.1 Callitettix versicolor | reverse complement strand
TATAACTACCAAAATTAATTTCACGATTCATTTCATATACTTAAGTAGGTCAAACGTTTTCGAAATTTCCGTAGTGTAGTGGTTATCACGAGCACCTAACAAGCGTAGGTCCCCTGATCGATCCCGGGCTGAAACACAGTAATTTTTAATTACAATTAATTTAAATTGAGACCTGCGACGCGCAAAATATACTGTTATATATCAATATGAACATGTTCCTAGCATCACGTGTCCCGCAACATCTATCACAACCAGTCTTAAAGCATTAAACATATTAAAAAACACCCAAAACAACTAAAAAACTTCCGTATAGATAAACTAAAAAACATTAAATTATATTTATAAGAGGTATTATTTGAAACTAACCTTTCCAAAAACATTGTTTCACATGGCATTTTATTAAACAAAATGGCGATTTTTTTTGCGCGAAACGTAGGTACATTATGAATCTACCTATTTGGGTAATAAGAAATGAAGAAGTTATGAAAAAAATAGTCTATAACTAATATGTTTGTTAAAAAAATATTGTAAAAATCAGCTCTTGGGATATCAGATGGAATTTGCAACATAAAAACATCCAAATTCAGCTAAAAACATTTTAATTTTGTCATGTTATCGCGCTAAGCGTACAAGTCTTGCTCGTTATTAGCCGAGTAAAGGGACAATGAAACAACGTTAACACTAGTGACGCACGCTGTAACTGCCGGTAAGGTGAGAGTGTGCCATCTGTGACGCACGCTCGTCTTTAAAATAGGCGGCGTATGACACGAGTGACGCACTCCCTTTCTTATGGGCTTATTTATAATGACGCCCATGTATGAAGCCAAGAATTGTGTTGTACGACCTTTTTAAAGTATTATAGAGTAACCTTAGTCGGATTAGATTTTGGTCTTTTGTATTTTTTTTTCTTTACAGTGGCACACCTTATACGTAATTTAAAAGGATATAAAATTTAAATTCAATAGAAATGTTAGAAGCATCATTTAAATTTATAAACTTAATTTTAAGTACAATGAAGTAATATTATATTTTGACCTAATGATTTTTTTTATTTTGGTTACCTTTATTGATAAACTAAAATTAAAACACATTCAAAATAATAACATCTATTTATTGACAATTATAACAGTAAGACATCAAAGAAAAAATCATATAACTTATGGAGTCTTTTACTTGAAACTTTATGTGAGTGCGTATCAATAACAGTGTGCCACCAGTGACGCACTAAGCCTATTATAGGAATGGCTTACAAATAGACATCGTGTGCCAGCAGTGACGCACGGACGTAAACTCTAAAATATATAGTTCTCGTTTGAAAATCATCTAAAATGTTATATAGACACATATTCTAATAATATTACGGAAAAAAATGTTATGCCTATAGTTGAGATTTCATGTTACCATAACACAAAATGTTATGACATGTAAAAATGGCCGTCGTCGTGAACTTGTTAATTCGTACAATCTCTATTAAATGTATGCTTACGAACCTTTAACAATATGGGCTCAGTACTTATTTGATAGGTTTTTACAAGAAGATTCAAATAATGTATACAAGCTTCCTTGTCGTCAAAACAAAACATTTGCGTGTAGCTTCTTAAGAAATCCAAGATGGCGGTGAGGCAGAGACTTATATCTCAATCAGAGCCAACATTAAAAATACATTTTTGAGTTTGACCAGTTCGCTTCGGACTAATATTTACGATGCACCAGAGCGCCGATGTTAAATTTATAGTCAAGCCAGCTCAGCTTCTACAAGAAACAAAAGTAGTCTCGTATTTCGTGGAGGTTATTAATTAATTCAGTAACATCTATAATGGGGAGGGCACCCCGTTGCGAGGCTAAGGTCAGCGCAAGGTCGTTTGTACGAGAGACGACCGGATTTGTGTTTGCCGGGATGTTCCTTTTATAAGACGTATTTTAATGAGTGAAAAAGTATGAAGTGCGACCGACATTTTGAATTGTATAGTTTTACTGCGTGGTGATTTTTAGGTTAGAAATTTAACTGTAGAACATAGAGTGAAAATTTTGTTTTGGAAATAAATATAATGCTAAAAACCCCTACTTTTTTAACTTCATCAACTAACAATACAAAATCATTTCTAAATGAAAACATTTTTCAAAACCTACAAAACTCGAACATGAAAATATTTTCTTAATCAGCTGTATAACATGATCATAGAAGTGGAACTTTTCATATTTTTGGTACCTTCGTCTATGAGCCTATAATCGAATTATAAAGCTATTCAAATTCGAATTGATATTTTTCCAGGGACAAGAAGTCAACAAATAGTCATCGAGAAGAACATAGGCCTACCGACTGTATGTGTGCTTGGCAGAAAAGGCCACAATTCCGACCTTAATGTTACCAACTATATCCAGTGGCGAATCCAGCCGGGGGGAGGGGCACCCCTTCAGAGGAATTGTAAAAAAATTAAGTTTACTATGATATATATATATATATATATATATATATATATATATATATATATATATATATATATATATATATGTGTGTGTGTGTGTGTGTGTGTGTGTGTGTGTGTGTGTGTGTGTGTGTGTGTGTGTGTGTGTGTGCGTGCGCGCGCGTGTGTGCGCGCGTATGTATAGGCCAATATTTGAACTATATGAAGATAGTTTGACGGGTTTACGTTCACCGGGATATTAAAATAAATAAATACTGACGATGCCATAAATCGATTCGCAAATAATAAGAAAGAAAACTTTATTTTCTTTTATAAAATATTAGCCTGTATAAAATAAGTATTTTCTCGTTTAAAAACTATTTCTGAAATAATATAACAAAAATTAATTTTTAAAATTATAAATAACATTATTCTTTTAGTGTTTAAAATTTTAAGTTTAGTTTAATTTAACAAAAAATAATCTCATGTTGTTAGTCTTATTTTATTAATAATTTTTATCTTACGATATATATATATATATATATATATATATATATATATATATATAAGTCTTTAATAATGTGAGGACTGTCATGTTCAGAATCGAATTCAATTATGTCCACAGCCTTTTAAATTTTTAAAATAAATCATTCAACAGAAATTCACTGGAAACATTAGAGAATGTATGCTTAAAAATTTAATCTAGCATGTGTGATGTAGCCTACAGTAAATCTTATTGTACATTAGAGAATTATTAGTGAAAATAATGGTCCATATGACACGATGGCGACATATTCTTGGCTATAGAAAAACTCAGGAGGCATAGGCTTATTGTTTTTCATCCACGGTTCCATCCAAACTTATTAGAAACTCAAGTTTCAAAATATTCGAGTTGTATTAGATTAACACTAAATAGATTAAAGTGAATTTACAAAAGATCAAAACTAAAGAATTCCGTTAAGATATTGGATTCGAGGAAACTTTAATCTCGTCTTCAGTTAAAGGTTGAACGGCAAAAAGCAAGAAGGGTTGTCAGACAGTTTGACAAGGTGCGTGTAATTGTCCGGCAAATTGCACACGACCCTTGTCCACCCTCGGCCCTTAAGAGCTAATCTTACCCTAACACCGCTAAGATGCGGGCTGATGGTTTGTCTTCGGTCACTCAATTTGTAATTGTCGCTCAGCTGAGGAAATGGATTTGGCTCGCCTGTTCCTTCAACGCCTATTTGAAAATATATCGGGGATGATAACCTAAAGGTTTTTCGCCGGGAAAAAAAATGAAAATATATGGAAGTTATTACTGTATTGTCTCGTGATGAATTTCATAATCGTTGTGAGTAATTAAGATAGCCTTTAAATTCAAAACCACATAGGCCAATCCCCTTTCAAAATATGTGAATTTAGCTAACTCACTAGGGTAAATACCTTGATCTCGAAGGAACGTGAAAAAACACTATAAATGAAAACTTCGATCCAAACTGGCGTAACAGGTTTTTCTTTATACAATAATAACTTATAAGTATCCAGATGGACACATAAAAATCTATCTTCTTGCTTAGAGAGTTCAAAAAACTTTAACTTTAGGCTACCAAATACGGAGCGGAGCTGCTCGGGGTTGAGCGGAGAGGAGCAGACTTGAACGGAATGAAGATAAACGGCAACCGGAAGCGGAGTTCAGTCAGTTTAAAGAACGGATTTGTATTTTTTAAATCTAAATATTTAGGTCCATTGTAACGGATTCTAGGAACTAATGTTTAAAAACCGTAACTTAGGCAACGGTATCCTAGGTAATATTTTTTTTTTTTTTTGGTGTTTAAGTCCGATTATTGTGCACACTTGGGTTAATGCAGACGATGGGATGATTTATAGCGTATGAAAATGCCAAGCCCTCGCCGAGAATCGAACCCGGGTCCTCGGGGTGAAAGCCTAGTACGCTATTCACTAGACCACCGAGGCGGCACCCCGAGGTAACAAGGCATGGTTGGCGGGGTGGGGGAACCGAACTAGACAGTGTCGAAGCTACTCTTGACTCCGCTCTGCTCCGTTACGCTTTCAGTGGCCGTACTTACATTAAAAAACATTATTTCCGGTTTTGAATGCGTAGTTTTCCATTCAACATAACTCCGCTCCGCATTTGGTGGCCATCAGGCCTTAAATTCATTGTAGTTTTTCTATTTACTATATATATAATGTATATATATATATATATATATATATATATATATATATATATATATATTATTTCAAAAATATTGACTTGAATTTTGAATCTTTGTATATAATAATCGAATTTGATAACCAATTTTTTTATAATTTGACATATAAGCCTACGTTTTATGGGTACCTAAGAGAATTATATGTCAGTTAAATTAGGCGAAAATACTTCCAACAGATTTTGACAAAATCCTATTTTCGTTTAATATTTATTCTTCTTAAGGAGTACAAAAATGAAAATACTTTGATTAACTTTACACCATTTCATAATTGCGTGGTGTCGGGGTTCGTGATGGACAAAACTTGTGCACAATTCTTACACGGCACTTCTTCTATCCTAATAAAGCACGTCGGGTTGCTTAGATAAATTAGTACAAAGTTCTATCACCTCGTACCGCCACTCTCAAAGAGCCGAGCCGATCATTAAGGTAAACAGTCAAAATAAAATCAATCACTCCAAATAAGATACGTGAAAAGAAAGCAATAGGGGGGGGGAAATAATGAAAGGTATCGTTGCTAATAGTTACGGTTCCCTCCGCCAGGGGGAACATTTGTCTTGATCGAGGGGGGCCAGAAACAAAGCATTAAGAATTAAAATCGGGATGACATCGGAACCCTGCAGAGCTTGGCTGCCGCCTACTGCGCTCTCTTCTTTTAAATTTCTTGACCGTATTTTCCGTTTTAATTATTATTTTTATCCCTGTATATGTTACAGCTGATAGCCAATGGGGTGCCGCAACCACCTGGTCACAGATGAAAGGTGTTTCTGCAACCGCATCTGCTCAATCTGGTGATATACAGCGGAGTTGTAATTATTATCTACCGAATGGCTAAGGTCTGCTTCATAAAACATTGGATCGTTTTAAGGTCTGACAATAATTCAACCAATCGATATACATAAATGAAATGCGCTGCAGAGTAAATGCAAATAGCTTCCTCTTTTATCGGAATATGGCATCGGCTTTTCCGGGTTAGTTTTAATTTTCAACAGCAAACAATATATTACAATGTTTGTTAAACGGATTTCGTAGTTTAAAATAATCGCGGCACGTAACTGTCTCGCTGATGTAATGAAAGCTAATTTCCAAAAGTTTTTTTTATCTCATTCTCGTTTTGAAATTCTGATTTCACCATCATAAACAAAACTAAATTCTGCATATACTACCATTTTAAACTGTCAAATTGCATTGAAAATACGAAAATGATGACCGCCGTCAAATTAAATTTCGTAATTTCAACGGATTTTGAAAATTCAAAATGCTAATTTATGCATTTATGTAACGCTGATTACAGATTACGATAGTGAAATCAGATTTTCAAAAATATTTAATAAAAAAGTGTCATGAATTTCTAAAGATTTAAATTTGACATTACCGACATTTTGATAATGTTGACTAAAAATTACATATATGTAAGCGTACTAATAAACACACAAACGCGAGCGCGCGCACGCGCGCGCACGCACGCGCGCACACACACTCGTAAGATTTGAAATGTGTAAAATATGAAAAAATCGTTTCATTACTTGCGGCTTAGAGAAATGAAATCTAAAGAGAAAATAGTTTTAACAAATAATTCAAAACGTACTGTTTGAAACCAATTATTTTTTCCAATTAAAAAAAAATGTTCTTAATAGCTGTTGTTTTCTTTAGGTTTAGGGAAAACTACTTAACTTAATTATTGTATAAATATAACTTTTAAAAGAAGTTAATTATGGTTAGGAGCGCGTTATGAACCTAACCGTTTCGTTCAGTCATTCTATAGCTGTAGTTCTGACTATCGACACTTTACAATCCCTAAAGAGTTATTTCCTTCAGTTTTACAACGAAAGGGTAGCATTCTTCCGCTTCCCTCCGGATACACTGACGTCCCGCTACCCCTAAATAACACCATATGTCCCCGGGTATACAAATAAACACCCGAAGATGACATGTTTGCCTTGCGATCCCTTATCTTTGCAACTTCCCCTATACATGACCCTACCCCAAACCGTTTACCCAGTAGCCCACTTCTTGAAGAAGGGAAAGGGTCAAGACCCCTTTTCCGTTTTGAATTGGACTTGTATGACAAGAGCGGGTGACATCTGTTTGGAGGGTGGAAATTAAAGGGGTAGCCGGCAGAATTTAATTGCGAGTTGGACTTGATAAGGGTGGTTATTGCATTGTTTATCTTAAGTTTGTAAGTACTGTATTAATAATTAGTATCTGCTTGCTTCACGTTCCAATCCCGCCCACTGCAGGAATTAACAAAAATTAGTGAGGAAATATTTAATAGGGCTAACGGAATTATGTTTAGCACAAATATTAATTCGAAATCAAGTAGGCCAAGATGAAGGGTGAATACAGTAAAACAAATTAATACAATTATTGAATTACAAGCAACGGTTAGGAAACGAGATCAATAAAAATGTATTAACATTTAAAAACTATGTATATAATTTTTATAGCGTACTGGGCTTTTACTCCGAGGACCCGGGTTCGATTCCCGGCCAGGGCTTGGTATTTTCATACGCTGTAAATCAGCCCATCGTCTGCATTAGCCCAAGTGTGCACAATAGTCGGAAGTTAAAAAAAAATTCTAAATCAGATGAAAATACAGACCCATGATCTTAAATGTGTGTGTGTGTGTGTGTGTGTGTGTGTGTGTGTTTTAGTAAGCTCACGTTCGCTATTTTAGTCCTATTTGTTTCAAATGTAGCACTAAAATCGTACCAAACTTACCAAAAGAGTTTGGTAATAGCTTAGACAAGTTTGTTAACCAGCAAAATATTTTCGACAGTTTCAACATAGCGGCCATTTGAAATCCTTAGAATTATAACGTTTTTGTTGTAAATGTTTTCGAAAATCTGATTTTGCCGTTGCAATCAGCGTTAAGAACATAATAAAACAGTATTTTGGATTTTCAAAATCTCTTGAAATTACGAAATTTAATTAGATGTTCAAGTTACATTTTCGTATTTCTTCTAATATATAAGCATTTGAATGCTGAAATTAAAATTTCAAAAACAAATTACTTTTGGTAATTCCTTCAGCAAGAGCTGCGTGCCTGCCGCGATTAGTAGTTATGAAGCTACCTCATTGTAAAAAAGTGTTCTTTTTTTAAAAAAAGAAAAAAAAACTTTTTCAAATAATAGATAACTATACTTTAAAAATTGTATTGAGTTAAATAAACTCCCCTATAAAAAAAACATGTTTTGAAATATTCAGTTTATCATATCCTTCTTGTACTCAGATTTCAGAATTTTTGTCAAAAGCTTCGGGACAGAAAATTTGTGGTGGGAGAAACTTGTATGCCATTTGTTTCGATGAAAAGACATTTTAAAATCAAACTGAATTTGGTTATAACATTCTTGTGTAAGCCGTTTAGTAAGTGATTTAAGTTCTATACCAGGGGGCACTATGAAAGTTTTAAGTTAACACAGACTTTCGAATAAGAGTAGTCGTTGGGGTGAGGGCGGTAGTTGGAGTGGAAGGGAAAACATGTTTAAAAAATAAATCGAAAAAAGATCGATCACAAATAACAAGCATAAATTTATGAATCATTGTAGTATATACATTTCAATACAGATAATTATTTTGTTTTTTACAGGGCATTACAATACCTCGTTGTAAACGATAGTTGATGTAAGAATGTAATCTTCTTGTACTTTTTGTATTTTATTTTCTTTAATGGATACAAACATGTTAGTTGGTTTAGTTACCCTTGAGAAGGCTACATACAATTGTCCGTGAGTAGCTTAAAGACGGAAAATTGTAAAATAAATCCTGCTCTTTAAAATCACAAGTATATTTGTGTAAATACAGTGTCCAAAACATGTGTTTAGTATTCGAAATACTTGTCGCGGCATGTACGATGGCATGTATAGGGGACTGTCAGTCCTTATAACCTATAGGCCCCTAACCTTAATAATTTTTAAGTAAATATTGAAATTGTTTTAAGCATGTTATACAAAAAAGTGATATTTGTAATGAAATTGTCTATTCGTGATAAAGTTAGCTTTGTAAAATATACAAAATATTGTCCGATTTGTGATGCCGAGCATGCGCATCCATGACGCCGTTTTGCCTATGGCAGTTAAAAGTGTCTTTTATGTAAAAATTTCCACAAACAGTAAGTTTTAGCTCAAAATCGTTTTGCAATGTCAGAAGCCGGTTAAAAAATCTTTATAGAGATACGTCATTTATGCATGTACGAATAGTATGTGCTGAGAAAAAGGGATGTTGACTCGAGAAATATTATGATTCGAGTCTGCGCAAAAACTATAACGTCAACGACACAACTGCGTTCGACTAAAAAGAGAGCGCAACGTATAAGCCCTACACGACTTGATAACGGCAGAATTGAAATGTCACTACGCCGGACTGCGCTTGCGGCGATCATGATTCTAAAAGTAAATTTAAATTTTCATTAAAGTTATAACAGCGTGTCGTTGAAGAACAGGTTTGGAAAACGAAATCCGAGCTCCCCCAGGGGACGAGATAATATTTAGGTCGGAGCTTTAGGAATTAAAAGCGGGGAATTTAATATTTCGCAATTCACAAGTTCATACGGCTCTGAGAATTGACGCGTTAATTGTAGGCCTATACTTTAATACTGTGTGCTCCAACTAACGGAGACGTGAAAATCAATATTGTTTTGCACTCTCATTAACAATAAACAAGCTCCGAGAGGAGCTTAAAGACAACAACAAGACTCGTGCGAAATTTCGCACTATGAAAGTTTTAAGTAAACACAGCCTTTTGAATGAGAATAGTCGTTGGTCTGAGGACGGTAGTTGGAAAAAAGGGAAAACATGTTTAAAAAATAAATTGAAAATCGATCGGTTTGAAATAATGATTACAAATGTATGAGTCATTGTAGTATATACTACTCGAGATCGCAAAGTAGGCCTACACATACTTGCCAAAAATTTCATTGAAATCGGTTGATTGTTTTAAACTCCTGTGTTGTGTAAGACACATAAACGTACAAACCAATTATCTTAAAAATAACATTTTTAATTTATTAAAAAGGATTATTGGGCAGTGAATCTGTCAACGGTTAATACGCAGTGCGAGATTAGCCTGTATAAAGTAAGAAAGTAAAATCGCTTTTATTTCGAGAATCGAACAAACGAAACGTGAAATATGCCAGATCAGGTGGAGGGAGGGGCGCCCAGTTATTACGTATTCATTTCCTCTCAGTCTTTGTCCCAAAGTGCAGTCAAGTATGAGAAGGCCTATATCAGTGTGACACCGGACAGACAGACAGACACTGTACCGTGAAGAGAGACAATGCTGACACCGCGCGGGCAGCGGGCCATGAAACCATTTCAAAAATCCGGACATTTACGCCCGCTTTCATAGCTGCGACTCTATAAAGTGTTTAGGCGAGGAAGGAATTTGTGATCACAAATCTTTTTTACTCAACACTGTAGTGAAAGGGAACAGAACACAAACATACCAATAGACTACTTCCCCACAGACAGCTTCTCTCTCTCTCCCTCCCTCCCTCCCTCCCTCTCTCCCTCCCTCCCCTCCCCTCCTCTCTCTCCCACTCTTCCTCTCTCCCTTTCCCTCGGTCCCTTCCTCCCCTCTCTCCCTCCATCTCTCTCTTCCTCCCTTCCTCCCTCTCCCCCTCTCTCTATCCCTCCCTCCCTCTCCCTCTCTCTATCCCTTTATCCCTCCATCTCCCTCCCTCTCTCCCTCTCTCCTCTATCTATATCTCCTTCCCTCCCTCCCTCCTCTCCTCTCTCCCTCTTTCCCCCCTCCCTTACTCCCCCCTCTCTCTCATTAATGTAGAATGAATTAGCCTAATTAGGTTAATTAGAATGAATCGCTAAAAAAAATAAATTTTGTAAAGAGGGCAAAAATGGTTTAGTGAATAAAACATGACTTAAAACTGAAATGGTGCTTTTACTAACCTGTAACCTGAATAAATAACTAGAACATAAAATATACGTGGTGGTAAAATTAATATTTTCTCCTTTAGTCAACGCAGCCTTTTTGTTTAAGTAAACTTGAATATTACTAAATCTATTACAGGTTACTATGAACTGCAAGTACACTAAATTTTTTAGCACTTATAATTAATTCAAAAGATAAGCTATAAACTACAAGCTACACTTTCGTTGAATATTCCACAGACAGAGTTATAAATCTATGTTACTAAAATTTAATGGAAGTCGGTTTGAGAAATAAGTTTTCTCAGATTTTCTGTTTTTTTAACGTTAGTTCCTAAATTTTAATTTTTGAGGAATTGCCGTGCGTCAGTTGAATTAGGCTTATACAGTATTTAGTTTTGATTGCTAGGTTTAACTTTAGTTTTAACATATATAAATATAAATGAGAATTATATTTAGGTTCTATACATAATCTACCTATAACCTGTAAAAATAAAGTTACTATTCTTATAAATAATTATTTTAGCCTATTAAAACAAAAAATTACATACCATGAACTCCTTTAAATTTGTTTTGATAATAAATCATTTATTAATTTCAGTATTAATTAGATAATTCGCGATAATAACAATTTTTTAAAGTCATTAAAACATATAACCTAATACAATTATTTCATATAATGGGCTGTTGGTTTGTGGCTGAGGACGTTGAAGGTAAATTGATTCAATACAAAAGGCTGCGGTAAGTTAATAGTTCAAATCTATCAACCATGAAATCTCAGATTTAGTTATCTCGTTTTAGTTCTGTTGTTCTTGGTATTGAACTGGTGTTCGTAGTTGGTGGTTAACTTAATTGTGATTTTTTTATTTCAGTGTTCAGTTTACACCAACGAAATAAGACATTTTACATGGTAAGTAAGTACGTTTGGTTACAACATTGAACTTTAATTTGAACATATATAAATGATAATTATATGGAGGCCCTATACATACCTATAACCTATAAAAATAAAGTGACAATTTTTATAAATAATTCGACTAGACTATTAAAAAAAAATTAAATAAATTACATACCATAAACTCCCTAAAATTTGTTCTAAAAATAAATCATTTATTAATTTCTGTGCTAATTAGATAATTCGCGATAATAACAATGTTTTTGTAGTTATTAAAAAATACAACCTAATAAAATGAACGCAATAAAATTTCACGTGATGGGCTGTTGGTTAGTGGCTTTGGACGCAGAAGTAAATTGATTAAATACAAAAGGCTGTGTTAAATTAATAGCCTACATCTATCGATCATGATATCTCAGATTTAGTTATCTCGTTTTAGTATTATTATTAAACTGGTGTTCGAATTTTGAGGTTAACTTGTGTTTTTTTTTTATTTCAGTGTCCAGTCTTGACCAACAAAATAAGACATTTTACATGGTAAGTAAATAAATTCAGAGAATTGTTGATTTGAAAGTGTAATGTGATTTATGAAAAGTATATATTATTTGTTTTAAATGTTTGTTTCATTTGTTCTTCTTTTGCCCAATGGGCTATACTAAACATATTTTCAAACGTTGTTATTTTAAGATTTTTAATAATTTTAAATTTGAATGTTTTTATGTTACATAAAATCTATACTATTTAATTTTGTATTTCTTTGTAAACCTTTAGGCCTAAAGATCCTACCAACGTTTGATTATATAGGCCTACAGTAAAAAATGTTAATTAGGCCTATTTAACAGTGATATGTTAAAACATATTTAATTAAGAGAAATTAAAAATGGTTATTTTGCAAATTTTATAGCTTAAAACAAATTTTTCTACAAATTTGTACCACACTAAAAAGTAGTTCTGATTTATTTAATGTTTATCTATTTATTTTACTTGCTTGATCTATTTATTTTACTTAGGTTATCAAGTAGGTTATATTTGACAGTTTGTATTGTTCAGAATGAGAAAGCAAGTTGTGTTAAAACTTTCACCTAGCACTGGAATGAAGGGAGGGTTAAACAAGGCGAGTGTCAATGGCCAAGGAACAATAGAGCATTAGGGTAGTTTCGTCCTGGGGTGGGTTAGTGGGTAAGTCGAGGACATTTTGTTATCATGTGTCCTAGCAATAAATAATCATCAGGACTCATGATAAAAGAAACATTTTCAAGTATTCCATAATAGTTTTGTAAATCACACATAATTTTTGTCTAAAGTTTAATTATTTTCTACATTAAAATCAATTTATCTTCCAGCAAATAGGCTATGTAAAAATGAAGTACATGTAATTCAGTAATCAGTGACAAATTGCTAAAAACGTTTTAGTCACGCTCTTACAATATTCGATATGTAAATGATGTACAATGTAAACCATCTATGAATCAGTCAAAAGGTGATATTTAATTATAATGTAAGTATAGGTTCTGTATGGTTTATGTAAGACCGGGGGGCAGACAAATGCAATTTTAATTTAGTAGTAATCATTAATAAATTAAACCTCTAAGTTTTTTTCAACTAAAACATTTAAGCCATATAATTTAATAACTACTGTCACTAATTTGCAGTAGCGTTCTTGCAACCGCGAGTGATGGTTAAGTTTTCAAAGAAAACTACAGTACTACATCTACAGTTTTCTAACGAAAGCTGGGTTCTAAAAATAGTTTTGAATGACAAGCTTGTTGTCGTATAGTTCATAATATAACGGTATTGTGTCAGTGAGAAATTAATAAAAGGGAGTGAATTATTAAAACATATTAATTATTAAAGGGAGTGAACATATTAAAAAAAGTTGTTGAAAAATATATATAGCTGAGATTAAAAGTTGGGGTCTAAACATAAACCATTTTCATAACAACTTGTAATTCAGAGCTGTAGAGATAAAAGTTACAATTTGATATAGCCTAAATTATATTTCATAAAAATTAATTATTTGTAAAATTGCTCCTGTATTATAAAATAATTTATTTACTTGTCTTTCACAAGTGTTTTGTTTTAAAGTTAGATAAAAGAAACTACAATATGAGCTGATAAAATGTTCGTGTCTATTGATTTGTTTTTAACGTCGAAGAATAAAATACATAATGAGCAGACAGTTATTTAGAGCAGTCCGTTTTAGATATGTAAAACCACCGGCTATTGTATCTTATGCTACTGTAACTTTTGGACGTTTCTGACGTGTTTGAGGTAGTTAAGCACGGTCATTTCATTCTGTCTCCTAACTTTTAGGTCGTAGGTTCAAGCCTTGTATTACTGCAGTAAGATTTTCTGTTAGAGTTAACGCAAATTCTCGTTCTTATCTAACTGGCGTAAAATATGAACGTTAATGCAGTGCAGTCAAATTTGCAGAATGTTGCATACACCGACAATTTAATTAATTTTATAGGCTTGTAAAAATTATTTATTGGCTTCATAATATTTTACATTTTTTAAATTTGTTTATTGCTTGGTAGGCTAGATTTGCTAGATTTAATTTGTGTTGCAAATTTAAATGTTGTTGTTTTAGTAAAAATAACAGAGGGGAATAAAAATGTAACTAGGTCAGCCTATTTGTATACTTATTGTAAAGCTACTTTAAAGTGATTTTCCGAAACATAATATTAGTTTCAGTAAAAAAATAAGATTAAGTAATTTTATTGGTTTTTTTGTCAAATTTTGAAAAAAATACTTTTAAAAATAACACTTAAGGCCCTATACTTATAGTAGGCCTACATTTTTTGCAAAAAATAATAAATTTTCGAAATTTGTTGTGCAATTGTAGGCTTTTTCGTGTTAATTTTAAAAGCACTTTATTGACAAAACTAAATGTAAATGATCTATGTTATCTATACATTAGTATCGAAACTACACTTAGAAATGTAAAACTTTTCTATAATACGCTAAGAAAGTTAGTTTCCAAAACTTTTTAAAATGTACAGTTGTGCTTAAAGACAAGTGTGAGACATCAAACAGTCAGTGATCGTACAATATGAATGGAATGTATTTAAATTTGACTTTCTCACGTAGTCAATTGTCGGCATGAGCGTGCAAATTAACAGTTACAAATTCAACAAGAAGGTTTAGGAATTGAACAGTGTTCTTGCAACCGCGAGTGATGGTTACGTTTTCAAAGAAAACTACAGTACTACATCTACAGTTTTCTAATGAACGCTGGGTTCTAAAAATAGTTTTGAATGACAAGCTTGTTGTCGTGTAGTTCATAATATAATGGTATTGTGTCAGTGATAAATTAATAAAAGGGAGTGAACCCGACGGTTCGCGGTCTTTTGCACTACACAGGCGGCCGGGGAAAGTCGTCTTAGCACATGTAGCCAACCGGGAGAGGTCTTTAGACTATAGTTTTTTCAAGTAGATTATAGTATTCAGATACTGTGTATAGGTCAAGAGTTTTATTAAAGTTTTTGGTAATTGATTATTAATTTTGTAAAGATCTAAAGTGCTTCGTCTAAATTAAAAAGTAGCCAACGCTAAAATGTGTTTGATTTTGCATTAATTGTCGTCACTTGAAGTATATTTTTTATCATCGATAAATTCAGTTGAATCGAGATAAGGATCTACAGCTACATCAATCAACTCGAGTGTCCAACTATTTATGAAGACTATACTGTAATTAAAGTAAAATTAATAGAAGTAAAAGTAACTAACAGGAAAATTTAAAAAAAAACTCTAATTACCCTAGATTGTAATTAAAGGCCCCGAGAATAAAAATCATTGAATACAATTTTATAAATTTAAAGAAATTTTAAAGTTATCATAAAATAAATTTAAACTAGTTGGCAATTAAAATAAGTGACTTTTATTAAAAGTGGTATCAATAGATTATAGTGATTTCGATAAACCAAAAGTGACTCTATTTATGTTATGTTTTGTGTTATGAAATAGATGAATAAATGTTAATTATAATCAAATTTCAAACTTGTTTACTGTGTAAGTTATTTACTAATAATTTTATATTATAAATTGGTTTAAAAGTGGTGACATTTGTAGTGGTAAAATTTAAAGTCAATTGTTAAAATATATTTTTTATAACAATATTCTGTACGTTTTAAATAAAATTAAAGAGTATTCCACACAGAGTACATAACACAAAGAGTATATAACACAGTTGTATATTATTAAATATTATTATAAGTTAACAGCTTTTATAATCGGAATAAAATATCCTAATTTTTTTGGAGTAAAGTACATACTTTTTAATTTTTTTTGAACATCTATTAGGCAATAATAAATGAGTAAATGACTTTCTAAAGTTACTATTTTACTGCGACGTTGTAGACCTATTGTGCCCCTTTCTATATTCCTGAAGTACTTAGTTACAGCAATGAATACAGAATCTATTAGAATAGATTACAGCACCTTCTTCAGTTATACTTTCTTATAAAATCTATAATTTGGAGAGGATTCAATGTGGGTAACTCCTCCACTTCTAATTGGTGACTTTAGAATTCATTATTGAATTTCTTATCAGATGCCAGCTCTGCTATTTGGCTTTCAAATTTTCCTTCTTACTTGTGATGAAGTTGTGCCCAATTTGGCCAGTCTTTTGTTGTGCGGTGAGTTCCCATTAATTCTATTTACAGTACATTCGTACACATGGGAATATCAGTACCTAAATCCACCCACTCTGAGCCCCGCATGCAAGGGACTGGGTATTCTCCCAGTCTAAGATACACTGGGAGGTTGATAACGCTCTTAGAGGGTGTGAGCTCTCGCTGCTGGTGGCACCTAGCGGCAGTGTTCAACTACAGTTAAAAAATAATACTGTCTATTTTCTCAAACATCTCTCTCTCTCTCTCTCTCTCTCTCTCTCTCTCTCTCTCTTTGTTCTTGCAGCTTGCAGTGTTCGTAGCGGCGGATAGTTCAACTACTTGGACTTTAGCCTCTGATAACGAGCACGCTTTTTAAAATGGTGGCTGTACTTCTAGTACGTTTATATTCATCGCCATATTCCTACTAATTTTCTTGGTTACATACTTCTTGTAATGAACAAGTAAAATTTGAAAAAGACTTCCGTTTTTTTAGAAAAGTAAAAATTCAAGTACAGTACGTTATATTAAAAAATAAACACAGAAAACAGCTGTCTCGCTGCCGTAATGGAAGCGAAATAATTTTTTACTTTAACATGTTTTTCGAAGTTCTGCTTTCACCGTCATAAGAAGCAGTAGTATTTTTATAAACCAACATTTAAACTCGAAAACGAACTCTGACCGCCGTCAAATTGAATTTTTTTAAATTAAACTGATGGTGAAAATTAAAATACTAAATTATGTATGTAGTTTTTAACGCTGATTACAATGTTGAAATCAGGTAGGGGGCCTATATATTTTTTTTAAAATTGAAATTGTCGTCTTTTAAAATTGCTGACCGAATTTTGCTGGTTAACGAACTTGACCAAGCTTTGATTTTTGTGTCAAGTTTCAATGAATAGGATTAAAATTGCGAAAGTGAGCGTGTTAACACATAGACTACATATTTATGTTCACTGGAATTAAACTGTTGGAATGGCCATCATGGTAAAACGTATAGGGTCTATAGGCAAGGGCCTATATACATTTAGGGACCTATTAAAAAGTGATCTAGAGGACAGAATAATTTCAAAGTCACGGGTTTAGGGTCTAAAATCTCGTTTTTCTAATGACAATTCGCTAATATAGGCTTAATTAAGCAACAAACTAAAGATCCGTTATGTAGTTTTTTCCATTATGTATGTTCCCGAACTCATTAGTTTCCTCACGTTTTTTGAGTTTTATTTGAACTTTAAATGAATTATCTAGCGACACCTCTGTATCGGGAATCGCAAGCGCTTAAATATCTTATAACCATACACTGTACCCTCGCAGTCCCGGGTAAATCAAGCGCCGTCCCGGAGGTAACGTTAACGCCGTAGTCCTAAGCTAAGGCATTACGGCTGATGGTAGCCACACGCATTTTAAATGTCTCGGTTCAATCTATAGAACGAGTGCGTGCGTTGAAAACACATAGACATATTTCTGAAGACTATACGATTTATTTTGGCTGAGAGCCCTCAATGTTTCTTCTTGAATATTGGGATTCAAAATGTTCAAGTACTTGAGTTGTTCGAAACGTTAGTTGTGTATGAAATATTTTGTTTTTAGTACAAAAAGAGGCGACCGGCCGTAGTTTGAAGAAAATATTGGAGGAAATTCAGAATGATAAAAATTTACCAAATAAAACTAAAGCTGTAACATGACAGTTTGATTTATTTCGAGAATCAACTTAATTTGAGTTTAACTTGCGTTTTAAAAAATTTGTTTTCTTTAAATCTTACCAGCCACCATTATCATACTGAATGAAAACTTGTATCGGATTTTTTATCTTTTAATAAGTTTCTAAAATTATTTACCACGATTAATAATTCTGCAGGTAAAAAATAAATTCAGTCTACCCCTTTTCACGGTGCGCTACTTGCACTTCGAAATTGTTGACGTACAAGAATATTTCCATAAATTTTCAATTTTATGTATTTTCATTTTTGTGTTTCATTTAAGCTTTGCATGGTTCAACATTTATAATTTTGAGAAATTCTTTTTTAACACGTTATTAACACATGAGTTGCATTAAAAAAAAATAGTTTAGAACCTGATATTCGAAAAGAAATCCAGAAAACACAAACCAAAATAAATTTGTTTACTCTCAGTAGCGCTGTTTTTTTTTAAATGTTAATTCTAATTTATTTAGGCTACTACCCTAAATATAAACAATATGCAAACATTGTTAAATTGTAGACTAGTTAAATGTAAACAAAGTTGACAACTAGGTACTAAAACTTTCTTGTCTGATTATAAGAAATATTTAGAATGAGTTCGATAAAAAAAATAGTTACAATTTCAAAATGTTGATAGATAAATTCTTTTGCACTTCGTCAGTTAGTAGAGTGCAAAAAAGTGTGTTTTACGTGGACGCGGGCAGAGCTAAAGAATTAAAAGAAATGCTCGGCTGAAACTGAATTTATAACTTTCTGCTGTCTGATTATAGGCAGTATTTAGAATGACTGATCAAAAAAATAGTTACAATTTTAAAATTCGTAGTTTAATGTTTAAAATTGCAAGATAGATAAATTCGTTCTTAGGTAAACTGAGTTCAAAAAAGTAGGTGTTACGTGTACAAGGCAGAGCTGGGGAGTAAACGAAATGCCCGATTGCAATTAAATTTGACATTTACCTATTGTTTTTATATTACCTATACTCGTAACACTTTAAAAAAAATTCAAAAATCGATCTTTGAAAAAATTAATAAAAATCTAAAATATACAAAAATCATATTTTTCGAAATTGGCTCTAATTACTTTGTCAAAATTTACAAGACAAACCGAATTTAACCAAAACTTCTGTCACTGTAAGCCCAAAAATACAATTCTAGAGCTTTTCGTAAAACCCTACTATCAGGGTTTACTTTTTCTTCGATAGTCTAAAATCATAAATACCTATTTGAAGTAAAGTTCGCTGACCTTTTCCTTTGTGGAAAAATAAGAGAAATGAAGAAAGAAAAGTGATAAATTTAGGGGATGAAAATATGATAAATGTCGTTAATATAAAAACTGTTTCTAACCAAATACCATATTTTAATTTTCTTTATAAGAATTCATAATTTTATTGTTTTGTTTGAAATTTGAAACAAAATTACTTTAAAAAACGTAATTTGTAACTTCATAATAAATTAAGTAATTAATGAAATTAAATGTATTCGCATGAGTAAAAACATCTGGATTTCAGCAATAAATTGAATCAATAAGAGTATTAAACTATTTTCATTGTTAGAAATCTTCTTGTTTAATATGCCTACCTCTGCATACGGATCAGTGATTTACGTTTTTAGCCTATTCTCGACGGAATGTTACTAAATCTCTTATCAATGGGCCTATAAGCGGACGAAATAAGATAGCAACAATTGTCTAGGCCTAAAAAGTTGCCACCGAGAGATTTACTACATCCCCTAATCGCCGTAGACACGACCCCCTCCCCTATTTTTTAGGGCTGATTGAGGGTGTACAACTCCGTTATTTACGACTTTTTTCAGTTCCCTTCGAAACGCGTGAAATTATTACGCGTCGGGGACTTTTTATGAGTTTAATTTGCCCGGTATTTCCGCGTAGATGTTTGACAGGTTCACTGGGCTGGATCTGTAACTGTTTATAATGTTCACAACAATAATTAGGACTTACTGAAACCGTAAGCACATAATTATCACCAGAAGGCCCATGCGAAATTTCGCATTGTAGAAGTTTTAAGTAAGCACAAGCTTTTGAATAGGTATTTCATTTTCTTTAATGGATACAATCGCATATACCGTGGATACAATGGTAGTTGATTTAGTTAATCTTGAAAAGGCTAAATGCAATTGTCCGTGAGTAAAGACAGCATTTGGTAAATACAATCTCCTGTTCTTCGAAGTGTTTGTACCTGCGACTTGTTTATGGTGATAACAATAACACAATTTTAATATGTAACTGTCGTCTAGTCAAATGAAAGGCATGCTTGATACCTGTATTTGTATTTTAACATTTTAATTGTGCTTCGTATTTTATGATGTCCGTCTTAATAATAGATAAATGCACGATGGAAGGAGAAATCACAATATATTTGTGTAAAAACAGTGTCCAAAACATGCGTTTGGTATTAGAAATGCTTGTTCCGGCTTGTACGACGGGCAGGGATAGGAGATTGTCAGTAGGGTCACATAACCTATAAGTTTAATGACTTTTAAAAAAATATTGAAATTGTTCTAAATACGTTATGCAAAAAAGAGGAATTTTTAAAGGTGTTGTCTACTCGTGATTAATAAGTTAGCTTCTTAAAATATATAAAATATTGTCTGATTTGTGATACCGCGCATGCGCATCCATGATGCCGTTTTACCTATGACAATTAAAAGTGACTTTTGTGTTAAAATTTTCCACAAACAGTACGTTTTAGCGCAAAATCGTTTTGCAATGTCAGAAGCCTGTTGAAATTTTTTTTCTCAGCACATACTATTCGTACAAGCATAAATGAGGTCATGTACGAATAGTATGTGCTGAGAAAAAGGGATGTTGACTCGAGAAATAATAGGTTATATATGATTTTTAGTAGTTAGGCCTACTTTCAAATTATAAGGCCGGGTGATTAACAAATATGGAGCGGAGTTGCGTTGAGCGAAGCGTACTGCGCTTTTAAAACCTAACCTATTGTTTTTAATGTAAGTACGTCCATTGAAAGCGTAACGGAGTTGAGTCAAGTGGCGTCACTGGGTTGCTTTCCATGTAGCTTCGACTCTGTCCAGGTCGGGTTTGAAGCTTCCCACACCACGCCTCCAAATTTATTATTTCTTGTACCTAGGTTACCGTTGCCTTGGTTAACACAGTAGTTCTTAGAATTCGTTACATTAAGATTAAGTATTTAAATTTAAAAAATACAAACGTGTTCTTTAATCTCACTGAACGTTTCCGGTTGCCTTTCGCCTTCATTTCGCTCTGCTGGGCGCATCTCAGCTCTGCATTTAGTAGCCGCCCGGCATAAGAATAATCGTAACTTGTAGTAGTTGGAATACACTAAATATATACCGGTATACCTATATTAAACAGAAATTTCTTACTTTCATTACAGAAGTGCACATTTTTTGTCGTAAACATTCTAAATTTTGGATGTAATTGTTTGAAACTTAGAAAAGTCTCACTCTATATATAAGCCAACATTTCGTTTGACTTGATTCTGTTATTACATTTCACTCATTGTCTATTTTGTTATTTTTACATCGTCGTTGGGGTTTTATTCATATCTGATGAAGCTTAAAGACGGCATGCATAAAATTCAGAAAGTACTTGCTTTTCACGTGGCCTGTTTGCTTCAGAGTCGTCACGTCCTTAGCTGATGTGATCAAAACATAATTTCAAAAACTACTTATACTGGTTAACATTACATTAACAAACATTACTTAAATTTATTCGAACTTTACAATACAAACTGTGAAAATGAACTTAACATCGTCGAGTCGGGTTCGTTTATTGGTCTCTGGCCGCTTTGTGGTATCTAAATAAACAATTTCCGTGTGTGATATAGTTTTAATTGCATTCTACGTGTTTAATCTTAAAAACACTCTATACACTTCCTAAGCTTATGCGATTCAATTATCGAACGCATATTGGTAAATAAAACACAATTAATTACCGTCTAATTATCATTCATGTTGTTTGTTGTTTCGTAACCATGTTAACGTTTAAAATACAGTTAATAATGATTTACTTTGTTGTCATTTATATCCCTCATTTGAAATAATATTATCTAACAATATTATACCTTATGTTAGAAAAATGCAATTATGTAGGTGTATATTTCGGGATGATTTCGTTTCACAGTCAACACAATGCTCAGACCTACTTGAAAGACCTTGAATAGTTATGGTCACTTTAAAAATTGAAATTAAGACTCAATTCGGTCACCAAAGCTGGTTTGAAATTTGCCTAAATTTAAGTTACGGGTAGTTAATAAACTGGAACTCACAGTAGAATTGCCTAGCTAGTTCCACGAAGCGTTCTGAGCACTCGTCAACTTTGCCGTCGTTTTAATCAGTAACCTTAATATTTAAGGAAAATGTCACTGAACCATCTTTATCAACTACATTTATCATCGTTAAAACAGAGGCCACCATATTGAAACGGAAGTGAAAGGGGAAAATCTTACATATACTTGTTCGGACTTCATACAAGGTAGCTTCGTACTAAGTTTCAAAACGCTTCGGTCAAAACGTGGCCAAAACTGCGTACACTCGTTAAATGAGAGCCGCTATCTTGAAACGGAAGTGAATGGGGAGAAATATTACAAATAATTAGTTCGATTTTTTTTAACTAAAAAATATTTTTGAAATATAGGCTAAAACCGCACTAGATGTCAGATATCATCATAATCGGTAAATTTAGTTAAATCATTAGTGATGTGCACAAACATACAGACGGACAGACAAGCAAGTAAGAATAACTTTTTTCCGATTTACAAAAGTAAGAAAGTAAATATTGGAACATTATCAAAATAAGTTTATAAGATTTTTCACAAATTTTGTTTAGGTATGAAAATACACAAATCAATTCACCGTAGCGAACTTTATATTAATGAAATTCACGGTTAATTAATTTTTAAAAACCCATAAAATAAACCACGTCTGCTGTCAGTTTTTTCAATTCATTCTTGAAACATAATTTATTTTAATTTAATTTCAAATTTACTACGCTGAATTAAGTTAATGTGTGGTCAAAATGTTATGAGACGATTTTGAGAAATTAGGCCGTTTTCACTGGTTTAATTTCCTTTGGGAAAATAATTGAATGTGAGAAAGTTTGTACAAATTTGTTGGCACTGTTTACGTTGTTCATAAAATTATTACGTGTAAAAGAACAAAAAATGTCGTTAAACATTATTGTATTTTAAAAGGGGTCGTTCTTTAATTAACAAAATTAGCACAGTTATATTTTCTTGGGAATAACATGATAATTAGTAATAATAATCAAATTAGTAATAGTAACATTAAGTAGAACTTTAAAATCATTTCAGAAACTAAATAAAATAGAATGGAGATTACTAGACCTGCTTTAAATGCAATTTGCGTGTAAGTAAGGTGTATTATCGATTCGGTTTTTTGACCCAGTATAACCTTTTCTAAAATAATTTAGCGATACATTTCTATTACCGAACCAAAATTATAAATCACGTATCATGTTCTCTCGATTAGTATCATGTTATTAATTAGTTGACGTTGCTCTACAGTCGTAACTATTTTATTAATTGTAACATTTTCGTCGTTAATTTCATTTAAAAAAATTTATTTTCTAATCATCGTAGTCTTTTTATTTCATTTATTCTTAAACTTCGTTCTTCATTTAAAACATATTTTTTTAAATAATTTCATCGTCAGTTTTATTTAGAAATTGAATTTTAACATAACCTCAATTGAAACGATATGAAGCAACTGCTGTTGTGTGAAATCAGCTGTTTAGAAGTCACAATTATATTTTTATATATACAATAGCACGTAACTTGCTAAATATATGCAATATAATAAGTATCGTGCAAAATTCGTCAAAACCAGCCCAAAAACATGCATGTTATAAGCAATTGAAAATTTTGAGATAAATATCGAAAGCGTGTGTGTGTTTGTGAGCGTAATTCGTGTCATCTGAAGGGACAGCATGAGCGAACCGAGTGGCTTTGTGTTGGTTAGACGCGTGCAAGTCACGTACTTTGTTAAGTAAATGAAAATGTCATCAAAAGAAGGAAAGAACTGAAAGCTCCCGGCGAGCTTGCCCCCGCACGTTAATTGACTATCGATCAGCTAGCATTGATAACGATCCGGCTCTTTACGACCGTGTGGTCATTTCGTGGCTACTTCCAGCTGTAGTTTACCCACGCCCTCACCCCACCCATCCCCGATCCCTCATCCCCTATTCTATACGGTCTTCTGTAACCGTAATAAGAATATGTTTAACACTTTGCTTAACTTAGCTTGTTAACATATTGAAATTTGCCACAAGACGTTAGGGAGTAATTAATAATTACTATTACTAGTAAAGTCAAATTTTCTATATTTAAATATTACCGTAAATAAAATTTTTTTAAATTATTATTACTAATAGTTCAAAGAACAGTAGACCTCGCGGTATGTTTTTAGTTAATATACAGAGCGCTCCACGACAACGCCCGTAACTTTTTCCGCCAATTTAACCGGTAACCGTAATATTTACAAAAACGTTCATTAACTTTCTTATAAATTTTATTCTCTTTTATCCATGAAGCGGTCAACATTATAATAGGTTTTGCCGTTCAGTAAATATTACAGGAAATAACCAGCAACTACACTCTCAACGTTAAATCAGAGCCCTCCGTCTTAAAACGGAAGTAAATGGTATACAAGGTATTTATACAAGGTATTTATACAAGGTATTTTGTATCAAATTAAAAAAAAATCGGTCAATCCGTTTGACTAAAACTGCGTAACTCGTCATTGTAAATTGTAGGGTCTAGTAGCCGAACAATCGAATTGAAACAGGTAGTCCACTTCTCTCGGTGAATTATTGACAGTTTGAAAATTATATTATCTTTGGAATTTTTCAGTCAGTCAGTTTTCTCATTGTTGAGTCTTTATATGGGCAGATTTACGAAAACGTCACAATATCCCTACTGAGGTACTTTGAATTAAAGAAAAAAAGTCAACCCCGAAAATTAGCAATTTTCATTCTGCAATTCATTCAGTCTGCTTCATTCTTTCTTAGAACTGGACTTAAAAGTACTTTTTTACAAATTTATTCCACAATTCTCACATATACAACCAATTTACATAATAAATACACACCAAATACATAATGATCTTTAATGTCAATTACACAAATAAGGAATAATGTAAATACCTTTTCAAAAAAATAAAATAAATTGATGCTTATAAAATAGTTTGCTAATAATAAATAACTGCTTACTACTCGTATAACATTACATGAGAAATATTTAGATACTTTTGAATGCTTGTGCTTTTTTGAGGATTGTCATAATTTGAAAAATAAAAAATTAATAAAAGAAAAAATAATAGTATTGACCGTTCCTATACGCTCCATTAGATTTTTACACATAATAAAATAAATTGAAAAAAATATAAAATCCAAATGGATGAAATAAAGAAAAACAAACAAATATATTCAAATTTATTATATAGAACAGCTAAATTTAAGACTGACTTTATCCAGTTCTACGTAGCCTACGTGTTACTAGGTAATATCAAAAATGTACAACTAGTAGTTCAAAGAACAACAGTAGGCTATGCTGTACTGTTTAAAATACAGAACGTTCGACGACAGCGCTCGTAACCTTTTCCACCAATTTAACCGCCAACACTTATATTTACGAGAAAATGTTACTGGACTAACTTTATTGGTAATTTTATGCTCTTTCTCTGCGAAGCGGTCCAAATTATGATAGGTCTTGCCGTTCAGCCAGTATTGTAGGAAATAACTGTACACTCTCAACGTTAAATCAGAGCCTGCCAACTTGAAATATAAGTGAATGGAAAGAAATCTAACACATACAGTAGAGTCTCGTTTATCCGACATTCCGTGTTATCCGACGTCATTAAACAAAAAGGTCATCGAGAAAATGAGGCACAAGCGTCTAGTTTTTGTTAGCATCGACTGTACCGTGTTCCCAAGTCAGTTTTCTTATTATAAAATAAAAAAAATACGAACTTCTTTACACCATAGAACTCTATTTCTCTACTCTAAGGCTTTACGTAGCATTTTTAGTAATGCAACTGTATTCTGTAATATTTTGTCAATGCTAATAATAATGACTGTCGACATTTCAGTTGAGACCGTAATCAAATTTTGTTGTATTCTGCATTATAATCTTGCATTAAAAGGGTTAACTGGTAGATTTTTGTGTAAAAAACTATGTTTACATGATTAGTTTGTAAAATTATAACTTTGGTTTGCTTTTAACCGTTTTTTAAAAACGTTTCCCTATTATCCGACATTTCCGCTTATCCGATGTCACGGCGGTTCGTTTATGTCGAATAAGCGAGACTGTACTGTACATCTTTCGGGCTTTATACAAGGTACCTTCGTACCAAATTTCACAACATTGGGTCAATGCGTTTAGCCAAAATTGTAACAATCGTTCAATTAGAGGCTACCATCTTGAAACGGAAACAAATGGGGGGGAATCTTAAAATACGTCTTTTGGGCTTTATACAAGATACGCTCGTATTAATTATTGATATAGGTTATATACATTAAATAATTTAACTACACAAATTTAGAAAAGACACATTTTTAAAATTAACAAGAACAATAAGGATTTTCATTTTAAAGTTAATAATGTATTATTAACTTTCAAAACAATCGGACAACGTTTGGTCAAAACTGCGTAAAACACAAAAACAAATTCCGAAAGGTCGAGTTGAAACAGAGATCCGCTTCGTTTGGCTAACTAAAAGATCTTGGGCCTCTAAATAAATAATTTCCGTTTGCAATAATTTCAATTACAGTCAAAGTGCTTAATGTTAAACAACTGTAATAACGCTGACTGTACTAATACAATAAATAATTATGGAACATGTTAATTAAAATACATTCATAATTACACTAATCCCTTTTACACGAATATTTACAATTATAATAAAATTAATAATGATTTATTTTTTATTATTTATATTCGTCATAAATACCGTTAACAAACATAATGTCAGTTGAAATATGTACGCGTATTATTAACCAATCAGCTGTTTATGTGAGTGTTACCTACCACTCTTCCAGAGCATGTTAGACCTAAAGTTTTATAATAGGCCTAATAGACTAGTTAATATTTTATTTTGGTTAATATTTATTATAATAGTTTATATAGAATAACTTAATAATTTTATTGACAGTTTAGCCTACTTAAATGAGTTGATGGAAAATATTTTATTTTTCAAAATTTGAACATTTAAAAATTAGACTCATGTTACTGCAGCACTATTAGGAGCGAATTAAAAAACTAATTACAATTCGTAACGGTACGATCAAAAACCCTTTTTTAAGTACCACTTTAGTAGATTTTTGACAATGCAGTAGGATAGCTGCATTATAGAGAACGGATGCATCGAAAACGATGGCATGTGCAGTGATCCTGGACTTCTAAGTATATAACTGGGATGAGTTGTATTCATTAAATATAAGAATAAAACTATTTTAAAAAAATGCAAAAACGAAATTCATATTAATTTAAAAAACAGTAAAGTTGGAACATTAGCTTTGAATTATATCTTTACTGAATGTAACAAATTTGAAATAAAGAAAATTTATAGTTTATTAGTAACCCGACGGAGGCCAGAGAATTTATTTTTAGTTTGTATTCATTTAGTCCTGAACAGGTAACTTCTTTTGTTTCAAATCGCTACATTGACTTAAAATTATTTATATTAGACCAAAATTTGAACAAAATGTGACGAACTGATTTTTAAAAAAATAGTCTGATTTTTTTACTCCCTCTCGTAGCTCCCGAAATAGATTTTTCGTCAATAAATATATAGAACATTGCATTTTGCTTGGGCACTTTCTATATATGCAATGTGCCCAATTACTAAATAGAAATTCTATTAGTAAATAGAAGTAAATAGACACAAAATGTTAAACACACGTCATTTGGGCTTTATACAAGGTACCTTCGTACCAATGCGTTTAGGTTTAGCCAAACTGCGTAACAAACAAACAAACACACAAACCAAATGCCGAACGGTCGAGTTGAAACAGAGATCTCGCTTCTCTCGGTCAGTGTTAAGATTTTGAATGTTGTTTAATATAGAAGGATACTCAGTATATCTGGTTTTCAAAATAGCATTGGACAACCTATTAGGCGTTGAAAACTATATTCAATATATACAATAGGTACAAATAATTTTGTGGAATTTTAATTCTCTAAAATTGAGAATTCTATAATAATCCCACCACCAGTCATCCGCCAGTCTTACAAAACGTTTAGTATACCCGTTTATATTAACAAATTTGTAAACGCCTCGTTTAATTTTTTTGTTTGGTATCTCACCAACATACTCGTACAAAACATCATTTTTTTACTACTTCCATGAAATGAAAAGTAATTATAAGCCTACTTATAATTTGATCATTTCAGTATAATTCGATCAAAATCGATGAAGCAAATTTTGAGAAAGTTTTTAAGAAAGTTTTAAGTTTCAAAGTACGTTTTTAAACCAAAACAAAATTTCCCAAGGTCGTAAGATTTTGGTAAACCAGATCTACATAGGCCTATTACGAATTTCATCAAAGTCAATAAATTAGGTTTAGTATCCAGCGACAGACAGACAGACACACAGACACAGACACACACACACACACACACACACACACACACACACACACACACACACACACACACACACACAATGTGAGAGAAAACTTCAGTATTTAAGTTGGCGTTTAATATCGTTTTCTTCCGTCTTATTCAGATACAGGCAATAAAAAAAAATCAATTTTGAGAAATGTTGTCCATTTTCAAACACTATTGGTCAAAAAATTTAAAAAGAAATTTTAACTACCGAAACTTTAAGTTCTAATAGTTTCTCGTAACAAATCTTTCGTTATGTGAAAAGGTGATACGTATACAAATTTTTGAAAGCATTTCATGTTGATTATAGGCCTAGTAGCCTATTGTGTGTGTTTTCACTGTACCGAACAAAAAGTTACCTATATGTATTACGCGCTCGTATATCCGTTAAGTCCGCAAAGGGCATTAAAACGTACCGGGTTAAATAATAGTCCGAGCAACTGCGAACTGGCGAGGTACATTAACGGACAGGCAGACATACGTCTTCACGAGTAAAGGGACAGGATTAATTGTACGGAGGGCAGAGGGAGGGGATCCAATTTACACCCTGCCATACATTGTGTACAACAGGGAGGGGGCAGGCCGACTTTAAGTTTTCCAATTTATAATAAACCTAATTATTCGGGACAACTCCGGGGAAATTTTCCTTATTTCTAGTTTATATTTCTTTCTTCTTACCAAGAAAAACTTAAACATTTTCTTCCCGTCACTTACAGCGGCAAAAATGTTTTCCACGTTTTACTTTGTCACATACAAAGTAGCCGATAGGCCTAAAGAAAGGCTGGTAACAAAGAAATATGGATCTTAAAATTTTAATGAATTTCCTTAGTTCAAAAAAGTTGTTTTTATCTTAAAGTCTCTCTCTCTCTCTCTCTCTCTCTCTCTCTCTCTCTCTCTCTCTCTCTCTCTCTCTCTCTCTGTGCATGCGCGCACGCGTGTGTGTCTGTTCAACATTTTGTTCAAGGATATCTAATATGTACTTTATTTGGATTTTGTGTTTGTCAGTTACCAACAAAAGTTCCCTAACAATCAAAATTGAGTTAAAAATATTGATTTAAAAAAACGAAAATAATGTGTTTGAATTAAATTCACCATTAGCATATAAACGTTTAAAACATTTTAATGTCTGTTCGTTTGTTTCATTCTAAGACTTACAATAATAGGTCGTTTGACGTAGGATAAAGTGTTATATTTCATGCCTAAATATTCCTACGGTCAAAAAAAAGTTTTTTTTTTAACTTTCAATGAAAATTTTTGATTTTGCTCTTCAAAGCACTCTAAATTCTCTGTCCTAAAATGAGTTTAAATTAAATGTGTTTTAAATTTGTGTTATTTTTTTTAAAGTAATATACTTGGCACCATATATGTTTTTTTCGCATACTTACATATTTATAATGAGTTTATAAAAAAATTACTAACATATAAAAATATAACGCATAGGCCTACATAACCACTATATCAATATAAAATTAGCTTTCGCAATTTTGGGAACAACTTGGACCAGTTTGTTACTGGCATAAACACTTCATCATTCTAAAAATTAAGTTTTTGAAAAATTTGAAAAATTAATTACTCTTTTATTCTACTTTTTGAAAATCTAATTTTATCAGCGTTATAATCTGCATAATTTGCCATTTCAAATTTTCAGGTTAGATTGAAAATCAACATTAGACACAGTTCGTTTTCAATGCATGAAAATACTTTATCGCTTTAATATGATTTAGAAGTCAGATATTTTTTAAATGTTAGATTAAATAGTTTTAATTTTTTGAAAGACAAAGAATTACCCCAATTTTTAAAACGGATCAACGTTTTTAAGCAGTCAAATGCGAACATCCGTTTAAACTGTAACGGTTTTAATATTTTGATGCGTTGAGAAATTGTTCAAGATGGGGTCAAAGAAATGTTTGTTCAAATATTGTTAGTTTGGGAAAATATTTTCGATTAAATATAAAGTTTAGCTTCAGTTTATGTATGACTAGGCCCTACTGCTTTAATTATTTCGTTTGATTCCATCTGATCTGCCACTGTAACTTAGCACACTACTTTTATCCATTCGGTCAACATCTCCTGGAGTTTCTCGGGACTGCAGAAACCTAACCTACGTTAGTCTATACAGCATAACAAATACAGAACAGGTCTGTTGAGAAACATGGTCTGCTAGACTACACTGTTTTTCGTCGGGGGACACGTTGTTAGTGCAACGCGATTCCTCCAGCCATAGGCCTAAGGCTCACTGAAGCGAGCACTGTACAGAGACAGTGGCGTTTACACCCTAAAATTGGCTAAAAACGTGTAGACGCCACTCGGTTTAGCGGCAGTTTTCAGGAGTCGAGTTTTTTCTTATTTACTTGCACAGATGAGCACTGTATGCAAAAAGTCTTTAATCAAATAGTGTTTAAGACGTGTATTAAAATGTTGTGCGAAGAATTGATGGAAATAATCGAATCAGAAGAAACGTAACAAAAAGAATATGGGTAAGAAAATGGCTGGCTAGAAAATCCGCGTGTGTTGCATCAAGTAGGCCTATGCTTCTTAAGGAGCTGACGTTTTCCGAGAGCACATTCCCGAATACCGAAATTGTATGCGAATGTCTCCAGATTATTTTAATTTACTGCTGGAGAAAATATCGCCACGAATACAACGGACCTATAGAACAATGAGAGAAGCTATACACAGCCGAATAAATTTGGAAATAACTCTCTCATACCTTGCAACTGGAAATAGCTTTCAAAATCTTCCGAGTGTTCGAATTTCGTAATTTTAGTTTTTGCCTCAGCAACATCAAAATCAGATATATTCATTTATTTTACAATTCTTAATAAATCTGATTCACTGGCCGATTTGTAGTTATAATTATTCAGGCTCGTATTCCATAAGCATTTTTCGTCTCTGTACAGTTCCATAAATTTTAAAGTGGTATCTCCACCCCCACTTAGCCATTTTAAAAAACTACACACAACGCTCAACTATTACAAAACACGGGTACGCACTATCAACGACTTCAGTCGTACTCGTACGTGTTACTCGAATCGTGTAATCGGTCTCGAACGTTGCCAGTACGTTATACAGTCGAGTATTGTGGGTGGTGGAACCAACTCGTTCCAGTAAATAGGATTGCTTTCTATTCATTCGACTGGCGTGGAGACTCTACTGGAATACAAAACACCAGTTTACACAAGGAGAGTACAAAAGTGAAGTACTCGGTTTTAGTGACTGGTACGAGTTACTAGCATCGTGTAAAGCCGCCTATAGATCTAGCGTTCTTTGTCAGGTTCACTGCCTACCATTTCAGTGCTGAGTGAATGTTAGAATCGATCTTGTATTAGAACACCAACGGAAACGTATAGATTCACCCTATTCCCTTTTACCTTATACAAATTTTCAAGAAAAAACAACTTGTGCACAAATGCCGGTTACTGAATTCAATCAAAGCCGCGATTGTCGTATGGTCTATTAAGGTAATTAGTATTACACTATATTCACTATATGTGACGTCATAAAGTATGAACTCTGTATCAATTTCTCGGTACATCATTAAACCTGTTAAATTACTTTTCAATTACGCCCATCTCATTACGTTGTTCATGCATACCGAATGTCCTGCGGGATGAACGGGAGGGGAGAAGAACAAGAAGAAGACAAGAGAAATATCGACGCCGGGAGTGATTAAGCTACAGCAAGGGTAGCGCTAACGCTGACCACTCATTCATCCTGTGTGTCCGTCTGTCGCCACAGACATCGGGGTATTTGTTACCCCCTTACCGTAGCTCAGCTAGGAATGCTGCCGTGCTGCCGACCGCTTAACCAATTATTTGTTGCAAAGCGTTCGCAAACAATTCAGCCACGGCCTTTGTCACGAGAAAGTTTGCGCAAATGTTTTGCGTTTTCGTGGTCGTATTTGTTTTTGGGAGTTCAAAAGCGTGGTTTCACTTTTGCGATCAGGTATTTAGCATATTATTTTGTCCGACATGTTTGATGCGTCGGTTATTGCACTTTGATACGTCCTATTGGTTGACTACTTCTGGTTTATAGGCTGTTTTGTTTTAGAATTTCTTCTCTGCTGTCACGTAGTTATTGTTTTAAGGTCAATTTACTATAGGCCCCTAATTATAAACCCCTCAAGGATGGATTAAAGGGGGCGAAGGGGCTACCACCCCTCAAAAAAAAAAAAATTAAAAAATGTAATAGATTCTATTTGACTTCCTTAAAGTGGAAGTATCGCAGCTTCGAGGAAAAGAGTTAAAAGGCCTCTGAGGTGTCCGAAACTCGTTACATTGTCCCTATCTCAACTTTGTATGTACATGTAGTTTTGTCCATATGTGCGTTTGTGCACTTTGAAATGCTTGTGCTGAAGGTGAGAACGGGGTTAATCAATTACATATTTTATGTTGGTTTTTTCTTCTCTTCCTGCGTTAACTGCGACAACAAAAAGATCTTTCTCGACTTTTAAAATTTATCAAAACTTGGTTGAGAAAGTGTTGTGACGCTTAACTGTTGACTGGACTTGCTTAGGCCAATGAGAACGAGGGATCAGCTTTAACGGTTAGGGTAAAGAAACTGGAGTAACTGCAACTATAGGTATATAAAAAATTAGAAGTAGGTATATTGAGAAGAGGAGAAGTTGTGTAAATGGAGCTGTTTTGTAAAAGTTTTAAAAATAGGGAATCTAGGAAAATTAAGTGATTTGGTGTGTGTAAAATGGAGTAAATTTGTACACATATTTTATACGCGTTTTAAGTCTGAAAACAGCTTAATAATGCTAGTTTTTTAAGGTATTATTTCAGAAATTGTCATCCCCTAGGCGGCCATTTTTTAAATTCAATCATCCAATCACAAAATTGTATTAATCCGTCATCGAAATTACTTTACTATTATTTTCTTTTATCTGATTATTTACTGGCTTCTATAAACTTACAAGGTCATTTCGTTTATATTTTTTATTTGTAACTGTAGCTGTTATTTGTGCATTAACGTTATTCCATGTTTTCTTTTTGCAAATACTAGTGGCTACTGAATTTAATGTCTGCTTATTGGGTCCTACATCTGTCTTGAGGTTATTTTCCGTTTCTTTTCAGTTTTTAATTGTGGATTTATATTTGTCGTCTATTTCTTACTATTTTCTTTCGACAATAATAGTCGTCTGTAATTGATAGGAGTATTTATTTAAAAATATCCTGCTCACTAGTTATTTATTTGATGTTATTCTATATCATGTTTTAGGGGTGGTTGTGATGTTGGATTTTAGGTGATGCGAGTGCACAAATTTATATTGACATTATACTTTGCGCGCCGAAAGTCTCATATTAAATTAATTATAATTAAAATGTCCTGTGTTTCCGCCCGGGATCGATCCTGGGGATTTTAAGGCTTGTGAGGTGCACGTGATAACCATTACGTTAAGGAAAGTACGAAGAAGTTTGACCGATGTGAATGTATGAAATGAGTCATTAATTTAATTTTGGTAGTAATATTAAAAGATCAGTTGTTTTATATCAATTCATAAACATCAGCTGATTTAATTGAACAGCTGATAGGCTGTATTAAGTTTCAGGATATGTTGTTATAAAAACAGGTTAGTTGTCGTGTTTTCAAACAAATTATCGTAATTGTAATAAAAAGGAAGAGAAAAAATTGATATATGATTTTTATTTTTGAATCAATAACAGAAATTGTTTTTCTGTTGTTTTTCTTTTACTTATTGGATTCTTGATTTTATCAAGGGAGTTAAAGTTATTTAATGTCAATTTATTGTGTCGCAGCGTAGCCTACTGTAGTACATTGATTCTTCACTGTTACTGTCCAGTTTCTACACATATTTGAGAACAGTTTATTCCTGTTTTTAATATATTATTCATGTTATGTTTGCTTTTAATCATTTATAAAATTACAAGTTGTGTATTTATATTATTTGTCGCCTAGTGTTTATTTTAAGTTAGTAATCTATTTCTAAGTAGACTACACAATATAAATTCACGTAGAAAATATTGTAATCTTATTTTATTTTATGAAAATCCATTCATATTTTATTATATCTATCCCCGAGTTCAAATACATGATTTGTACATGATCCATCTGTATAACTACCCGAATGGGGCAGTGAATATTGTTCTAGAATAAAACATTTAAATGATTTTAGTGAAATCGACATTAAAAAGTGACAGGCTTTCACAAATTTCGAGATTATTTTGAAATAAGCTCTAACGATTTTAATCAATCTTTATTGAAATATAGTTAGTAAGTGCCTGAATAAACTGCTATGTCATATCCCCAAAAATCGGGTTAGGAAAATTTCAGGGAAAATGGGAATCTGCGTAAGTAAAGACCAGCTCATCAAATTTCGATCCTATAATGTGTAAAATTTAAAATAAAATTATGTAGAATGTATATTAAGTAGATCGAGGGATTTGTTTTGGAAAGAATAAAGCTACGGCAGTAACTGCGTCTTGAACCTATAACTTTGAGTTGTAGCAGTTCTTACATTTCACATAGACTGATCAGTAGCCACATCGATCACTATATCTCTGTTTGTTGAAACAGTTTTTTAATCAATTTTCTGGTGTTTTTCATGGCGATATAATTGAATGTGGAAGGTTTTTGTTTTGTGTTTGCACCGTTATTTTAGTTGTAGCCCATATTTCCATTTTTATGTATATAGTGTTAGTTCTACATATTTTGGTAGTTTTCAAGGTTAAAAACAGCTCATATGTCATTAATTATATTTACGAAAGTGGATGGCAAATTTTTTTCAACAACGTTTAACTTGAAATTACTGTCTGAATTCCCGTATTTGCAAACATGTAAGTATGTCTCCTGAAAATACACGGTTGTAAATTAATTGCACGCTAAAGTCGTGCGTGACAGTTGAGCGTCGTGTTTGTTATGCCTGCGGCCAAAAGCTTTGCAAAATGTCAATACCGTTCGGCATCGCCACTATTCCGAAGTAAAGAGTCGACTAAAAGCTGTGATGAATGAGTCTCGAGAGAGTGACGGCCATTTTTAATTAAATGTTGTAATTGTTTAACCCCTCCACCCATCCCGCCCCTGCCCTTTGTTCCAGCTCGTGTTGAAGAAATACACCTTGGAATGGAGTGTTTTCAGTTTTTGTTTTTAGGGTTATTTAAGACGCTGCATTAGAGAATGGAAATTTTTGTACTGGCTGTGTTTTTTATGTTGTTTTGTTATTTTCTCATTATAATTGGTGTATTGTTTTTATAATTTAAAAATTTGCTCGATACAGTAGGGTCTATTTGAAAAAAGTAATTTTTGAGCCAATTGTTTAATTAAAACTGACTAAAACTGCAGACGCTTGAAGTACATTTATGTGTATACGTGTTTCATATGAATTCATATATGTTTAACATATATTCACGTATAGTGTTTCCAAAGAAATGTTCGAAAAATAAAGGAGATGTTTTTTCAGATCAAAACTAATACAAAATACATATAAACGTATGTACAAAATCGATTCATTTTCGTAATAACCATTATTTGGTTTTTAAAATATATTTTATATCTTTTGAATGGTTTGACAATTGAATATACACGTACTATGAATACAGCTACCATTAAAAAAAGTGTGTTCGGTATTAGCGGCTAAAGTTCAAGAAATTTGACTACCTGCCGCTAGGAACGCTGCAAGTTGCAAGAATAAGGGGTTGAGACGTTTGAGAAAATATACTTAATATTTTCTGAACACTTTGCACTCACATAAGAGTTATCGTTGTAGAACGTTTATATCCAGTGGTGTCACTAATAAAATTAAAACTAACCATGTTTCTTTACGTGATAGAGGCTTAATTATAAAAACGAAACCAGTCATACGTTGAACCGTTTTAAAATGGTGGGCGTTTAAAACTTTTAAACCAAAATAAATAGAAAACTGTCAGTTTTAGTGACAAATTAAATGTCAAACTTCCTTTTTGCAGCCCTTTTAATTTCTTATCGAATGGCGTAACCTTTAAAACTATGGAGGAAGTAAAACAGCAAAGTTACGCAAATTAGTCTGTCGGGTTATGACACCAGCGTCATGTCATATGGTAGCATACTACTGAAATGCATTGTTGCCATAAATTTCGTGCACTGACGGACTAATTTGCGTAAATTTGCTGTTTTACTTACTCCATAGTTTTAAAGGTTACGCCATTCCATAAGAAATTAAAAGGGCTGCAAAAAAGGTATCTTGACAATGCTCACTAAAATTTACCATTATTGATTTATTTTGATTCAAAATCGTTCGCAATTTTAAAACGGATCATTGCATGCAGTTGGTTATTTTTTTCCAATGAGGCCTCTATCCCGTAAAGACGCATGCTAGTTTGAATTTTATTGATTAAACTGTACTGGAGGTGCGGAAATGTTGGCTATAGGGAAAATAAGGGGTATTCGGATAAATGTTTATATGGACATTTTCATTAGTTTGGATCTGTGAAACCATCTTTTTGGAAATACACACACATCTTCTCTCTCTCTCTCTCTCTCTCTCTCTCTCTCTCTCTCTCTATATATATATATATATATATATATATATATATATATATATATATATATATATAGGGGACTCAGTGGACGGTATGGCTAAAGCATAAGTCAGTGTGCTGCGTCTCTGAACTGAAGGTTACTCTTCTTCCGTTGCTTTTTCTTACTGTTAACTACTTATACACTTCTGTCATCAAACGGTAAACTAAAATTCGCATTAACGTATTAACACAAGCATTTTGTTTTTAAGAATTTATCAGTAAATACAGAGGATATTGAAAATAAAGTTCAATTTGCTCCGACATATCACAGTGAGTGTAGGTAGGCAGTAGGCCAATATTATATTAAAGAGTTACGCGTATTGACGCCCGCATTCAGACGTCAAAAAGATTGACATAACACTTTTACACCCAAGTGTGAAGTTACTGCATAAACTACACTGTGCAAAAACCATAAGATATATTTTTTAAAACACTGCTGTTTTTCTTTTTAAAACAAAAAAACTGAAATTTAACCCTTAATAATGGCACTTAGTATATTAATATCAGCAACATTTAAATGGATATAAAAAATAAACTTTGTACTCGTAATTTTGTTTTTATATTATTTGCAGAGAGGTTAGATGTTGCGTAAAGATTTCGAGGTCGCATTTTATGGAGACTTTTTTATTAGAAAAAAAAAGAAATATTTAATGCCGCTGTTCGGTGTCGTAAATGTATTACATGTTGGCAACTAACCCTCTCCCCCCCCCAAAAAAAAGACGATTCTGTGTGGCTTCCCAACTACAGAACCTGAAAATTACCTAATTTCTGAAAACTGATTAATCAGATTTTGTTCAAATTAACATTTGAAGTCAGTGTGAAAAATGCGAAATAAAAATAATTTACAGTTCTCTAGTAGCATAGCCTGTTTGTAAAATAATCCCATAGAGGTCAGGGTCTACTACAGTTTCTTTTGATTTTTTTCTAGTTTAAAATCTTCGTATTTGCCCCAAATGTTTTAATAAAAACAGACGATCAGATTTTCTTAATCCAGGTCGGTTTCTTGAGTTTTTTGGTCGTTACTCCCCGAACGGGATTTTTAGAGCGTTAGCTATCCATACATTTCTTTCGATATTTAAGAATTATTCCTGAGTAAATATATATATATATATATATATATATATATATATATATATATATATATTCCCGTAATATGAAAACTATGCAAACTACTATGATAAATTTCATTGAAATCTCTCTCAATTTGTTTTGTTAATTGCAATTTGCGTAAATACTAGTGTAGGCCTACATATATGCGCACACGAACTCGCGCACACGAACTCACGCACACAAAGAGACAGGTGTGTGTGTCTAAGAAAAACATTTAAAATCAGATTACTTCGAAACAGTTGTACAGTATCTTCAAAAAAATCTTAATGTCATGTTTTTAAATAATTAAATTTAGTACCTATTGGTTACCATCTAGTGGTCTTTAATTCACGTTATACAGGCTACCGCGGTTTCGAAACGTTACAGTTTCATCTTCAGGCCGAACAACTGGTCGAATCCCTCTGGCGAAGTCGTCACAAAGGTAAACACATATCACAACACTACACAATTGCACGATTATACTAAAACACAAAACGATAAAATTTAGTTAGGCCAAACATCACCGTGCGACTCGCATGTTGTTACAGTCCGGACTCCCGATGTTTTTTTTTTGTACGATTACCATACTTTCTCTTTAGCTACTTCATAAAGCGAGTTAAAAACACTTCTGTCATGTTAAAAGAATGTCACATTAATTTTGTCGCAAACAGAACAGTTTATATTGCTCCCCCTCTTGAAAGGGGAAGGAGATTGATGTTGACGTCAAAGTCAATGTGACGTCACAGCAATCCCAACGTTTCCGAAACACTTTGCGTTTCAAATCTGCGGAACGCGGCATCGCGGCTCATTTGTCTGCACGTCATCGGGCGCTTCGGCTGATTGCATTGTCTTCACCGGGCGACAGCCAGCGGGGTAATTAAACCCGGGTTTGAGTTATTGAAGGGGTGACTACCCCGACACGATATTTCCACGTCTAGTTGCCGGTAACCTCTTTACGGGTGTTTGTTGTTCGATTTTATCTCGGATATCCGAGGAGAGTTACAACAATGAATGCAGAACTATGGTGCCCGTGCGAAAAGTTTTACTGCGGAAGTTTTACGTAAACACAACCTTCTTAATAAGAGTAGTCGTTGGGGTGAGAGGATGAGGGCGATAGTGGGTAGGAAGGGAAAACATGTTTAAAAAATAAATCGAAAATCGATCGGTTTGAAATAATAATCACAAATTTATGAGTCATTGTAGTATATACGAGTATATATTTCAATACAGATAATAATTTTTGTAATAGAAATATTTACAGGACATTACAATACCTCGTTGTAAACGATACTTGATGTAAGAATTTAATCTCTTTGTACTTTTTACATTAATTTTCTTTAATGGATACAATCATGTTAGTTGATTTAGTTACCTTTGAAAAGGCTACTTACAATTGTCCTTGAGTAAAGACGGAATTTGGTGAATACAATTTTAATAAGTAACTGTCTTCCAGTCAATTGAAAAAGCATGCTATCTCTATTTGTATTTTGACGTTTTAATTGTACTTCGTATTTTATGATGTCCGTATTAACAATAGATAAATGCACGTTGGTAGGAGATATAAGAAATATATTTGTGTAAAAACGATGTACAAAACATGCGTTTGATATTAGAAATGCTTGTCCTGGCTTGTACGACGGGCAGGGATAGGGGACTGTCAGTAGGGCCACATAACCTTTAAGTTTAATGACTTTTAAGTAAATATTGAAATTGCACGTTATGCACGTTAAATCAATTTATGCGAAAAAGTGGCATTTGTAATGGGATTGTTTATTAGTGATTACATTACATTCGTGATTACGTTAGCTTCGTAAAATATAAAAAATATTGTCTGATTTGTGATGCCGTGCATGCGCATCCTTGATATCGTTTTGCTGTAACAGTTAAAAGTGTCTTTTATGTTAAAATTGTCCAAAAACAGTAAGTTTTAGCGCAAAATCGGTTTGCAATGTCAGATCTTTCGAAAGATACCTCATTTATGCCTGTACGAGTAGTATGTGCTGAAAAAAAAGGATGTTGGCTCGAGAAATAATATAATAATATGATCAATGTGGTTAAGTTTATGATGTACACCCAAATGCCGAACTACATACAGTATGGTAGACTGTTCTCTTGTTTTACTAAAGTAACGATTTTTAAAGTATTTTCTTCTTTTATTACTGCTTGCTTATGTACGTCTCAAGCAAAAGCCTCCGCTTTGTCGTCGTACAAAACCATGTTAGTTATATTTTTCACGAGGTGCAAATTTATAAAGAACCATATTTGATAGATTCATAAAATAATTTATTCTTTTTAAAGGTTTTATTGGTTTTATCAAGAAACGTCAAAAACCATCAAAGAACCGTCAAATTTATTTCATTACCATTTTATTTTTAATCAGTACTACAACTAAGTACAACTTATCTAGCAGTTACAATTGCGAATAGGTCACTGTCACAGTATTAGTTAGAAATCATTCCTATGGATGACTCCGAACACTCTCTCATGTGGTAAGGCAGGTCTTCACTGCACCAGGTCTTCTGGTCTTGTCCTCTTCGGTCTCCGCTCCACATTCCTGCCGGCAATCACCTCCCGCACTGCGGAGTTATGATACTGCTGCGGAAGCTTCCTAGCTATGGATCTTAGCACTTCTCTTATTGTGTCCATTTTAAGGCCTTTATGGATATTATCATTCTTAACATACCATGGTGCACCAACAATTCCTCGCAGTACTTTATTGTGAAAAGATTGTATTAAATTAAGGTTAGTTTTCTTGGTGCAACCCCAAAGTTGCACCCTTACATCAAGACTGGTCTCAAAACCTGTGTGTATAAGAGCAGTTTGTATAAGTCTAGTTTAGACTGACGCTCTATTAGTCAATACATTCGTCTATATTTCAAATCTAGTTGAAGTTTTTTCATTTTGACGTGCGTTTTCCTAATTCAACTTGGCGTCTAAAGTGATTCCTAACAAAATGTGGAACACTACACGATTTTGCGTGACATCCTTGCGCAGGGGCCATGCTAATCTTCCCTGTATCTTCCAATTTTAGTATATGTACTGCCGAAGCAAGTACGTTAAAGATCTTTGATGAAAAGCAATCTGACGTTTCTACGATAGTGCAATAGTTTCCTTAGACAAGTTGAATTACTTAACAAAATGTGAGGTTTTCAATATATTTTTGATTCAGCAAGTTTGATTTTTTGAAAGACGAAATTTTTATTTACGTCATGTTATTCAGTGTTAAATTTGTTAGGGGCATGTTACAATATCACAGAAACATCAAATTGTTCGATCAAAGATCTTGGATGAATTAAATCTGACGGATCTTTGATGAACTAACTTTTTTATCAAACTCTGATGAATCTTTGACAAAGATTTTCAAAATACGTTGGCATAACCTCAAAATTTTGTCATATCCTGTTTGTGTCACATTATTCCTTCCGTTCATTTTGTTGCATAACAGTTCAAAAAGTTGGAGAATTTATCACGAACTTTTGAAGCAATAAAACATTTCTGCAGTATGAAAAAGAAGAGTATTTGTGGAATATCTACACTAATGCTTCCAAAAAAGAGTTTTAAAATACTGTAAGGCCTACATTCATCCTTAAAAAATCGTCTACTTGATCTTCCAAATGAAATGCTTTAATAATAGTGACATTTACGCCTAACTCTTTCACCTTTGTTTTCATGTCTGGACCCAAACTCGTTTTTTCTCATTATCCTTTCTTTTTATTTACTAGCGCCATAGCAACAGTATAACAAGTCAACATTATTTGATCTAATGCGTCTAATGCACTAGTGTAAACACAACTGCAAAATATATCTAATTAATAACCCGGCTGATCAAAGAATTTTCGGAATGTAATATGCTTTCTTTGATACAACTTTGACAAATATTTGAACATGATATATGTTCAACATTTCATCACATATCTTTGATAATATAATGTGCCCCTTAGTGTTTCGAAATTCGTTTCCATCACGTCAAAGAGAAATCTGCTTCATGCGATCATTTCATTAGAAACGAGAAGATCCAAGGCTCAATTAATAACGAACCGATTTTGAACTAAACTGACATCGTATCACGTCCGCGAAGCAGCTGCGTGCCTAACATTTGTCAGATACGTGTTTGCAGCGATACAGTTGTGCCACTAATGACCGACAATTCGCGCAAAGCCGTTACAAGAGCGGGGAAAAAATCACTTGCGGGGGGGGGAGAAATTGATGTCGGCGGTGGGTCTGTTGACACGCTATGAGAGACGATTTGTCTGCGGGATTGTCGAGACGTGCTCCGGCCTGCATAGCCTGGCCTTGTCTTACAATTAGTCAACCGTTGTTGTGTTCTGTCCTAATAAAGTGAACCGTTTGTTTTGACACTTCCTCGGCGTTCGGCTTCGCTTCGTGATTTATCGTGACAAATCGTGTTTGTTCAAGGTGGTCCGCTAACGGCCGTTGGTGTTTATTACTGATTATTTCATTTGTGCTTATATGGAATAATTGCTGTGAAAAAATTGTACAATTTTTGCTACATTCCTAGGCTACGTATTAACTCTCTATAATTATGTTCGCATATATTCTTCGAAAGCGAATGGATAGGTATTCAATTCAATTTCGTGTAAAGTAGGGACGAAGAAAGATGGGCACAAAATGATCAAATATTGTAAATAATAATTTTTAAGTAAGAATCATTAAATATTAAAATATACTTATTTTGCAGCTTTTAACGTTTAAAAAAATATAAACGAGTAATGCATTTTTGGAATAATGTATATTCTGAAAATAACTAGGGTCTAATCTACTTGAATGTGACGAGTAACTAATCTGTTCAAACTATTAATCAAAATCGATTTGTACGACAAGTTTGAATGAAATTGGACCAAAATTGCGAACGTCAAAAAGTGATATATAGGTTACAATCCGCGCCCATTTCAAGGTATCAGGGTCTAGATCTTATCAGTAAGTAGTTTGTTCAAGTTGTTACCAAAATCTGTTTGTATGACAAGCTTGAATTAAATTGGACCAAAATTTCGAACGTCAAAAGGTAATGTATAGGTTAGAATTCGCGCCCATTTCAAGGTATCAGGGTCTAGATCTTATCAGTAAGTAGTTTGTTCAAGCTCTTACCAAAATCTGTTTGTATGACAAGTTTGAATTAAATTGGACCAAAATTGAGAAAGTCAAAAGGTAATGTATAGGTTAGAATCCGCGTTCATTTCAAGGTATCAGGGTCTAGATCTTATCAGTAAGTAGTTTGTTCAAGCTGTTATCAAAATCTGTTTGTATGACAAGTTGGAATCGGACCAAAATTTCGAACGTCAAAAAGTGATTTAGAGTTTATAATCTGCGCTCATTTCAAGGTCTAGATCTTTATCTTGATGGCAGCTTCAATAACTCATTTTCCAATAGAAAATCGGTAATCGTTTGAGAAAAATTAATTGAAACAATACAATTAGGATTTTTTCCAGAATAAAACATTTTATTTCAGAAACGAAACACATGTTAACATTATTATCATGTGTATTCTGGGCATTATTTAAGGCCTCTCTCAGGGTCACTGACAAACACTAGGCCTATTCTAAGCAATACCTGCATTAAACATTCAATTAAACAAACACAAAGCTGCTTCCAGACTAAGTAACGTAATGCAATTGTCGTGCAATACTTTGAAGACAAGACAAGAAGTGCTCGAGGCCGTGTCTAAGACTTGCTTCCTCAAAGGATAAGAACAGCCTCGAGGAATGTCACTTTGGTGGGCAGAATTGTAATTAATTACGTAACTAGTAAAATGGAATTAATACTTTGCCCGAGTTGGTACTGCTGAAGGGGAAGTTTAATTCGATGTTCGTTACATAGTGAACAGCTGGGCTGCTGCCTGACCTTGAGTTTAGAAAACATTTTTCGTTCTGCAGTCTTTTCGCTTACTTGAATTTCAGTGGTTTGTATATTTAAGGCTAAGGGTTAGGTGGCCGATACAAGGCAGAGGATTGACCGAAAAAATATTAATGAGCTAAAACATTGTATGATTGTGTTTACATTAATTTGTTGTAGACTTGATTCACTTATATTGTTCACCCACTTAGAATATAAACTAGTAGTTCATAGAACAGCAGACCTCGCAGAATGTTCTTAATTAATTCACAAGCGTTCCACGGCAGTGCTCGTAACTTTTTCCGCCAATTTAACCGGTAACCGTAATACTTACGAAAAACGTTAATGGACCAACTTAATTGGAAATTGTGTGCTCTTTCTCCATGAAAACGTATTTTGCTGGCCTTCGAACTTACGTAAGCATTACCAGAATCAGTATTTGTGTCGTCAAGTTGGATTTCATTCATACGGAGTTCTTCAAAGAACGTCTCCAAACATAACATATCCTTTGGAAATCGGTCGGAAGGGTCCTGGAAGGTGTATAGCATTCAGATTAGACAGGCGTTGACGGATGATCCGATACGGTGCTCAACCTAACAGTCAGTATTACAGAAGACTGAGTCTACATTTGAATCTAGCACATGCCTAGAGATTGTCGATTATGAGATGCATATTTTAGGATGCAGAAGATGAGGTTTTTGAGGAACTGAAAGAGGATATATTAACATGATTTTAGCTTCGAACAAAAGGAGTAGAATTTCTTGTAGAGATAAATTAAAAAAAACAAATAAAGAACAGCAGAAGTTAGAACTTATTAATTAATTGTTAGGAAACATGCGGAAATCGGTTGGAAAAACATCAGCACCATAATAAAAATAGAAGAAGGCTTGGACGTTATGCGCGCTTGTAGAATGTCGTGACAGAATTAGATACGCATTACCACAATGAAGATATCGTTGACTGGTATCACTAGTTCACAACAAGGTCGAAGTTTACCACGGAGGAAAAGAAATTGGACCTCAACTATTAGTTAGGAGTCGCGAAAACGAAAGGTATGGAAGTACAGGTAGAATCATCGATATATTACACGGTCGTGCATAAGAAGAAGACACACAGAACGAAGGCATCTTCAAAGCCTTCGCATACAGCAGAGAATGTTAACAACGAATCAACATATGTAAAGCCTCACCCTGAGGCAATTCTAACCTGTAGTGAGCAAGTCATTCGCCGATGTGTTGAGAGACATTCGTGGTGAAATAAAACTAAAGGAATCAAATACGAAAATAAAGTAGGCTACGTCCTTAAAACTGAGGATGGAGATGTTCTCATAAAAGTGAGGACAGGAACTACTTAAGGTAAGGAAGTATTCATTGTTGCTCTAACGGACGTGGTCGTCATTTGGAGCCTCGAATAAAGGGAGACAGTAATTAGGAACATCGACGATCTTATTTATTGTCTGTTACCTACCATGACCAAGGAGACAAAAGAAAAGAAGGAAAAAAAATAGTAAAACACCAAAATTAGCAAGCATTGAATTGAGAGTAAGTATACGAGGGGTTGTAAATTGGCTGGGTGAACTGCAGGGTAAGAAGAAGAGCAATTTCCTCCCCCCGCTTCAGGTACATGAGGTAAGGTCATCAAGCAAAAGTTTACAAAGGCTCGGAGTAAAGGGATCCTGCTATAAATGTGAAAAAGACGGTCACATCAGTAAGAACAGTGAAGAAGAACCACATTGTGCTAAGATTCGCAGTGGGGGAGGACCAATTGGACCATTTCGGAAAGCTCTTGACAAAACAAAAGCTGGAGTAAGAGGACGTTAAGGAAACTACAACCGAACGTAGACAGGATCAAAGCGCAGACAAAATCCATTCAAGTAAATCTCAGAAGAGGAGTGACAGCAAAGAGTTTTCTTCTCCAGATAGTATACCAGCAATATTTTGATGTACTACTAATAACAGAACCGTACAGGAGACCGGAGATTTAGAGTGGTACAGTACAATGTGTTAATAGGATGCACACTGTGGAGCACGCCGCTCGCACATGGTTTTCTGCAGAACGATATTTTGTTAAACATTTATTGAGGTTTACGTAAATCTTAACTTTATTTCTAACGGCTGAAACATTTTCCAATATTAGTTTAAATTCCTGTTTACATATTAAAAATAATGGGACTATAGAATATTATTAATATGGGCCTAAAGTACATCTATTACACATCTATTACTTTGCTAAATAACAATATATACCGGAGGAAAAAAGTCAGCACAGAAATGTCGGACACAACTTATACAAAAAAGCTCAACTTCCTTTAAAACTATGTGAATATCTACACATAGATAAATCTTATTTACTGTGCTCTGGCTCAATTCTCATCAAAAGCAGTAGCCTAATATGAACCGGTGGGCAATAAACGCCTCCTTGATTTCAAAACTTCTCTTTCTCCGAAAAGTGTATTAATTAAAGCGGAACGCTAAGACGCCAGAAATCAAAATACAATCAACCCCGTGCAGACAGACAGACAGACAATCTGTTTCGAGTGACATTGAGTGTAAGGTGATGACCTCCGGGGAGTTGCAACCCCTCACTCGTTAAGAGCGGGGGGGAGGTGAAGGCGAGCATTCCGAGTCGTCATCGTGGGGTCAGACTAATTACACGTAGACAAGTGCACGTAGCACATAGCACGTAGCACGTCAAGCTTTCAATTTATATACGGGAGCGTGTTTGCCGCTGAAATCTTTCTTGTGTCGCGTAGACTAGGTAGCCGAGCAAAAACTTGGGCAAACTTCCTCTTGCTCCCCCACACCTCACCTCACAGTCGATAGCTAAACGGTGTGTTCTATATAACCTAAGTACTGTTAATTCGATATTGATAACGTAACCAAAATTTTGGGATCCTTAACGGCCTATTTCTAAAGGGCTAAAGATACAATAAGATATGTCATACAATTTTTAAATTTGTTTGGCCCTTCATATTTCTTTTACGACTCAGCAAGAATGTCTAGCGAATTCCCACCGACAAATAAAACATCGGAACAGCCACAATTGTAAACAGCGTTAAAATGTATTTACGTTTTGCGCCGTCAGGTTACATATACTATGTAATTTCAATTAAAAAAAACAGTTTTGAAATAGTTAAAGTTATGATTTTTTAAAAAGAATTTAATACTGCCTTTATTTTGAAACTGACAATCGGATTTCAAGGTAACTAACTGAATGAAGCTAAAGGGGGGGCTAACAAAATTAGTTTTGTGCCACGTTTGAATCAAATCGGAACCAAATTACGAACGCTAAAAACCAACGGCTCCAAAAATGGAATTAAAATGGAACAATTAATTCTTAACAATCTCTTAAAAAGCGATTACGATAGAGTTAATTTGATGATCCCGTGTCTGATTCTAACAATGATTGCTACCGTAATTCATTTTCAAACGAAATTTGGTAGAAATGAAATAAATGTTTTTTTTTTATCTAAATTCATAAATTTAAATAGGCTTATTTTGTCAAACGAGCAGGTTTTGGTAAATGAAAAGTTAAACGGTAGGTGTGGTAGTATAAGTTCACTTTTTAATGAAAGATTTTTTACAAAAAAACAATACGAAACAAGGGCAGTAGCTGACCGAGCGAAGCATTTGGTTTTTGTTACGCAGTTTTAGCCAAACGTATTGACCGATTGTTATGAAACTTGCTAAAGAGGTACTTTGTGTAAAGCCCGAACGACGTATGTGTAAGAATTTTTCCTATTCACTTCTGTTCTATGATTTATAATAACGAGCATAAGCAGTTTTAGCCAATTGCATTGACCGATTGTTATGAAACTTAGTACGGAGGTACTTTGTGTAAAGCCCGAATGAAGTATTGTAAACACTTTTCCCCATTTACTTCTGTTTCAAGATGGCGGCCTCTAATTTAACGTTGACGAGTGTACGCAATTTTAATCGAACGCATTGGCCAATTTTTTTAAAAATTTGTTGCCAAGGTACATTGAATAGCGCCCGAAATATGTGTAACATTTTTCCCCAATCACTTCCGTTTCAAGATGGAAGGCTCTGATTAAACGTTGAGTGTGTAGTTGATGGTTATTTCCTGTAATACCGGCTGAACAGCAAAACCTGTGATAACTTAGACCGCTTCATGAAGAAAGAGCATAAAACTTTCAAATAAAGTTTTCAGTAATATTAATCGTAAATATTACGATTATCGGTTAAATTGGAGCAAAAGTTACGAACCGTATATTAATTAAGAATAAACTGTTTTTTGAATTACTAGTTATTTTGAGCTCTGTTGTTAAGCATGAGCCTTCCACTCGTGAATGTCAGTACGATATGCGATATACGATATGCAGGGATCCGCTAACAACTGAACCAAGTCGTTGCATCTCGCACAAGTACAAATCGACAAATCCAAAAATAGACCCGAACAAGACAGACGCCGAAATTTTAGGTCAACACTATCGGCAAGGTAGCGACGCAAGCAGCAATATGGCTCCGGAAACCGATTTTATAAATAGTAACCGGCAGGCATTATCTGCGGGCTGGTTACATTAAAAAGAAGAACACTTGAAGTTCGGTACGATAACACTGTCCCTGTACTGTGCATCTGTTTTGTGTCCCCCCCGGCTGATAAGGGGGAACGCGCGCGTCTAATGGATACATTTGGCGTCGTGCCGAGCCCCGTGCTTATTTGCATGTCCGCGAACTGCGTACTTGAGATGTCCCGAACAACTATTTCTGGGCCTGGAAAGCCCCATCGTCAGCGCCCGAGTGACTTTTATCTTAACGATCGCAGGTAAACATCGCAGCTCCGGGTAAAGCAAATATTTAAAGTGAAGTGTTTAATTTCATCGAAATCGTTAGCGAGTTCTGTTTACGCCGCGCGCAGGTGTGTGGTAAGTCCCGTGGGTTTTTAATCGGATGTTTTGACGGATCGTATGTTTGCCTTTCGAAATTAATGGTTTTTGAAAGTTTGAAAAATATATGTAAATTTAAAACGATTTTAGGACGTTCACGACAGTCATTAGTTTTTCTCTAATAATAAATGTCCTCTCAGCCATTTGAAAATATTTAAAAATGTTGAACTCCAAAGCCTAGTAAATTGTTTGTCGATTTAGAAATTTCTGTAACTATAAGTAAAGTTTTTACAATGCTGGAAACGGGTAACAGGAAAAGTTTTTTTGCCTTTTTCTTCCTTACAAGTCATTCTATGTAGCAGTTTAATTTTGTGTGTGTTTTCTCTTCATAGTATGAACAAATTTTACAATATTTGAAAGTGAAATAACCCACAATAATTCCACTGAGTTAGGCTAACTCAAATAAAATAATGTAAAAGTAAATCATTTTCTTAGAAAACTGTATGAAATCGACACATCTTTTCAATAATTAATTTTTTTTCAGCTATTAGAAAAACGAATAGCCAATTTGATTATAAATGAATGAGTTAAAAAACTACCTCTGTTACACTATATTAAAAATTAAAATATATCCTGCGTGATAATTTGAATTTAAAAAAATGTGTAATTTGCTAAAACTAATACCTGTAATTGGTTCGAGTCCAATTACTACCGTTGCTTTTCACAAAAATTCTACTTTTTTTAATACTTCATTCAAATTATTACCAAATATAGGATGTGACATAATTTTTTAAGTTCCGTTTAGTAAAGATAGGTAACGATTAGACAGCATCAAAATATTTACACACTATTTTTGTTTATGAATAATAAACTTTGTCAAATGCGGAATTTCATTGATTAAACGAGGCAAGTGATAATGAACATTGTTTAACCTTACATTTCACACTTCATATAGTGGGTGGCTGGAAAGATATAAAATTATAAGAATTTGATTAGTCACACATTTTTAAGGTAAAAGACATAAAATGTTATTAAGACAATTTTGGTTTTTCGTTGCAGGCCAGTTTTTTTCATAATTGAGCTTTTAATGTCAGAAATTCAGAGTTTTTCTAAAAATATTTGCACTGTGTAGGTAAAAATAATTGTTTTTTTACAGAATGATTGCACCTGTTTTACAAAATGAATTGTTAGGAAGACTGAACTTAAGACATTTAAATTCCGTGTCAAACACATTAACTTTGGTGTTTGGTGTTGAGGACCTTCCAGATTTACTTCTCTCTCTCTCTCCCTCTTTCTCTCTCTCTCTCTCTCTCTCTCTCTCGCTCTCTCTCTCTCTCCCTCTCCCTCTCATTACCAATACAAATAGTTTCTTCCATTTTAACTCTCGATTGCCTTGATAAAGAGATGTGTTTGATGTTGCGTGATATCAAATTTGTTTGTCTACCTAAAACAACAGTTGAAATAAACAAGCAATTGACAAATCGAGCAAAAGAAAATACAATTTTCAATAATAAATAGGGAATTACTTTACAGTTAGGCCTATGCTGTTCATAAATAAAAGCAGAATACGTACCATGACTTTGCCTCCAACCCAATAAAGCGAGCCCGTTGCAAAGAAGAAGAAACGTTTACAACAGCATAACATTAGCGGAGAGTCACGCCGGGTGTTTATTGATATCTCCGTGGCCCCTGGATGTTATGAAGCCGCGCCGTTTTATCGCCGGCCTCAATGACTCAGTGTCCCGAGGGAACGCGGGGAGAACATCCAATAAAATCATAAACACATCCAGTTTTACGGAAACGTAACGGGCGTGTGGCCAACATTGATTTGTAATGCGTTTCGGTGCGAGTTATCGTTATGTAGGGAGGTTACGGTTACACCGAGTGCCATGCAGGCACTTGGGACGTGTCCCACAGAGAGAGAGAGAGAGAGAGAGAGAGAGAGAGAGAGAGAGAGAGAGAGAGAGAGAGAGAGAGAGAGAGAGAGAGAGAGAGAGAGAGAGAGAGAGAGAGAGAGAGAGAGAGAGAGAGAGAGAGAGAGAGAGAGAGAGAGAGAGAGAGAGAGAGAGAGAGAGAGAGAGAGAGAGAGAGAGAGAGAGAGAGAGAGAGAGAGAGAGAGAGAGAGAGAGAGAGAGAGAGAGAGAGAGAGAGAGAGAGAGAGAGAGAGAGAGAGAGAGAGAGAGAGAGAGAGAGAGAGAGAGAGAGAGAGAGAGAGAGAGAGAGAGAGAGAGAGAGAGAGAGAGAGAGAGAGAGAGAGAGAGAGAGAGAGAGAGAGAGAGAGAGAGAGAGAGAGAGAGAGAGAGAGAGAGAGAGAGAGAGAGAGAGAGAGAGAGAGAGAGAGAGAGAGAGAGAGAGAGAGAGAGAGAGAGAGAGAGAGAGAGAGAGAGAGAGAGAGAGAGAGAGAGAGAGAGAGAGAGAGAGAGAGAGAGAGAGAGAGAGAGAGAGAGAGAGAGAGAGAGAGAGAGAGAGAGAGAGAGAGAGAGAGAGAGAGAGAGAGAGAGAGAGAGAGAGAGAGAGAGAGAGAGAGAGAGAGAGAGAGAGAGAGAGAGAGAGAGAGAGAGAGAGAGAGAGAGAGAGAGAGAGAGAGAGAGAGAGAGAGAGAGAGAGAGAGAGAGAGAGAGAGAGAGAGAGAGAGAGAGAGAGAGAGAGAGAGAGAGAGAGAGAGAGAGAGAGAGAGAGAGAGAGAGAGAGAGAGAGAGAGAGAGAGAGAGAGAGAGAGAGAGAGAGAGAGAGAGAGAGAGAGAGAGAGAGAGAGAGAGAGAGAGAGAGAGAGAGAGAGAGAGAGAGAGAGAGAGAGAGAGAGAGAGAGAGAGAGAGAGAGAGAGAGAGAGAGAGAGAGAGAGAGAGAGAGAGAGAGAGAGAGAGAGAGAGAGAGAGAGAGAGAGAGAGAGAGAGAGAGAGAGAGAGAGAGAGAGAGAGAGAGAGAGAGAGAGAGAGAGAGAGAGAGAGAGAGAGAGAGAGAGAGAGAGAGAGAGAGAGAGAGAGAGAGAGAGAGAGAGAGAGAGAGAGAGAGAGAGAGAGAGAGAGAGAGAGAGAGAGAGAGAGAGAGAGAGAGAGAGAGAGAGAGAGAGAGAGAGAGAGAGAGAGAGAGAGAGAGAGAGAGAGAGAGAGAGAGAGAGAGAGAGAGAGAGAGAGAGAGAGAGAGAGAGAGAGAGAGAGAGAGAGAGAGAGAGAGAGAGAGAGAGAGAGAGAGACTGGAAAGCAAGCTGTTACACACACACTCGCACGCGCGCGCGCAGGCACGCAAAAAATCTAGTTCATCGAATGAACAATTTTAGAAAACACATAATTTAAAAGTTATCAATTAAAAAACAAAGTAAAATAGATTTAATTTCACAAAATTTTTTTTCGGATTTAGTTCGAATTCTGATGGCAAAATGAAAATTCAGAACTAAAGTTTTGCAACAATTTTGTAATGAAAGGAATTCAAAAGAGTAAAAAAGAAAACTGACGGTTTTTGGTAAATGTTGGACGAATTCTGATTAACTGATTTTGAAAAAATATTGTATTTTTTCCAGTTTAAAGTAGCCTAAATCTCGAAACTGATGTTCTGGGAAGATTGCAAACTATAGTCCTAAGTTTGGGCATGAGAAAAAACTAGATTTTAGTAAGTTTTATAACAAAATTAAAAACAAATTTTGAGAAGAAATAGAAAAAACGGTTCAAAATAAAAATTTCCAAGATAAACAATTTCCAAGAAAATGCGAAAAGGAATTCTGTGTGAACATGAATACTCTTAGTTAAATTTAGAAATATAAAATATTCATGTATGCTGATTTTAACGTTGGTAACGGTAGTGAAATCAGATTTTTAAAACCTGTAGATAAAAAAAAGAAGAATTTTCTGTTATTTTTTAAATGACGAGTGGATTTCAAGTTGCCAAAATTGTATTTAGGCGTATGAAATTGAATCAAATTTGACTAAAATTGTGAAAACTCTAAATGTATTCTAAAGATCATGATAGTTGCTCATTTAATTTGTGTTATTTGGGTCTTAACAATTTTAATGCCAGTTACAATAGCTCATTTTTCAATGAAAGTTCGCAATAATTGTATAAGATGATTTTACAGGAAATAAAACCGAGCGGAAACGGATAAGGGACGAAGTCGTCTTCGCTGGATCTTCTCGACTGAATAAAATCCGCGTTTCGTTTTATCTCTTACCGGGCGAACCCGTGAAAAGCGAAGATAAAAAGTCAGCGGCAGGCTTAACGTTAAAGTTTGCAGCTATAAATCTGCCCCGGGCTTGGTCAAACTTGAAATTGGCTGTGGAAAAAATACGATCGCATTACGGATTCACCGCAAAAGAAAACTGAATGAATTGTGAAGCTTGAACGCCGAGTCCGGGGACATGTAAGTATGCCACTAGTAAGGGATGCACGTAGTCAGGGTAGCCGCCCTATTCTTACCCTTAGCCCTTAGGTTTACAATCAATACCAGTTAATTACAGACACAAGGGTCGCGAACACATCCTACTTCTTGAGACGTCGCATCGTTCTGTCTATTATTTGTTGCGCTGTTTGGCGGTAGTGAAACAGGGGTCACTGAAAGCAAGCAGTGATAAAGGTACGAAAACATTTCCGTAATATTCTTCTCGAAACGTATTATTTGGGTCTGTTTAATGTATTAGGCTAAATAATAATTCATTTCTGTATATGCATTTTTACATTAAATCATGGTTATTTAGTATAAATTACAGTTTAGTGTGATATTTTATTTCTAAAATTTGAAACTTAGTACGCAGTGGTTTTGCTGACGTGATAGAAGCGAATTTCCAAATTCATAAAACCAACAAAACTGAATTACGTCACGTAAAACCAAATTTTTATAATAGCCGAGTGTTCCTAAAAAAAAAGAAAGAAATGTATAAGCAAGTACCATTTTCGAATATTTTTTTAAATAAAAGTTTTCAATAAAAAAGAAGATAAATTAAGCAGCAATAATTGTGACACGCAGCTGTTTCGCTGACACGATAGAAGCGAATTTCTCATTTTTTGTTAAATCTTACCCTTTTGAAATTTTTGTTTCATCATAATCATCATTAAAATTTACATATAGCCTATAAGGTTTTTAAACTATCAAATTACATTGAAAATACGAAAATAAACTCTGATGTATTGCCGTTCAATCAAATTTCCGAATCTCGACTGATTTTGAAAATTCAAAATGCTAAATTATAGTTTTTAACGTTGAGTATGATGGTGAAATCGGATTTTCAAAAAGCTTAAATAATTAAAATTTCCTCTATTTTGAAACTTTTTGCTGGTTAACGAATTTGTTCGAGCTATTAACATAAGCCTAATCTATTTTTAGCCATTTGAATCTAATCGGACAGAAACTGCGAACGTGAGGGTGCTTTATATAGGTTACTCACACACATAACCTATATAAATTTTCACTACCCTTCAAAAGAAGTTCTAGAATACAAGGTCCGTGCTAATTTCACTGTCCCGGATCTGGGTGTTACCTTCATGGCTGCTCTGTAGCTAATTTTTCCAATGGAATTTGTTATTGATTGTAAATAATGTAATATATATTTTAAGCAATGTTTAATTAGCGAATGTTTAATCTGTGAATTTTTGGAAGAATATTTATCAGTGAACACCTACCTATAGAATGTAAGAGAAATAGTTATAATTTAAAAAATCATCAGCCAGTGAGAAATTTTGGGCTTTAAATAATGTTACAGAATACAAGCGTTTGGGACCCTAGCTGTTAGTACCTACTGAGAATCTGCAATAAATATAAGTAAAATTCCGGAGTTGTAGAGAAGCTGTGATTAAATATATTCTACAGTATAGACCTACGTACAAGGACATTTCAAAGATTATTTTCAACCGATCAGAAAACTTTCTCCAGTCCTGCCTGGTAATTAATCTCCCGCGTTAAACACACAATTACCTCTGCCAGGTTGTCCGTCTGCTGCCCAAGGGACACATTAGACATCCAGGAGTCCGGGCTGAGATATAGCTGTGGCGTGAGGAGGTTCCTTAGGGAGCCAGGAGCTCCTTGATAACGTCAGGAGCGTTATGGATTGTCACTGGTTCCCCTCACTTCCCCTCCCCCTCTGCAAAAATATTTATTTATTTGTTGTTGCCGGGTCGTTGGTATATCGATCTTAATGTGGTGGGGAATGTTTGACATTTTGTTTAGTTTAAAATACGAGTAGTTTTGCTATTAGTAGGCCTACAAGTTTTCAGGATAAATAATTGAAAGCATAAATTAGTGTCAAAGGTCGGAACTTACACGCTACGAATTCCGATCGGTTTGCTACCAAAAATAAGGACCTGCGTTTTTGAAACTACTTATATGGGGTGCCTACAGTTTCGTCAGAATACCAGGGAACTGTCGCGCATCATACTTCTCTTTTTTAAGGCTTATAATAACATAAAACCAATAAAAGTTGTGTAAACAAAGTTCCAGGAGCAGTATAAAAGTGCCCGTAAGAACGATGCACAATGCAGGTATAGGTGACAAATAATTAATTGTGTGTGTACCAAAAACATTAACGTGTGATTGCTAAAAAAACATTAATGAATATAATATTTAAATTATTACCATATTCAAGACTTAAATATTCAATGTAAGCCAGTTCTAATATGTAAATGTTATTAAATAAAAGACTCTGCATTTAGTAATCAGTGAATACTGTAGCCTAACTTAGGCATGTAATGTGAAATCCAGTTATAGTAGGATTCATTTATAAATATTTAAATAAGTGCAATGTTATAACTTTATAGGTTATAAGTGCAGTCATTAACTTTATAGGTTTTATAGTTTTAAACACAAAAATAGGACAAAGCCTATTGTATTAAATAATTTAAATATATTGAATGATATTGTTTTATTAGCAGGTCATACAATCGACTATTTTAACATATGTTCATACTGATAAGAAATAGTTTACCGACATGGTTTTTCAACGATTTTACTTGTATAATAACAGTAAAATACAAGTATTGAATTAAATATAAGTACATTTTAGAAATTAAAAACCAGCTAGTGGTATAGTTTGCTTTATTTATTTAGGCCTACAGAATTCATCCTTTTTTTTACGTTTATTTAAGGATAGCGATTTCATAAAAAGAAGTCCTGACATCTTTTCCATTTCGTCCATGTTACCATCAAGGAAATTAAGATTGTCACGTATTTCATTGGTCAGCATGTTTAAACTCATACGTCACAGTTTATAAAGTGGTGCTATAAGACTGTTGCTATACACTGCTGCATTCTATATTATTTCTTTTCTTTTTCCCATTAACTCGAAACGTCGCACGGGTCCACTAGTTATTTAAACTAACATATTATGTAACCTTATTACAGCTGTTATATTGGTGGTTTATTCGTCAAACTATGCTACAGTGTTCGTCAACTAAGCGAATGAAATGTTTTGTAAACATTTCTACAGTGGAAACAATGTGTGTCCAAAAATAACAATTCATATTCCGGTATTCGTTTTATTCAGAGAACACTTTTTGAATTTGTATCCGTTTTGTCTACCCAACAACAATGTCTACGAATTTGAAAAATTTTGCAATTAATTATCTGATTGTGACCGTATTTGTTGTTCATGGTAATCCGGCAAAGGTTGAGATTAGGTCAGTAATTCCCTTACTGTGTAATCTTTATAACACAAATGTATTATTACTTAATTTACTGTAGAAAATGAGCTATTGTAACTATCATTCAGCTAAGACTTGATTTTGAAAATATGCCATTTCCCGCTTTTCTTGTTCGTAGCTTTAACACACCGGAGTTTAGGCAGAATTGAATGTCAGAGAACTTTTATGGACCTACGTTTCAAGTGTTCAAAAGTTCTTGAAAACAACAATTATTTTCAGTATAATAATCTGCCTTCCCTAGCTGCTTCAATTCTTCTTTTGTTGACGCGTTTCGGAGAACGTTCATCTTCAAAAACTATTTCTATACTCAACTCTACACTCTATTGAGTATAGAAATAGTTTCTCCGTATTGAGTATAGAAGATGGAGGTTCTCCGAAACGCGTCAACGAAAGAAGAATTGACCAAGCTAGGGAAGGCAGATTATTATACTGAACATAGTGACAATAATCCTAGCAGAAAAGAAGAAGAATATAAAAAGAATTTCAACAATTATTTTATTTAATTAAGCCTAAATTCTTAATAATTAAATTTCGTAGTTATTTTTTTTTTTCACCTAAGAGCCTACTAATAAAACTAGTATTAATAAAAATTTGTAATGCCATTCCAAAAACAATGGAGTGGTACTTAATTAATTTAAAAAAATTATGTTTGTGCTTGGGCTCAGGAATTTAAAAAAAACGTAATATTTTATAATATTCCTACGTATTGATTAAGCACTATAAAATCGAAAAATCAAACAGTCAAGCGAAAACACAAAAGGTCATTGATTCCACAGACTTTAAAATTAAACATGAGGGTACAAAAAGATAACAATAAGAAAACCCGACCTGACTGTTGCATTTCTCTCCTGAAGAGGACAAGGGCTTAAATATGTGAATGCTATTTACACGTTCTGTCGAGGGAATAGTGGTAAACGATAAGTGCCATGTTAGCAGCACGCGCGCGTTTATTATTTAAAAATGGTGGATATTACAGTCGCGTCGGGTGCACCTAATGCCTAATGCCTTGTCGTACTTAGGGCGACATTTCACGTACTGCGGTTAAAGTTTAGGTTCTACTTGTCTGTAAAGCACCTATAGAGTTTAAACGGTAAGTAGGGATTTGTTTAGTTTAAAGAAAATTATTATTTCTATTCTCATAAAATAAAATGTATAAAAGTTATTGTGATCTTAAAAACTTCCGCCAAAACCGGTCCCAAGCCCGACCGAGAAAGAGGAAGGGGAAATGGCTGTTGTTTTGACTGTTGGTGAGTGTATTGATCTCGAGTAGGTGCAAACATTAAATACGAAGAAAGTCTAATTGATGGATTTATCTATTTACATAGGCTAACCAGCAAATCCAAACCCCGAAGGGGAGATTAAGGTATGGTACCTCTACAGACTCTCTAGGGAGTTTAGAATGGTGCTAGGAATCCCACCTTAGAAAAACGTACATAATAGAATCAAACAGATGGATGGGAATTAATGGTACAACTTGGAACTTCAAATGAGGCCAAATATTTTAGAATTGCGATATGAAATGTTTTATCCTTGTTTCGACCTGGAGCACTTAAAACGCTCCAAGAAGAGTGGAGTATAGAGTTGACGTGGCGGCAATTCAGAAAATGCGATGGACTGGCTCGGAGCTTACTGAAAAATGTTCAGAATGGATGAGAACATCGTCAAGAAAGTATACTCTCCAATACCAATAAGGAAAAAGAACAAGTGGGCGACTGAGACTAAGATGGACCGATGGAGTGAATCGAGATGCCAGATCATTTAATATCAGAGGATGGTGGATTACTGCAAGAGACCCAGACAGATGGCTACGAATTCTGAGGGAGGCCAGGGCTCAGAAATGAGTTGTAGCGCCAAGGACGATAATGATTGTGATCACTAACTTTTTTTTTTAATTTTGAATTATATCTTTTTTCAGGTTTCTTGAATAAAAAAAGTTTTTTGCTTGGATTTTTGCGCGCCAGTGTGTGAGTGGATGCACACGTTGCAGGATATTAAAGGAACTGACCAATTTCATACATGACCTTTCTCAATTATTGTTCTACTATAATAGCTAGTTTTACAATCAAAATACACTTAAAGAAACATAATGAAGCTATCGAAAAATACCTGATAATCGGTTTATCAGAATTTGCTCAAACGAAATAAATCCTAACCATCATTGTAGTTTAACTGGTTTTATCAAATTTATTCTCGAATTGTACATGTCCGTTATTTCAAATTTGCTATATGCTACTAGTTGCGGGCTAGGAGTTATGAGTTTTCACACGTATTAAAAAAAAATCAAATTACTTGTTTTAAAAAAAATAGGCCGAAATTCTGGGGATTTTTGTCAGTTTTCAAAATGACTATTCAGTTTTGTATCGCACTGCTAGGCTATTTCTTAAATTAATATTTTTACATTTTTATATATTTCTGTCTATTTTAGGTGTTCAAGATAACATAGGCCACTCTATTGTTAACCAGCTGGCAAGTGAGTAAAGCGTGTTAATTTTTGTACTTTATTTTGATGCTGGAAAAGTATGTATATTATTTTATTACTAATGTTGTGTGTAAAGTATTATTTGTTCATTCTTTGATCTGGTGTCCTGCTTGCTTTTTTTTATCAGACAGGCAAACAATGCGATGGCTTTAATTAAAGAACCGAGGAATGGAGTTTCAATCGATATTTATATTGCTTCACTTTTGTTAATCACCTACTTAATTTCACTATGCTTATTTGTTAAGAACAAATAAAAAAAAACAGCTGACCCGTTAGTATGCAAATAATAAATTTTAATGCAATATAATCAGCTGACTATTTAATCAAACAAATAAATGAGCTTAACGAACCTAGCTGGAAAGATATCGTTATATATTTGATTTGATTTTTTCCCTGTTCTGTTATAAAACTGATTTTCGCAAATATTACATAGGATCCTGTAACAATATTTAAATCCAAAAAATGTTGAAATTTTGAAAAGATTCTATAATCCGTTTTCGAGAAAATTATTCCCAGTGCATTTATGTAGGTTATATACAAATAGAAATGTTTTTCTAATGTATAAGTAGACCTACAGGATTCCATTATCGCTTAATCATTATTAAGGTAAAGCAATAAAACATAAAATAACTAATTCATTTCGATGTTATACTACTTTCGTTGGAAATGAGAGTGATTTTTAAAAGTATGGGCCCATATTTACCTGGTTTACCCATATTTACACTTTAACAGTAAATTGTCATAAAAAAATCGATTAGGTTTACGATAAAATATAAACCGTTTTATATATTTTTTTATATGGTTCCTAATATTTTTGTAATATGGTTTATGGTAATAATATGGTAATACGGTTGGAAGATTATGATTTAGTTAATTACTTAGGCAAGGAGTAGTCTGTTAATTTTGTAAACCGAAATTTTCCCGTAAATTTATATCAGAATAAACGTTTGCCTATATTACACAATTTAAAGATTTGTTACCAACTAAAAAATAAAGTTATTAGTTTCGAAATTAATACGTATTTTAACAGTTAATAGGTTATTATTAATAACTGAAAAAATTACAATTTAAAAAGCTTGGAAGTAAACTGAGCTGTTACAGAAACACCGACCTATCAGATAATATTGTATTTTCATCACCACACATTAATACATATCAACACTGTAACTTTAAGGCTATGTTTATTATTATTTCATTTGCTTCTGAGATCGGGAGTATCGCTTTGTTCTATCAACTTAATTAACATTTCCTCTTCCGTTTTTGGGGTGAGCTGTGAAGATTGGTTACTCACAACCAACCGTTTTTACCGCCTTACATCGTAAAATTGACCTTCGCCCTCTTTAATCCAGTAGGGAACCCAAATTTGGTTAAAGGACGAAATTGTTTTTCCTTTTTTTAAAATGACACCTAAAGCCAATTCCAGCGTAAAACTCACAAAAAGCTAATTTAATCTTACCTTCCCCTCCTTTCCCAGTCTCCGGGGAGACTAAGTGTCTTTTTCCTTGTACAAACCACCCTTATGAATGGGACTTTTCACCCCCGCGTACTTGTTGCGAACTGTCAACCCTCCTAGACCGCTTAGGGCTGTTTGTTCACTTGTTCTTTAGGGTGGAAGATCGGTAGAATCAATGGAATTTTAGTTGATTGAAAAAAATACAGAGGGGTTGAGAAAACATCGTCAGTTTGTAGTCACCCCCGTTTGACTTCATCCCTACCAATGACCGCAACACCCTTCTTTAAGTATACAATCGTATTTCATAAGAATTACTCTAATCCGATGTTTCTTTGCAATTTAATGTCATTTTGGGATTAAGTTTTTGTAATTGTCAAGAATCTATATATTTTTTAAGGCGAAATGGTGACGTAAATAGATATAAGGAATATATATAATATGTGAATCATAAGGAATACACACTAAGCAGGAATCACAAGGTTTTAAAAAACAATTTATTTTCTAATTTTAGTTTAAATCTTTCCTCCCAAAATTCTACAGCCGAATAGTTGTTGGCCACACATATTTTACTAGATAATTTGCAACATTATATAATTTTGAATTATTTCTATGTTCTGAAAAATAGCTTACCAAAAATGTTCTGATATTTATTTTTAATTATTTGTATAAGCGTTAACGTTAACTTTGTAAATCTAAACATGTTTACGTACTCCAATAACTGTTCCCTATTTCCATGTGCATTCAACATTCATTCCCAAATTTCCAAATATTCTATTTATTATTTTTTTCTCAAATATTTGAAGAGCGTGTCTGTCATTCTTTGATGTTATAAACCATGTTTCGCCATGATATTTACATAGCTCACCGGTATGTTTTACATTTTAACTTGAGATTCATTTGCTACATACCGAAAGCGGGAGAGTTTTTGCTAAACCAAAGTATTGTTACGATTTCGTTGTTACATACCTAAGCGGAAGAGTTTCTGCTAGACCAAAGTACTGTAACATAAGTTTTCGTTGCTACATGCCGAAGCGGAAAAGTTTCTGCTAAACCAAAGTATTGTTACGTTTTCGTTGTTACATACCTAAGCGGAAGAGTTTCTGCTAGACCAAAGTATTGTAATATAAGTTTTCGTTGCTACATACCAAAGCGGAAGAGTTTCTGCTAAACCAAAGTATTGTTACGTTTTCGTTGTTACATACCTAAGCGGAAGAGTTTCTAGACCAAAGTACTGTAACATAAGTTTTCGTTACTACATACCGAAGAGGAAGAGTTTCTGCTAGACCAAAGTACTGTAACATAAGTTTTCGTTGCTACATACCGAAGCGGAAGAGTTTCTGCTAAACCAAAGTATTGTTACGTTTTCGTTGTTACATACGTAAGCGGAAGAGTTTCTGCTAGACCAAAGTATTGTAATATAAGTTTTCGTTGCTACATACCAAAGCAGAAGAGTTTCTGCTAAACCAAAGTATTGTTACGTTTTCGTTGTTACATACCTAAGCGGAAGAGTTTCTGCTAGACCAAAGTACTGTAACATAAGTTTTCGTTACTACATACCGAAGCGGAAGAGTTTCTGCTAAACCAAAGTATTGTTACGTTTTCGTTGCTACATACCGAAGCGGAAGAGTTTCTGCTAGACCAAAGTACTGTAACATAAGTTTTCGTTACTACATACCGAAGCGGAAGAGTTTCTGCTAAACCAAAGTATTGTTACGTTTTCGTTGCTACATACCGAAGCGGAAGAGTTTCTGCTAGACCAAAGTACTGTAACATAAGTTTTCGTTACTACATACCGAAGCGGAAGAGTTTCTGCTAAACCAAAGTATTGTTACGTTTTCGTTGCTACATACCGAAGCGGAAGAGTTTCTGCTAGACCAAAGAACTGTATGTTCTCATATCCATTATAATGCTTCTGTGTATTGTGTATACTCTACGTTATTTTATTTGAACTGTTTATATTAGTATCAAAATAAGTAAACTAGCTAACGGCAATGTGTTAGATGCGCTGAGTGGCACTTGCGCAACATTTATTACCTGCGGAGGTTATGACACTTTGACAGCTGATATTGAGCGGGCATTCACCTTCATATCTGCTACTTAACTGTCTGCTTTTCCTAACCACTTTTTTCATACGAGACTGTAGTTTCAAACTTTTTTGATGAATGTTTAGATTAGAAAATCACATGTGCCTAACCTTACCTGTCAGGCTTCAACCTTTGTATTTTGTATCCTAATATAGTTCATTACACTGTTATATTATCGAACAAACCTTACAATGATTTGTTGAGTGTGCAACTAATACTTGATAAATATAACAAGACACCCTCGCTAATATACCTTCTCATTTCAAGCTACATAGTCTTATCCACTACCTACCACCCACTGATATGTGGTTTCAGTACATTCCTGTACTTAACACTGTTCAGCCTCTCCCAATCACAGTGTTGATCAAGTGATGAAACGCCGCTCCTTCTGTCTGTACATGCTTATTTATGTTAAAGCGTCCAGTCGGTATTGGGCAAAGCACAGTGATTTATAGTGTGCTGTGATGTATTTAATAACAAACGTCGCCATTCGATAGGTCGGTGTCTACAGTCGTATTGTGCCGTGATTAATCGATAACTGTGCGATAAGTGGCCGAGCCCCTGGGAACTTGAAGTGTTAAACGGATGAGATAACTTCCGAACGAACTGAATCACCAGTACACTATTGTGTTGTTTGTAGCTAAAGTTCCATAAGCTATTAGTAGTCATAAACTAGTTATCTCCGAAATCTGTGTAGCGATTACACTTTTTGGTAGATCTTGTCACAATATTTAGTAATTCATGTTAATCAAATGTTAAAAAAGACAATATTTAAACAGAAGTTAGCAATTAGTCTGCTTGACGTCAGTGAGATAAAAAACTGTGCGATGCGACTTACCATATCCTATTGGCAGATTTTTACATGGTTTCGGGCAAAAACCTTTAAAATGATATTTTTTAAAATTTCTAATTATTAAAGATAAACAATAATAATAAACTACGTCTAGACCAATTATTACGTTTGAAGTAGATTTAGAAGTGAAGTAGAAACGAAGAGATAGAAAAACATTGACTAGTGTAGAAAGAGAGGGATTAAAATGTGTATCTCCTTCCCCACAAATCATCTTCTATAATCTGCTGTACATTAATAAAAATATCGATCGGCTGAAAAACCTTTTAAAATTTCGTGTTTCTTCAAACAGTCTCTATATTTAAATCTAAAGAAATTTTTCTCTTCTTTCTAGGCACTGAGGTCTTCCTGTAAAACATCTTAAATTCTTTTGCAGTTTCCATCATTTCTAGTTTTTTTAGGCAATTTTTCGTGGCGTTCTAGTAACTATAACATGAAAATCTTACATCTTACATTCTTGATTTAAATTTACTACTCCATAACTTGAACATAATTGCTACTGTATTAGAAAAATAACTTTAAAGTGTTTAGACAGAATCTGTGGACTGCACATTACGATTTTACTGATGGTATCACATACACTTTTTAAAGAATTTTCCGTTAATCATTAAGATGAAAAGCCTTTCTCAAGAAATATTGTACTGATAACTATTTACCGGCTAATACAAGTAAGACAACATGTGCTTTATTGTTCCACGAATGAGACACCTAGTGTTATGCTGAGGAATGGTAGCCTATATATAGACTACTTATGGAAATAGAATCTGTAAATATTCTTGGGCTTTATCTTATCAATATTATAACATGAACGGAGCAATTAAGTAGCATTTTTGTTAAAATTTGCTCTGGATTTTTATTTTGGAAAATTAAAAGTCTATTGTAGTTTCTTTAATGTTTTAATGAAATTCTGCAGTTTCATTTACTCACATTTGAAGTATGGAATTTATCTTTGAAAATGACCCATCACTTTAAAAAGTGTACGGAAATAAGTTCAGTTTGGCTTGTTTCAGGACTTAATAGGACAGATTCGTATAGAGAAAGATTCAGTAGCTCTTGGTACCTCGGTATGTTCATATTCGGCATTTTATTTTTAATATAATAGTGAACATATCTGAAATAAAGGATATTGTTTACTTAAAGATGTGCCAAACTGTACAAGGCTGTGGAGAAACTGAAGAAAAATTGGCTTCACAAATCAGCGTAAGGTTAATGAACAAGCTTTCCGAGAGAATAAAAACCAGCGAAGTTTTATGCCGCTCAAGAACACACTTAGGCAGGTGGAAGAGTTTCTGTCACAATAATTGGCACATCCTCTTCCTTGCTTTTGTTTTGTTCATTATTACTTTATATTCTAGTAGGTGATCTTGTTTGAAGTTGTTTTGTTGACCGTTCGGCATTTGGTTTGCTTTGTTTATTTGTTTCGCAGTTTTAGCAAACGCAATGACCGATTCTTTTAAAATTTGGTACGAAGATATCAAGTATAAAAGCCCGATTGATTTATGTGTAACACTTTTCCTATTTATTTTCGTTTCAAGTTGGCGGTGTCTGATGTAACGATGACGAGTGTACGCAATTTTAATCAAACCGATTATTTTGAAATTCGATCGAAGATATCCTGCATAAAGACGTATGTGTAAGACTTTTTCCCATTCAATTCCGTTTGAAGATGGCGAGATTTGATTCAACGTTGAGAGTGTAGTTGCTGGTTATTTCCTGTAATACTGGATGAACGGCAAAATCTATTATAACTTTGACCGCTTCATGGAGAAAAAACAGAAAGTTGATGCAGTAACAATTTTGTGTAAACAGCGCTGTCGTGGGACGTTTAATATTTATTAAACGACCTACTGATAGGTCAATTCTTTAAACTACTATTGTGTACTTTACGTAGGCCCTATAGGCCTATGTAATTGATTTTCTTCTCTTTTTTTTGAAATGACGATGCTTTGTATTAAAAAAAAGAAATATTTGTCAACAAATAAAACAAAATTCAATTTACTTTATTTCTGCAGCTAGAAATTTCTATATTTCATTTTAAAATTAAAAAAAACACAAATAAATAATTTCAAGTAAAACTCACTTGTAACGTTCTGAGAAAAGCATGTAAATAAAAAATAAATTGTGTGCAGTTGAACGAAACGAATACTTTCTTGGGGCTCGGTGATCGAAGTGTCTAAAGCATCGGTCAGTCTACTGCGTCACTCAACTGCGCACCTAAAAGTTCTTAGCTCGAGCCACAGTTGTTCCCGTTGCTTTTCTGGCATAAAGTATAAAGTATTTACGTTAAGAAAAAAAATGAACGAATGCTTTTTGTTGTGTACCAATAAAATCATAGTGTATATATAGTTAAGAATATTAGCTACTGTCTTGCTAATACTTGACTACACACATTTACTCATTTTTTAGTACAATGTGTGCAGAAGATTCTTAGTGTACTTAGTTGAAAAAGTGTCCCCCTCCCAGATTATCTTAACCAGGTGATGAAGTGTTCCTTCCGTCTGCTTACATGATTATTTATGTTACCAAGCAGGCAGTCGGCATACAGCAAAGCACTGCGGTGATTTATCGTGTGCGGTGAATGTATTTAATAAGCCGCGATCCAAACAACGTCGCGGAAACGATAGGTCGTATTGTGCTGTGCAGGCTTGATTAATCGATAGTCCGTATATTGGAACTCGATTTTCGCGATACGAAACGGAGCTTCGAGATCTTTCTGTGAACAAGTTAGGCTAGGAATCGTAACCGAAAGGTGATGACAATTTTACTCTTCGAAATTATTCGTCTTAATTATGCCGTTTTTTAAAAAATCAAAATGCACATTAAGTCCGACATACTAAGTAAAAACTAAGTCAGAATAACTAATTTGAAACGAAATATTTAAAATTGCAAGTTACAATTTACAGTTGAATTATTGCCGAATTCAAGTCTCTTAAGACGTTAAAGCCTATGTAGTTTTATGCTTTTAAGTTGAACAGCTAAATACTGGATATATTTAATATTTTTATCATTAAAGTTCTAGGTAGATACTGTTACAATGATAAAAAATAACTTCGTACTTACAAAACTGTTACTAATGAGGCTGGAGAATGTATTGAAACCACATATCAATGAGTGATATGTAGTGGATAAAACTACGTAGCTTCAAATATGAAGTTACATTAGCAAGGGTGTCTTGTTATATTTGTCAAGTGTTAGATGCGCTCTCTTAAAATTAGTGTTATTTGCGCCAAGTTCATAAATCGTTGTAAGGTTTGTTCGATAATACGAGTATAACAGCATGACGAACAATGTTGGGTTATAAAATATAAAGGTTAACGCCTGACAGGTTAGGTTAGGCACATTTATTATTATTATTATTATTATTATCATCATCATCATCATCATCATCATCATCATCATCATCATCATCATCGTCATCGTCATCGTCATCGTCATCGTCATCGTCATCGTCATCGTCATCGTTATCGTCATCGTCATCGTCACCGTCACCGTTGCCGTCGCCACCGCCACCGCCACCGCCACCGCCACCGCCACCGTTACCGTCACCGTCATCATCATCATCATCATCATCATCATCACCACCATCATCATCATCATCATCATCATCATCATCATCATCATCATTATTATTATTATTATTATTATTATTATTATTATTATTATTACCTGTTCCTTTTCTGGCTGGAAACAGTCTCGGCTTGTCCCCTCTGTCTCAAGACGGAATAATCTATCTTGAGGAAATGATTCGGTAACAGAGATTCGACTAGAGCAGAACGAAACTGCAAATATACCTGCGAGGTAACATTACACCGGAAAATCTGGTTGCGACAATGATGACTTCAGAGGCCAACTAGAGGGCCATTGCCGGATTCGCCGCAGTGGTCATGAAGAGGCTGACGACTGAAGATCGAGAAAGGAGAGCCAACAATGTAGACGAGTAGGTGGACAACCAGTTCACTCTCCCACGACGTAATGCCTAACGGCAGTTCCTCGAGGGGGTTGCTTTGAAATGCTTTTGGTGGTTTTTGTAGTGGGTTGTAGCGCGCGCGCGCGCACACACACACACACACACACACACACACACACACACACACACAGTGCCCTTATGTCGATATTTTCGAGGAACAATCACAGTTCTGTACGAAAATATTGGACGATTAGCGTCTGATTGGGGTGAAGATGTACTTTCATCATATATTACTTGCCTTTATTGAAGTATGAGTATGGAACGCCTGGAAGTGTATCCTTTATCTTTACATAGAAAAAACTGTATGTACCAAAAACAGATTAAAGGAACAGAAACCAAAGAACATTATTTATTTCCCGAGACCAAAGAAATAAAATAATAAATGTAAAAGATCAAATTTGACTTCCTTAAAGTGGAAGTATCGTAGATTCGAGGAAAAGAGTGAAAGAGACATTTGAGGCCTCTGAGGGTTCCGAAACCCGTCACATTATCCCGATCTCAACTTTGTACGTACATGACGTTTTGTCGTATGCACATATGTACGTTTGTGCACTTTGTGACGCTTGTATTGAGGGTAAGAACGGGGTTTAATCAGTTACATATTTTATACTGGTTCTCTCTTCTCTTCCTGCGTTAACTGAAATAACAGAAACACCTTTTTCGACTTTAAAATTGATCAAGACTTGGTTGAGAAGGTGTTGTGACGCATAACTGAACCTGTTTAGGCTAATGAGGACGAGAGTAAAGCGACTGTAGTAACTGCTGCAAAAGTTGTAGATAGATATATTTTGTAAATTATGCAAGTTTTTCAAATGTTTTAAAAATTAGGAGTCTACGAAAATTAAGTAATTTATGTGTGTCAAAAGTGGAGCAAACTTTTACACTTATTTTATATGTGTTTTAAAACTCAAAACAGACTAACAGTGCTAGTTTTTGAAGTTATTTTTTCAAAAATTGTCGTCCTGTAAGCAACCCTCTTGTAAATTGAATCATCCAACCAACCGCCCCACCACAAAATTGCATTAATCGGTCAGTGCCAAAAGGACGTAACCACTATGCCTGCAGTTGGAAGCCAGGATACGTTTAAGCAGAGACTAGTCGTGATAAACTGTGACTCAATGGGGGAAGGTGACTTCCAGTTAGAATCAAGTGCAAAAATCGCGAATTTGTAATGAAACGATCTGCTCACTTCGCTGACTAGTCGTTCGCTCAGCTTCTTCAGAGTTTTATTACACTTTGAATGACTGTTAATTACCCATGGTGAGTTCTAGTTACGTGCTCGGCCGCTAGGGTTGTCGCTAACTACGTGCACCGACTGCAACACATCCCCTTTCATTTCCTGTTCCCCGTGCTGGATTTACGGTGTTTCCTGTCCGGCAGCCCCTTCTTAACCCCCGTTGATTGATAGGGTGAGAAATCAAGTGCCCCGTGGATTACTTATCTCAGCCGGCCAGTATTGTTGTGTCCGAGCTTTTAATCGTTTTTGTTTGTGATCAAGTAAAGCGAGGCGACCGTTTTAACCAAAAGTTAGACCCTACCTTGCAATCATTGTTGTACATTTCATTTTCTTGCTATACGAAGTATTGTAAAGAACTAATAAATCGGAAACCGGAAAATATATAGCCTATACCACGAGGCCCGAGCGAAATTTTGCACTGTGGAAGTTTTAAGTAAACACAGCCTTTTGAATAAGAGTAGTCTTTAGGGTGAGGGCGGTAGTTGGAAGGAAGTGAATATATGTTTAAAATATAAACCGAAAAGCGATCGGTTTGAAATAATAATCACAAATTTATCAATAATTTAAATTATCAGTATACACATTTCAATAAAGATAATTGTTTTTTTAATAGCAATTTTTACAGGGCATTACAATACCTCGTTGTAAACGATATTTGATGTACGAGTGTAATCTTCTTGTACTTTTTGTATTTCATTTTCTTTAACGGATACAATACGTTAGTTGATTTAGTTACCCTTGAAAAGGCTACACACAATTGTCCGTGAGTAAAGACGAAATTTGGTAAATACAATTCTACTCTTTGAATAGTTTGTCCCTGCGACTTGTTTAGTGAAAGCACAAGCAATTAATTTTAATTTTTAATTAAATATTTTAATTAATTTTAATATTTAATTAAATATTAATTGGGCGAATTATGAAAAACAAAATCTTTAAGAAACTTTAACAAATTTTGATATCGGTTTTCTGTGTTACCGCATCACATATTTTTTTAGGAATATAGTGATCCTTGGATGCGCAGTATAGCCTAGGCGGTGTTTGGCGTAATGTACTTGTGCCAGTTTCTCTACTATAAATCGGTATCACGTTTGCCAACTTTCTCCGACAAAAATAAAAACAAACTAGCAATTAACTTTATCCCAATAAAATTGTTCTTTAAAATTTGACACGGTGTTTACAGAACACCCTGTACATGTCGGTTTATTCGGCTGAACGTGACATCTGCGTGCCGAGGCGTGCGCGCGCTGACACATTCCTGTCGCGCCATCACGTCTTCGCGGGTAGAAATATTTGTAATACTGTAAAAATAAAAGGCGGCCGCGCCCGGGAGATAGGCTGTCAGCGCGACACCCGACCCGCTACGTGAGAACGCCGGCCGCAATTAACACGGACGGAATTAAACCCGCGGGCCGGGGCGGACAATAAATACCGCTTATTTTTATGTCTTCCCGGCCAGATTAAACCGCTATTAAAACTAATTGAGAATTGCTGTTCTGTTTTATTCGATAAAACAGTAACTAATTTATAATAAATGTTATGATGACTTTGCACTAACTTTCTCATTCACTGGACATTATATTTTGATTAATCCTTTGCTTGAAGTCTGACATGTGCACACCTACATCCTACTCACTATTTGGTACAACTAATCATTCGCAGCTGCCTCTCATCATACATAAACGTCTTTATTTGAGTAGACTATATTTTTCTATTTTATAAAAAAAAAAAACAGATGGTTAAAATTCATAAACTGTAAATTTTGGAAAATTTGATTTCATCATAGCATTTAATTTTGCGTAAAATAGCATTTTGAATTACATAGAAAGTTAACATTTCCTTTTGTAATTTATGTAGATGTTTACGCTGATTGTCTTCTAAAACATTCAAAAAAATGTAATTGAAAGGTGAAAAAGTTCACCATTTTAAATTTGTTTGAATGGTCGCCATTTTGAAACGGCTGGACGCTAGATATTATAGCTTATATAGGCTTGTGTAAAAATACTGTATATATTTATTATTATTATTTCCCTTAACACTCGCACTTTATGCAGTTTAGTATAATAAGGACGAGAGATCTGCATCGACATAGGTGCACATTTTATGATCCTGATGTGGGTCATACCATAATGGCCGATAAAAAACACATTTTCTAAAAAAATTCGCTTAAACATTGAATTTTATTAAACAGTACCGTTGTTATGGTCTGGTCTGTAAAAAATTGCTTTTTTAATAGCCTACTGTAATTAAAAAAAAAAAAAATAATCAATAAACCTGTGAAAACTGGAAAAAGTGAAATTTAGCGTAAACGGTCACTTGATTCCTGACAATTTTTTATTTCCGAAGCTTTCAGTAGCCCACTGCATTTTTAATTCTAATAACGGTCGCGGACAAGAGTTTATGGATCGGAGGCGGATTAGAGCTTCAGGAACTGGCCCTACTAACTTGTACCTTTTTGGTCCGTTATTTTGCTTCCGTATGCCCGTTTAAAAACATTTATAGAGCAATATTGATTTTTTTTTCTAAAAAAACACGTGATAGTGACTCAATACTTTCGCCAAGTGAATTGACAACACATCAAGAAGTTCAGGGGAGCGGCAAGATTAAGGTTAGGTTCCTGATTTTCCCGCACATATTCTCGGAAAAGAGAGAGAAAACAAGGACTCAACATTTTCGCTGATATAAGTTATACACACACTCTTCTAAAAGGTCCAATTAATAGTCTAGCAATACACCTTAAATTAAAATTAACTTTGGATCTACAGAAATTATGAAAGAGGTACAGAATTTTCAATTAAGAGCGATCGAAATAATTAGAGTTCCGATCATCCTTATACAACAGGGAAATATATGATTAATATATCTGATATATATATATATTAATATTTGTGTACAAAGTTAAGTGTACGACTAAAATGTAAAAAAATACAGGGCCAAATTAAAATAACGAAATATATGAAGCAAATATTTACGAACTTCTTGGTTAGGTTCTATGATAGAGATCTTAAATCTTTGATTCCGTTAATAAAGTATTTAGCAAAAGAAATTATTTTTTCTTGAAATAATAATAAAATACTTAATGCAACCTAAACACCAAGTATAATAATAATAATAATGAATATGTCTGTAATGTACTGGAACCTAACATCGGTTCCAGCTTTTATAGCCTTTTACAGTACGTAATCATTGAATATAAACGAATTAGAAGTACAACCACCATTAAAAAAAACATGCTCGTTATTAGCGGCTAAAGTCCATGTAATTGGACTACCTGCAGCTACGAACACTGCAAGCTGTAAAGACAGGGGAGAAGACGTTTGAGAAAATAAACAGTAGTATTATATAGTTAACTATAGTTCAACGCTCTGTCGCAAGATGCCACCAGCAGTAGCGCTCACACTCTCTTAAGTTATCATTCAAGTACGTTTATATTTAATGACGTAATAGACACGTTTGGCGAAGCTCCATATTATGTTTCAAATGGCAACTAGTCTGCCAGTTTAAAAAATGAACTCTGAGTGTTGTGTTCAGATCCTTGTTACACTCGCAAGAACTAATTTAATTTCTAATTAATACATCGCAAAATGTAATTTCTAATAAAATCAAAGTATTTTTAATATTAACTTTTTAAAGAAACTTACGTTTTCCAATGCAATATTGCAACATCTTCCTTCTAATAAATTTTTATCAGCTTAAAGTTTTTTTTAAGAAAAATTCAATACCTTTAATAAAACATAGAAAATGTGTTTATAAATACGTATCTAGTAAGTGGATTTGTATTTTTTCAAAAGGAGAACGTTTCGTTAAAAAATATTTGAATAATAAATAGTCCAAAACATTGCACAATGTTTTTCTCACGTTCAATTATTTTACAAAGGGTGAACCTTTATTTACCTTCAATTATTTACGAAGGATAGACACACAAACAGATTTCTGTACAAGAAAAACTTTTTTAGATTTAAGAGACATTAGTCCATTAAATTTTCAAGATAAATTTTTTCCACTGTCACAATTACTTCGTAATTCATAGCAAGAAAGTATAAAGAAGGAAAAACTCAAACTTTTACATTTCCATTTTTCAATGTGTAAACAACTGACTGGTTTTTTTTCACCGTAGTTTTTTTTTCTTTTTATGGTCCGTATGTAAAAGCCAAGAACATTTACAAAGTAGCGCACTTGTACATCTGTCTGTCTGTTTGCGACATACTTTTTACCGATAAAAATCGGCCATTTCAATTTCAAAAGTATTATTTAATTTTTATTTCACACGGTTTTTAAATACGATGTCATCACCGTAGTCAATCGCCAAATATGAAATAACTTCTAAAGTTTTTAATTTTTACGGAATTTGATTTTAACGCTAACTGTGACGGCGAATTTAAATTATTTTAAGTTTAAAATAAAAGGGCTCGGGTTTCTTTTATAATATGTTATTGTAAATTACGAAAGTATTCGTTTATCAAAAATTTGTTTTTGTGTAATATTTTTCTATGCTGTACGCTTTTGGAAATCCATTTTTATCAAGTGAAACAGTTGTATGTCAACTATTTTTTTTAAATGCCTATTAATTGTCTTTTTTTAGAAACTAGTTAATTATTTTCCGGGTTTTTTAAAGTTTTAATTTTAAAATGTTCCTTTAATATTTTATTTTTAACCTTTAAAGGGTTTAATAATTTGAAAATTTGTTTTATTAATTTATAATGATTCTTAAGAAAAAGTTATATTTTCATTTCATTATATTTATTATAACATACGCTCTTTTTTCTAATGTCGGGATGATCGTGCTAGCAGAATAATAGCAATATATTTTTATGGAAAGAATATAATTATATAACAAGTTAATTTTGAATGTTTGTTTCTTTATACAATAAGTTTTTTAAAGATATTTCGAAGGATATTAATTATTTTTAAGGATATTACTTTTTAGTCTTTGAGTTTGATAAGACTATGTCCTTATTTAAAAAAAATACTGGTATTCATCATATTTAATTAGTTTTTACTTGAATTAATACTTAAAATGTCTGCTAATATCTTTCATAAGATATAATTGAATTTCGGACGTTACAGAATTATTCTACATGCAAAAAATAGCCTTTTCGTCCATTATAAATTAAAAAAAAATATTTTTGCTTTCTTGATGTAAAGTTTTGCACTCTAATTGTTTTTCACCTGGCATAGTTACTGCTCTTTTTCGTCGCTGATTGGTTGACATCCGTTTGTTTCACATTGTACACTCCCTTTCTAACATTTCTTTTTAAATTATATTTTCCTTTTGCTTGGCTAGATTTACTGCGGGAGTCGTAACTTTGACCATTATAAGTAGCCTATAGTTTGATAACACTAATATAATTCTTATTTGCATTTCTTTGGTAGCCTACATTTCTAAGTTTTGGCTTACTTAAACTGCATTTTATTTTACTTTGGTGATTCGCGTTACAAACATTTTCAATTAAAGGTTAATATCCTTTTGGTTGGCCTAGGTCTGTATTAAATCTATTTTAAAGGTGATGCGTTGGAATATTGCCGATCAGCTGTGTTATACTTGTATCTATATGCATTGCTTTAAATTCTAATAGATAGCCTGAATACAATTAGCTTAAATGTTGTGCTTCGGCACTCGATTGTCAGCTGATTCACCGACCTCCTATAAATCCATTGGTGTGTTGCCCTCTTTTGACATAACTTCGAAACCATCCTCAGCAGTTCCAACCCGAAACTTTCTTCATGAATGGTGCTGCCATATATATTTAACCCTCATGGGGCTGCAGGGTTGGGTTAATATATTCCAGTAGAACAAATCGTAAAAAACGTTCGGCAATGAGAATTTCTTCATCCATGTTTTCAATAGATGCCCTACTCCAACTGATAGCTGCATCAGTCGAATCCGGCACGTTAACCGACGGATGGCGATGCATTGACGTGACGTAGCTGTAGCTAGGGGTAAGGCTCGTAGTCTAAACATTATGTGTCAGCTGTTTTGCGTTTCAATAAGTCAATGCGCCGTACTCTGACGGTTTCGATGGAATTACCGCTTTGCGCCGATCACACAGAGGGCCATGACTCAAAACTAGCACAGGCATTACTAGCAATGTTACACATTTCTATATGTAGCTTAAAGTATACTTATATATGGAAAAGCGTGAAACTAAGAGATCATGGGTTCGATCCTAAAGAGGGATAAAATCTTTTGCAGAGCGGAAGTTGTCTAGAGATAAACGCAAGAAGTGTTTCGAGTCGTTATCATTTACGTTGTGTGACCTAATGAAAAGGTGTAGTCTACGGTAATTAAGTTGAGCCAGTGTGTTTATTAATTGCCCCGTTCTCCTCCTACTCCTCCCGGGAGGTCACGCGGTTCTACCATCCAGAGCGTAGGACGTCCTACTTGTCCGCGGTACACGTGAAATAGAAATAACTCTTCCTTGATGAATCGCTAGGACAGAAAAGCGTTGCCTTATAGTGTGACTTGTGTAGGTCTACAGTTGTAACTTGGCTATATTTCGGAGTTATCGGGTCACGTGATTATTGTTGGACACGTTTTTCTTGTGTACACTTTGCTAACTAAAAACAAAACATTATAAATACGTCTAAAGTCAGAAAAAAAATTACTGTCGACTTTGAAAATGTGTTTTCTTACTTATTTTATTAACTTGTATTTCTGTTTATGCCACTCTGATAAGACTTAAAAATATTTTCTGCGTTTGAAAATTTAAAGCTCAAACAAGAGTAACAAACTTTCAATTAAAAGCTAACTTGTTGGAAGTAAACTAAATGTTATGAATATATAGGTGTTATTTTAGTTTGTTATGATTATGAACCGTTATTATTATTATTATTATTATTATTTAATTCGAAATTTCTAATTAATTAACTAATAATTAATTCTTAATTAATTATTTTTAATTCGAAATTCTTTGCAGTGTAATAACTTGGGGTATCGTAACTTTATAAAATTGTATACTAAATTATGTAAATTTCGGAAAACCAATCTTAAAAATGGTGGACATGTCCTTCAAGAATCACTGATATGTATATCGATAGTACAATAAAATAATGTATTAATAAAGTTCACTTTAATTATTAGGCTATAGAACACTGAATTTCAAATAAAAAATAATTACAGTTTGCGATCGTGTCAAAGTAAAATACACCAGCAATGTACATAACGTTTAATACCTCAAACACAATAATTTTCATTAGAAATTTTGTAATTTTACTAGTGTTTTCAATATGATCTGAAGAAGGTAAAGGTATGGAATCTCAAAGATTTTATTACGTTGCCAAAAAGAGTATTAAAATGCTCAGGTTGTTCTCACAATGGTCTCTCTCTCTCTCTCTCTCTCTCTCTCTCTCTCTCTCTCTCTCTCTCTCTCCCTAAAACTTTTTTTTATTACTTTGCCCGAGCAGGGGCTTTCAAAAATTTGTTAAAGAATACGTATTTTCAGGTTTTTTCACTTTTACCATAGATTTGTTTAAGTACGGAAAAATTTTACCTTCTCGTTGAAATATACTTTCGAGTATATACTAAATACATTTCTTGTTGAAATACTTTCGAGCTGAAATATACTAAATACAATTCTTTATTGATTTCTGTACATTAGTTGACGAACTAAACGTTGGACCGATTTCTTGGAATTGTTATTTATGGACATATTTGCTTGCTTGTAAATACACATTTTCATTTATAATTTTTTTTTTGAAAATTTGAAATTAATTTAGAAATATCTGTATAAATATAGACTATATTTTTGCTAACATAACTACGTATGTTATATTGATTAAATTTAGTTCAGAAATTTATCCTTTAAGAACAAAACAATTTTTAACTGGTGTTTAGGTTGTATTTTTTAAAAGTGTACTCGAATTTTATTATTTAAAATTCATTACATTTTATTAACGAACCTTCGCAATTACCATCCTTTTATTTCGTTTTTCTAAGTAAATTGCTATTACCTTGATGAGTCTGTTAAAATCAAACGTAAACATACCCACTCTGCTGTATATTGTTTAAAAACTAAAAAATGTCAAAAAGCAAGGTTATGTGAGGTCCGTAGCCCCGCCCCTTTATATTATATTAGATATGTTTGGTTAACATCGTGACTGGATCCGGGCTGGCTGCGCACCGTCTGATTATCTCAACAGCAAACAAAGGTGTTCTCTGTCCAAAAAGTTAATGATACGGAAAATTGTACACATCGCGGCGGGTCATATGTGCTCAAGGTCAGAGGTTAAGTCCGCCGTACTTGGAACAAAGGCCAATAAATCTTCCCCCTCGTTTATTCGTAAATATTACGCAAACTGTGTACACGATTTGGGGGAAAACTTACTTACTTAATGTACACAGTAAGAGAGACGAAATACGTACACTGAGCATGTTAGTGGAATGAGTAAATAAATGCAATATTTGAATGGCAGTACTTACCCGATTTGTATACAGAAACATGCGTTGGGTTGGAAGCATTTGTCACTCTGCATCCACCCTGGGACTGACCATATAAGCTACAGGGAGGTTTCCCTGTGCGCCGCCGCTAGAACTTTAACGAAAGCGCCGGTTAACTGGTGATAAAAAGCATGCTTTTTGTAAGCTTCACCTCCAAGCCTTAGACCCGTAAATGTAAAAATGATCGTATGCACCACACTCCACAGGCTACGCTAGCCCTCGGGAGCAACATATGCACTTGGTGCGTATAATCACATTTTACGCCTTGCACGCCCTAGGTACCTAAAATACTATTTTAATATATACGTTCGATCACGATAGTATAGGGTAGTTTGGTTACGGGCTTCTGGTTTTGAGAGTACACAGATTTTTTCTATTACAAAGACATAGGATAGTTCGGTTACAGGCTTGAAGTTCACAGGTGAGAGACCTCTCTTTTCCCCGATCAAAAAGGTATAGGGTAGGTTGGTTACAAGCTTCAGGTTCGGAGGGTATACAGCTTTCTTTTTTCGATCACATAGGTATAGGGTATTTTAGTTACAGGCTTGAGGTTCGAATGGTATACAGCTCGCTTTTCTCCAATCAAACCCTGATACGATACTTTTCAAAATTTGTTATCAGGGAAGGGTTTAGCGCCGATTTCTATGGAGGCGTCGATTTTTGGTCCTAGGTTCCCGGTTAAAAATTTGACTCCAGTCCGACTCTACTTGAAACGTAATTATAATTTAAGTGTGTTTTAGAAACACTCAAAATATAAACTTTACAAACAAATATTTTTACAAAAAAATCAACTCATATTTTACTGAATAATAGTTTTCAAGCATATAAACAAAGCTTGTGTGTTGTAAACTATATGCAATTGCTAGTTTATCGGGAAAGAATTCCTAACATGGAAAAAATTTAAGATGTATAATTTCTGAAAATCAGTTTTTCAAATTTTAGGTAATCAATCTACAACATTGATTTAGGAAATACGAATTGAAGTAAAATTAATTGAAACAAAGATATAGTGTTGTTTGTTGTGCACATATAGTGTCTTTAGCTGACGAAGTATACGCCACGAGGCAGTCTCTCTTGAGATGTTTTTGTCAGAGGATTCTACAAGTACTGATTGATGTACCTTCCTGAAGCAGTGTTGCTTGTGTCAGTTGAATGTCTAAGCAGCTTTTGATGAGCTAGGCTTCTAGACACTTTTTGAAGACGAGTTTTTACCTCGTTATTGGACTAAGTCTATTATAATGGAATAAAAGACTAAGGAAAGACTTCGAGATCCTCTTGTTAGAGTATTCCTTGTTGTTGTTTAGTAAGATATTCTCCTACTTATGTGGAAAAAAATTTATATGCTCGATATTACCTCTGCTGTCTTTGCAGATATATTTATGGAAAATGAAGAATTGAAGTTACACAGGAGATAAGATCTTATGACATCCATTGAGAAAGTCATTTTCGCTTGTTAGGTTATATGGTAAGAAGAGACGGAAGGACAAAGAAGAAAGCTATTTATAACCAACATGGCAAAGAAATAACTCGATTATACTGCAAAAATTCCAGCATTATCTCAATAAAATAGAATATAGGATGTAGAGAACGAAAGTAGATAAGACGAGACCCACGCCTCACTAGGACTATTGCACCTTGAGTAGGAAGTTACTTAAGAAGAAGCAATGCTAAATTGCTGAACAGTTGAATGGTAAGGCACTAATAAGGTCATTATGTATTAAATTATATTGGAAGATTTTCTGATGCGCGCCCACGCACTATGTTTTTAATGCGAGGGTAGGAAGCAGCACTTCACTACGATCCTGGTAGAGGATTGAATGCTACAGGATCTGACGAATTCTACGCATTCGTAAGCTACTGAACCACTTCCATCTCCAACCTTTCGGAAGGAATCAGGACCTAAATTCATCTATCCTTCCACTTTGTAACAGTCCTTCCCTATCCGTATACACATTCCAAATCAAGGCGGAACTGTGTACACCGAAAGTAGTTTATCTGTAACAGTTCTGCATAACAGATAACTGTTTCCCTAACTACTTTTGGAATTCTAATAATTGAAGGAATACCACAAAACTTACAAAAACTCTGGGTAAGTGGCAAAAGTGGAAATAGAATGGAGGTGGTGGAAACTTAGGCTGTACCTAAGCCCATGGAACTCACAAGCAGTAATCACAACAGTCGGTGCTGACGCTAAGAACACCTACCTAAACAGCAAAAGAAAAAGTGAGTGATTGGGTCGCAAATCACTAATAACTATGGACATCAACGTATGTATATCGGGAGAGCAAAAAGATAAATTGAGAAGAGATGAGGCAGCAGTAAAAGGGGCTTCCAAAAACTTAAAAGCAGGAAACCTCCCAGGGTGGTGCAAAACTCTTATAGAACTGCGACGACTGGGCTGACGGGAAACAATATTCAATTCTGGAGGGTTGTCAGCCAAAAGTTTCTATTAAAAGAGCTTCATTTAGGAGCGACAGTACCTGTGTAGAAGGTAACTATGGGTTCATTACGGGCACTGTGGTTTGAGAGTACATCCAAACACGGTAGAAATTTACCGTAAAGAAACTTTATGTATGCTAAGCAGTATGAATAGGAAAACAGAAAATCACGTAATATATGATCGTGAGGCCATCAGGAGGCGAAGGGTATTTGGTTACCAGAGCCAAAAGGACCTCCTGCTGAATGTGCTAGTCAGTGGAGTGCTGAAATATATTTAGAGAATCACTCTTATTAAACTGGTACCTAAAAAGAATAGTTGCACAATTAATCATTTGATACAAGGGACTACCGTAACCTCTAATATCCAATTAATCAACCTTTAAGACCTTTATTAACCGAGCGAAGCGAGGTCTCTGTTTCAACTCGACCGTTCAGCATTTGGACTGTGAGTTACGCAGTTTTGGCCAAACGCATTGACGGAATATTTTGAAATTTGGTACGGAGATAACTTGCATAAAGCCCGAACAAAGTTTGTGTAATATTTTTCCTTTTCAAGAGGGTGACCTTTGATTTACAATAACGAGTGTACGCAGAATTAGCCAAATGCATTTACCGATTGTTTTGAAATTTGATAAGAAGATATCTTGTATGAAACCCAAACAGAGTATACATAACATTGTTTCCTATTTCCTTCCGTTTCAAGATGGCTGCGTCTGATTTAACAATGACGAGTGTACACAATTTTAATCAAATTCATTGGCCGATTGTTTTGAAATTTTATACAAAGACCGAATATTTTCCCTTGTACTGCCGTTTGAAGATGGTTGGTTCTGATTCAACGTTGAGGGTGTAGTTATTGGTTATTTCCTGTAATACTGGCAAAACCTATCATAATTTTGACCACTTCATGGAGAAAGAGCATAAAATTTATAATAAAGTTGGACCGAGCTCGGTAGTCGAAGTGGTAAAGCGGTCAGTCTGCTGCGTCACTCAACTGCGCATCAACTGCCGCAGTTGCTCCCGTTGCTTTTCCCTTACCGTTAACACTGATCCCTCGTCCTTTAACTGACATAAAGTATGGACGTTAAGTAGCAAAAAATCCTATTTTATTGGCGAAAAACGTTAGGAGCGATGTCGTGGCGTGTATTAAGGATAACTGCAAAGCCTACTCTTCTTTGAACTACAAGTAGTCTACTAGGAAAGAACAATGTTTCCTAGTCCACCAGTGGTATGTGAAAATTGTTAGTGGTTCTCAGAAGAAATAGGTGATTATTTATTGTAAGTTGCACCATAACAAAAAGTTTCATTATCATTCAGATTAAAATATGACAACTAACAGCACGTGCGTTAGTCACATTTATTAAGTTCTTTGTGATTTCTATTTTTTTGCCATACATTACAGCCTCTTTTTTCTAAATCCATGTAATTGGTGGTCCGCCAAATAAAAGTTATACTTTTAGTGGTCCTTGAAGCTCTAAAGTTTGCCAATCGCTGTCTGTGTAGCCTGTTATAGTATAGCAATAAAATGAAACGATATTTTCAATACGTGAATAACAACGAATTTAATAAATATTGCTGAGTCTATTCACCCACCATCTATTTTTCTATTTTTTGATTAGTGTGAATGCAAAATAGGCTACGTTGAATGTAATACTGAAGGTAATTGGCGCGCACATAAAGGTGGTTAATTTATAAAGTGATTGTTGTGTAATGTTTGCGTGGGAATCGTTGCACGTGTCGTCCGATAAGGTAAGATTATCCTGTCATTGTCACTTGTATAGCTGTCACTGTGATTGTTGCCTTGCTCTGTTAATGATGTGTAATCTTGCCTCCCCGTGCGCGTGATAAACTGTGCTGCGCGATAAATTACAAATTACTTGTCAATTAAATGTCCAAGTTTCGTGTAATTAATTACGGTACGCATAGTGGCATTCTTTTATGTTTTAAAGGAAAATTACTCAGGATTATTTAAGAAAAATAATTTGACATTTTAAAAGCTGAATAAAGTAAGTAGAAGATCAGTAACGTAGGTCGTATTGAATGTAACATAGGTATCGTAATACCTTGAATGCGCATTTTGTACACATGCAGTTTTTTTTTTTTAATAAGATGTTAACTAAGGTTATGTTGACTACTATTTTTCCAAATATTTTTGCCATTTTATCGTATTGTAAAATGTAGAGGTAACATTTTCTACACCAATTACTTTAGTTCTGCATTATTTTGGTAAATAATTTCAACTAGCAGTGAATTTTTTTTGATCAATGATTTAATACAGCAGTGAAATTATTTTGATCAATGATTTAATATAACAGTGAAATTATTTTGATCAATGATTTAATATAACAGTGAAATTATTTTGATCATTGATTTAATATAGCAGTGAAATATTTATTTGTTTAAAAATCTTTGTTTAGTTTAATATCATTTATATTGCATAAGGTAGGCTTATTAACACTTTTATTTTTCCCTCGCTAGTGTATTCGAAGTAAATTTTATAGTAAATAAAGTAAACGTGGAAAAATCGATTTTGCATTTTGTGTGGAGCTATTTTTTCGGATTTCCACAGTAAAAAAACGTGGTACTAAATGAATTGATAAATTTTAATGAAATTTGACTATTTGGTTTGGTTTGCCCCTCTGGACTATAGATTGTCCTGTTTCCAATGTGTTATTATAAAAATAACACATTTTATTTAAATTATGTTTTGATAACAGTTGACGAAAAATTGAGAGAACATCACAATTTTTTAAAATCAGTTGGCCAGATTTTGATCGTACATGAAGAGTCAAAATAAAGCTTATGAAAAAATTCAAAATTTTTATGAAAAAATTCAAGATTTTATACCTTGTGTAAACCACTAAAAGATATACGCCTACACTAGAATTAAAGTATTTGTTCTTTTTAAACCGACAAATTCCAAAAATTGAGCCAAATCCAATAACGTTTATGATTGTCCACAATGTCATATTTAGAAAATTTTAAAGAAGCCTAACACACACAATCAGGCATCACTATATTTTTAGTAAAAAACACATAGCACGGCTGATGTCTGAACAATATGTGCTGTAATGGATATCATGAGATCAATGTGGCAGTGACACTGATGGAATAGATAACGTAGCACTGCGCACATCAATCTTCGCTAGGGACAATCGTTTGGCTTCTCGCAACGTGTGGCACGCAGCTGTCTCGCTGTATAGTGTTAACGTGTCCGCATCAAGTAGGATACACGGAGGAGGGGACTAAAAATTCATGGAACACTGAAAAAAAGTGTTCGAATCGACAGGATTTAAACTAATGAATTGCATTGGATTTTTAAAATACAGTAGACGCGGTAGTCCGGCTTATATCCGGACATCGCTATTGCCGGATTTACCGAAAAGGACGGATTATGGGAACAAGAAATATAATACTAAATTAGTATGTACATTGGGGGAAAAGTCATTATAATACAAACATGTTTATTTTAATAATTGAGTTTAAAACTATTGAAAACAAAATGAAAAACTCTTAAAATTTCCGTGAAAAAACATAAAAAAGTGTTTTTATATGTAGGCCTACATTACATTGCACCAGTACCTATGAACGAAAGATTTTTGTGAAGCATCTGCCAAAATAAATCGCTTTCGAGTAGTAAATTTAATTGAAAACTAAACCTAAATTATTTACTGTTTCATTAAACTGCTGTATGAACAGAGCAACAACATTAACACCGCGCGATAGTTTTTTTTACCAGAAATAAAAAACGGAGTCCATCGAGTTTTTCAAAATTTGTCCAGGCACCAATAACTGGCTTTAAAATCATCTTTGTTCGTCACTTTTTTTCTCAAGCATTATTTCCCCAAAGATTGTTGTATGCCTGTGTCATTCATGTAAAAAATGGGAAAAAAGCGCTTTTCGCTCTTCGGGAAAGCAACGAATTTCATTCCATTTTTTTTTTTGTCGTATAATTGACACACACTTAACGTACGATTCTAATTTTCCTTTCTTCTTTTAAAGAATACAAATAAATAACACCGGCCATGAGTATGCTGTAACAATGTACACAGATTTCAATGCTTATTTAGTTCTTGAAATCAATTATATAACAGCAATCTATGGTAAAAAAGTTAAGTAATTAGGATTATGACCTATTTTTCCATTTATTGATCTATTACTCACTTCGTAAAGGCTACAGCGAATTCGAAACCTTACTGTTTCTTCTTCAGGCCGTAATACAAAATGTTAAAACCCTCTGTCGAAATCGTCACAAAGTTAAACAACACATTAAAAGAAAACGTCATTAAACACAACTACACGATTAAAATACACACTATAAAATTCGTTTTGGCCAAACGATACGTGCAACTCGTATGTCGTTACATTCCGAACATGAGACTCCACAAACTTGTAAACTATCGAACAAATGGTAACAATAAAAGAAAGTCTATTATGTATTATAAACACATCAGAACAAAGGGCACGTGTTCTTCAATCAAGGAAAAATACCAAAACCCGAAACCAAAGCAACACAACGTTTTCATATAACATGCGTGTACTGTTATCGAAAAGGAGGAAGAAATAGAGAGAGTTAGGTAGCTAACTTATTGTTTCATATTTCTACCTAATCTCAATGTCTTTCCGGGAGAGATATGTGCAGTGGCATCTGTAACTAGCAAGAAAATTTAGATTAGAACCGTGAAAGAAATTAAGTTAGTTTTGCACTAAACAAAATTTGACCCAACCTGTCCTACAAATACTTCGAGGTTAAGATTAAGTTAGCCCTAAACAAAATGTGACCCAACCTGTCCTACATATACTTAGAGGTTATGATTAAGTTAGTTTTGCCCTAAACAAAATCTGACTCAACCTGTCCAACAAATACTGAGGTTAAAATTAAGTTGGTTTTGCCCTAAACAAAAGCTGACCCAACCTGTCCTACAAATACTTTGAGGTTAAAATTAAGTTAGTTTTGCCCTAAACAAAATCCGACCCAACCTGTCCTACAATACTTCGAGGTTAAAGTAGAGCCTCCACTTGACCTGTGCTTTACCGCAATCATCCCCCGTATTGCTTCATTACCACACATTGTACGCCAGAAAGGACGGGGGATAGAGGGAGGGTGGTTTTGGTTATTGATTCCATCTCAAGTAAGTTACGCTCATCGGTTTCGCGTTATTGAGATGTAAGCCGTGAGTTGGCAGCATTGGGACCACTAATGTCCATTTGTCTGAGTCAGCGTTATTCGAGGGGGTTAGCCCAGCCTGGCGCGGCACATGTTGTGCTGGAAATCAAGGATATCTGGAGTTTGTTGGGAATCCGATGTAGATATACGAGTATATAGTTCGTCACTGGATTTCAAGGAACTTATTTAACTCTGTGCCCGAATAACCCACACAGTCCTGATTTGATAAGAACAGGCTTGTAAGTCTAAAATTTAATTAATATAGTTTCTTAAAAGTACCACATCTATACAGAAAAACAATAGGTCTTCTACAATTCTCGATGGTTTTGTTTTTATATTTATTTGTTCCACGGTGTTGTCCAAGTGTTGCCAACCATCCTGACTTTACCAAGACTTAAGCATTTCGTTGACTTTTCTGAGGTAGTTCCAATCGAGATGGCTGATAAGTTTCAGTTTTATGTTTTTTTTTTTAAATAACAAACGAAAACTAGTATATACCTGTTAACGAATAAATTAATTAAAACCTGTGTATTATTAACTTACATTGTAAATAAATTTACCCTTCTCGTGTTCCACATTCCTGTTGGGTTTTCTTTAAAGAAAATCTTTTTTGATACATATTACATATTACTTTTTTAATACATATTAAAAAATTACTGTAAAATTTTTTTTACAAATTTTACCAACATTTGCAAACTATTATATTTTCTTATTAGTCTTTAAATATTTCACTGCTGAAAAAATTAAAGTTTATAAACAGACTTTTTTAATTGCGCCTATACTCATCAAAAATATTTAATAATTAATTCATAAAGGTAATATTATGTGTTGCTCACTTTACATGGGCAATGATTTGATCAGCTGATCTGTTGTTTAATTAAATTAGGCCTACGTGTTGATCAGCTGTTTGTAAATACAAGATGAAAATAAAACTCTACACAACGGTTTGAGGGCATTTATAATTTGATTTATTTAACAAACTAAAAGAAATAAAATGTCATATTTTACATTTTTGCTGAGTAAGGGAAGGTTTAAGCTTCAAACAGATTGGCAATATATGTATTTTTTGAGCAAAACACATGACATTGCAAGTACTTTTTCATCTTAATCTTTTTTGAAATTCTGGTTTCACCGTCATAATAATTATTATAATCATCGCATACTAGCATTTTAGACTTTGAAATTACATTGAAAATACGAAAATAAACCTTGACCGCCGTAAATTAAATCTCTTAATTTGAACGGACTTTGAAAATTCAAAATGCTAATTTTTTTATGCAGTTTTTAACACTAATTACTGTAGTGAAATTGGATTTTCAAAAAACAATATAACAAATTTATTAATTTTGACAAATTTGGAATGACCACCATTTTGAAATTGTTGAATGAAATATGCAGGTTAACGAATTTGTCCAAGTTGTTATCAAATTCGGCTTTTTTTGCCAAGTTTGAATCAAATCGGACTAACATTTGAAAATGTACTCTTGTTAAAAATAGTGTGTGTGTGTGTGTGTATGTGTGTAAACAAACAAACAAACATACAAACAAACACACACACACACACACACACACACACACACACACACACACACATATATATATATATATATATATATATATATATATATATATATATATATACTATTACTAACAAGAATGGCATAAGGCTTATTGCGCTATGCCAGCAAAACAACTTGAGAATCTTGTCAACGTGACTCAGAAAATCACAACGAAAACAGAAGACATGGCGATCCTATACAGCAGATGGGCGAATTCCAAATAGACCATGTGGCGATCTCATACCTAGTACAAAAAGAGATACATGACATCCAAGTCCGTTCGAATCATTATCTAACACGAATCAAAATCAAGTTCACTCCAGGAAAATTTCATCGAAAGAAGAAATGTATACAGAAATTTGATACAAAAGGTATCAAAGACTCCAACATAAGGGAGGAGTGGGAAAAGGAACAGGCGGACAGATGGGAGAAATGTGCACAAATATTACACAAAAAGCACAGGAATTAATCCCATTGAAAAAGAACACGAAACACCCGTGGTGGGACTCGGAATGTGAAAGTGCGCTGGGAAAACGCAAACGGGCCTTCCAAATTTACAACAGTAAAAAGTCCCCAGAAAGTCAACAACGTTTTAATGAAATTAGAAAAGAGGTCGCTAAAAGTATTAGGAAGATTAAGAGGAGGTATATGAAGAAACAACTGGACTCTATATAGGAGAACTTCCGCAACTACAACGTACGAGATTTTTGTAGGACCTTTGCAGAAAACATTCGTGGGTACACACCACAAAATCTGTGCTTTAGAAAACAAGACGGTATATTGGCATTAACTAATTACGAAAACTGTCAGAAGTTAGCAAAATATTTTTCTGACCTCCTTAATTGCCCCGAACCCAGCAGACGGTTCCCTAAAAAAAACTGTGCTGACACTTACCCTGAATAGTTACCACCAACACATGAAGAGATCGAGGATCACATACATAGACTGAAAAACAACAGGGCATCCGGAGAAGATGGAATCATTGCAGAACTTCTGAAGAATCTCGGACCGAACTCATTACAGGAATTAACAAATATCATCACGGATATCTGGCGAACGGAAAAATTACCGGATGACTGGAAATGTGCTCTTATTCATCCCCTACACAAGAAAGTAGACAGAACAGACGTGAACAACTACAGAGGAATTTCTTTACTACAAGTTACTTACAAAATACTCTCAACATGTCTTCTTCAAATAACACAAAAACAGATAGAATACAGAATTGGTGAGTACCAGGCAGGCTTCCGTCCGGGTCGCTCGTGCACAGAACAAATTTTCAACCTGAAAACAATATTGCAAATAAAAGCTAAAAGGAATGTCCCAGTGATCTATACGTTCGTAGATTTCAAAAAACCGTAACCATTGATCTAAAATCTTTGTTTAATATCCTGGAAGAACATTGACTTGATCCTAAAACACTGCGAGTGATCAAACAAACACTGACAGGCACAATCGCTAAGGTGAAGTTTATGGGAGAAATTTCCAAACCCTTCCTGATCACAACTGGAGTTCGCCACGGAGATGGATTCTCGCCTCTCCTTTTCAATCTGGTGTTGGACAAAGTTATTAGGGAATGGGAGGAAGAATTAAAAATTGAAGGGCACTGGAAACCAGTTCGACTTGGAAGACCTAAGGACAACACAGAAATCGCGTGCCTAGCTTTTGCAGATGACCTAGCCATACTCACAGATAATGAAACAACAGCGATTAAACAGATAGAATGTGCAGAGATGGTCGGTCTACAGATTTCGTTTAAAAAACCGAATTCTTCTGTTCAAAATTAAATATTCAAGAACTAAACACAAAGTATGGTAAGATAAACAGAGTCAAGCACTTCAAATATCTGGGAGAAATTCTTGAACCCACGGGTGGCGAGAAGGCTGCGCAAAGGGTTCGGCTACTGAGAATGAAGAGGGCTCTTGGTATAACGCGTGATATCTACAATAAGAGATATATGTCGACGCACACAAAAATCAAACACTACAACACAATCATAAAACCGGAGGTATTATATGCAAGCGAGACGCTAGCACTCCACACAAAAGCTACCATGGAGGATATTTTGAAGGAAGAACGCAAAATCTTGAGGAAGATCCTTGGCCAGAGATTAACAGAAGATGAATATAGGTTGCACTCCCGGAAGACCACAGAGAAGATATCGAACCTGGCAGCAGATATCAGAAGAAGGAGGCTTCGATTCTATGGACACATCAGTAGACTCCCAACAACGAGACTTGTCAACAAAATCCTTAAGTATATACAAGGTGTCAAATCAACAACGTCGTTGATCGCACAAGTTAGAATAGACCTACATGACGCAGAAATAGACTCAACAGACGTTGAAGACAGGAACGCATACAGAAAGATGCTTGGTTGGAAGGTCCCAGAGAATATCCCAAAGAGACCAGGGATAAAATGGACGGAGGAGCGGAAGAGGATCCATGGGGACAGGATGAGGGAGGTGTGGAGGATTAGAAGGAGCAAGACATGAGTCGGAGTGCTTTGCGTGATCTAACAGGGTCTATACTCAGATAATAATGATAATAATAATAATAATATATATATATATATATATATATATATATATATATTTATTTATTTATTTATATTTATATAGAGAGGTCAGGATCGACGCTCATTTCAAGGTACCCAGTTTAGGTCTTACCATGATAAAAAACATCTTGTGGCACGGTAAGCATAGATAATAAATGTTTTAACAAATTCTTCCCAATATTATATAGGTGAGTGCTTAGATGGATAGTGCCTATATAATAACAACAAAAACTCGTGGCACCTAGCTGTCTCGTAGACGTGATAGAGACGAATTTTGAAAGCGATTTTTTAAATCTTCTCCTTTTTGTGATTCTAACTTCCCATTTTATATTTACAGATTTTCCAGATGCTGATTATCAGCATTAAAATCTGGAATTAAGATTTTAAACTTCCAAATTACATTAAAAATAAGAAAATAAACCACGGTCGCCGTTAAAAAATCTCTTAATTTTAACAAATATTGAAAATTCAAATTGTAAATATGTGCAGTTTTTTAAAAATAAATTAAGATTAAAAAGTTAAGAATTTTGAAAGATTTGAAACGGTAGCCATTTTGAAATTGTTGAACTAACTTTGCTGGTTAACTAACTTATTCAGGTTGTTATTATAATCGATTTTTCCCCCAAGTTTCAATCAAATTGCGAAATTGAGCGCGCTCTTAACGACCCCTCAAAAAATGATATAGTCAAGATCGTTGCTCATTTAAAATCATGTGATTGGGTTTTACCATTGAATATAAAGTACTAGAAGTACAGCAACTATAAAAAGCGTGCTCGATATTAGCTACTAAAGTCCAAATAATTGCACTCTCTCGCTACGACCGCTGCTAGCTGCAAAGACAGCGGTTGAAGACGATTGAGCAAATAGACAGTACTATGAACATTTTACCAAAAGATGCCACCAGCAGCGACTGCCACAAAGATTTCATAAGGGTTATCATTCTAGTACGTTTACATTCAATGGTCTTACTAAAGTCCAGCCACTTAGTAAACGACCTGCGCGAGAATTTCGCGCGCATGTAGGAGAATTCTCCTCAAGCTCCTTCCAACAGTCCAATAACACATTTGGCTAATCTGAGTCTACAAATTGTTACTACTCAGCGATAGTGAAGGAAAAGGAGGGAGCTGTGGTGAGAGAGTGGGGATTCGACATTTCTCTCACACATTCTCTCTCCCTCTCTCTCACACTCTCTCTCTCTCTCGCTCTCTCTCTCTCACTCTCTCTCTTTCTCTCTCCCTCTCTCTCACACACTCTCTCGCTCTCTCTCTCTCCCTCGATGATTCATACAGTTACTTTATTAGCTCGTGTTACAGCTTTTTGGCAATTCCGTTTTGTGGTATATACGTATGTTGAAAAATATGAAAAAACTAAAATATTTCACATAAGTATGAAATTGTTTGTGAATTAAATTAACAATTTACCGACACTGTAAGTAAAAAAAAAAAATGATTTGGCAAGGAGGAACACCGCACGAAGACTGTATGTGTATGTGGTCATTAACAGTTTCGCTGATCACTCTACCCTTTGGGAATGAACGCATTAAAATGTATTTGTTGTCAAATCCGTCAGTAGTCTAGTTACTGCCCCGCGGCTTTGTGCCAAGCGTTGCGGTATTAAGTGCGACAACTCCCGGTGTTATTGTTGGCTCGTCTCCCCTCGTCGTCTGTCACTCGTCTGTCACGACACGATGTCCCTGCATATTTATTTACACAAAAACTTCCTTAAACAATTTCAGTCTGAAAGCCCCGGGCCGTTTGCGTAATGGGTCTGTTCGGTTTGCCAATATGTCTATTTATATTATACTAAATATTTTGAGTTTTGGAAAAGGACATAATTCGAGAAGAGTTTTGTATCGAGTGTCACGATAGTACGTAAAGTGTCACATTCACGTGGTCAAATATTTCCGACGTCTAGCTTCTTATTTTGGCCTATAGTCAATAGAAAAGACTTCAAGGAACCTTAATCGGGCTATTTACAAGATCAAATATTTCCGACGGCTAGCCTCTTACTTTGGCCTATAATCAATGAACCGTGACTTCAAGAGAACTTAATCGGGTTACATTCACGTGGTCAAATATTTCCGACGTCTAGCTTCTTACTTTGGCCTATAGTCAATAGAAGTGACTTCAAGAAAACTTAATCGGGCTATTCACAAGATCAAATATTTCCGACGGCTAGATTCTTACTTTGGCCTATAATCAATTGAACGTGACTTCAAGAGACCTTAATCGGGCTATTCACAAGATCAAATATTTCCGACGGCTAGATTCTTACTTTGGCCTATAATCAATTGAACGTGACTTCAAGAGACCTTAATCGGGCTATTTACAAGATCAAATATTTCCGACGGCTAGCCTCTTACTTTGGCCTATAATCAATGAACCGTGACTTCAAGAGAACTTAATCGGGTTACATTCACGTGGTCAAATATTTCCGACGTCTAGCTTCTTACTTTGGCCTATAGTCAATAGAAGTGACTTCAAGAAAACTTAATCGGGCTATTCACAAGATCAAATATTTCCGACGGCTAGATTCTTACTTTGGCCTATAATCAATTGAACGTGACTTCAAGAGACCTTAATCGGGCTATTCACAAGATCAAATATTTCCGACGGCTAGATTCTTACTTTGGCCTATAATCAATTGAACGTGACTTCAAGAGACCTTAATCGGGCTATTCACAAGATCAAATATTTCCGACGGCTAGATTCTTACTTTGGCCTATAATCAATTGAACGTGACTTCAAGAGACCTTAATCGGGCTATTCACAAGATCAAATATTTCCGACGGCTAGATTCTTACTTTGGCCTATAATCAATTGAACGTGACTTCAAGAGACCTTAATCGGGCTATTCACAAGATCAAATATTTCCGACGGCTAGATTCTTACTTTGGCCTATAATAAATTGAACGTGACTTCAAGAGACCTTAATCGGGCTATTCACAAGATCAAATATTTCCGACGGCTAGATTCTTACTTTGGCCTATAATAAATTGAACGTGACTTCAAGAGACCTTAATCGGGCTATTCACAAGATCAAATATTTCCGACGGCTAGATTCTTACTTTGGCCTATAATCAATTGAACGTGACTTCAAGAGACCTTAATCGGGCTATTCATAAGATCAAATATTTCCGACGGCTAGATTCTTACTTTGGCCTATAATAAATTGAACGTGACTTCAAGAGACCTTAATCGGGCTATTCACAAGATCAAATATTTCCGACGGCTAGATTCTTACTTTGGCCTATAATAAATTGAACGTGACTTCAAGAGACCTTAATCGGGCTATTCACAAGATCAAATATTTCCGACGGCTAGATTCTTACTTTGGCCTATAATAAATTGAACGTGACTTCAAGAGACCTTAATCGGGCTATTCACAAGATCAAATATTTCCGACGGCTAGATTCTTACTTTGGCCTATAATAAATTGAACGTGACTTCAAGAGACCTTAATCGGGCTATTCACAAGATCAAATATTTCCGACGGCTAGATTCTTACTTTGGCCTATAATCAATTGAACGTGACTTCAAGAGACCTTAATCGGGCTATTCACAAGATCAAATATTTCCGACGGCTAGATTCTTACTTTGGCCTATAATCAATTGAACGTGACTTCAAGAGACCTTAATCGGGCTATTCACAAGATCAAATATTTCCGACGGCTAGATTCTTACTTTGGCCTATAATCAATTGAACGTGACTTTAAGAGACCTTAATCGGGCTATTCACAAGATCAAATATTTCCGACGGCTAGATTCTTACTTTGGCCTATAATCAATTGTACGTGACTTCAAGAGACCTTAATCGGGCTATTCACAAGATCAAATATTTCCGACGGCTAGATTCTTACTTTGGCCTATAATCAATTGAACGTGACTTTAAGAGACCTTAATCGGGCTATTCACAAGATCAAATATTTCCGACGGCTAGATTCTTACTTTGGCCTATAATCAATTGAACGTGACTTCAAGAGACCGTAATCGGGCTATTCACAAGATCAAATATTTCCGATGGCTAGATTCCTACTTTGGCCTATAATCAATTGAACGTGACTTCAAGAGTCCACGTTCGGCCTTTTTCAAGCTACATGCACGTGGAAAAATAATTCCGACGTCTAGTTACTTACTTTGGCCTATAATAACTGGGCAGTGACGTCATAAAACCTTTGTCAAGCTGTATCAATGAATACAGAATCTATACATTCTGTATTCATTGGCTGTATTTACATTAAAAGTTCAAATATTTCCCCATAATCTATGCTACCTTGACGTTACGGTGCAATTTGTAATCCATATTTACTTGCAATACTTCTATTTTTACAGTTAGCTACCTACTTAGACTTCTTGGGGCTATAATCACTGTAAGAGTAATGTTACTCAACTGTACAATAATCATACTATTTCATCGAGGTAGTAACTTAATTAGACGATGATTTAATCTATAGAATCAAAACGTCACGAGACATTTATAGGTTACATTCACGTACAATAATCATACTATTTCTTCGAGGTTGTAACTTAATTAGGCCTTTAATCTATAGAATCAAGACGTCACGAGACATTTATAGGTTACATTCACGTACAATAATCATACTATTTCATCGAGGTTGTAACTTAATTAGGCCTTTAATCTATAGAATCAAGACGTCACGAGAAATTTATAGGTTACATTCACGTACAATAATCATACTATTTCATCGAGTTAGTATGTTAATTAGGCCTTTAATCTGTAGAATAAAGACGTCACGAGACATTTATAGGTTACATTCACGTACAATAATCATACTATTTCATCGAGGTTGTAACTTAATTAGGCCTTTAATCTATAGAAACAAGATGTCACGAGATAGTTATAGGTTACATTCACGTACAATAATCATACTATTTCATCGAAGTAGTAACTTAATTAGGCCTATAATCTGTAGAATCAAGACGTTACGAGATAGTTGCTAGGTAGGTAGATTATATTACCTAGATTGTATAATGTACTACGTAATTATTCATGCCTTTAAAGACTGTAACGCCAATTAAGACCTATAATCAATTAAATTATAAAGTTATAGCCGGTGAAGTGCAATAAATATCTCGATTGTTTCTGTGGGAGAACAACTTACGATCTTTTAAGTCATTAAAAATTTGACAAACGAATTCGCGTACAGTACCTTGTATAATTCCGTGAGCGAATTAGTAGTAATTTTAAAAACGTGAAGTAATTTGTTCCTTTAAATTTTTGTACAATGTACAATTTTTGTGCAGTATTTCCCCAATGTAGCTGTTTAGGCTACACTTATCTGTTGAAATAACGCGTCATAATAATTTAACAAATTTTGAATACAATTGTTGTGGAATATTTCCCCAATCTAGCTGTTTAGGCTACACTTATCTGTTGAAATAACGCGTCATGATAATTTAACAAATTTGGAATACAGTTTTTGTGGAATATTTCCCCAATCTAGCTGTTTAGGCTACACTTATCTGTTGAAGTAACGCGTCATAATAATTTAACAAATTTGGAAAACAATTTTTGTGGAATATTTCCCCAATCTAGCTGTTTAGGCTACACTTATCTGTTGAAATAACGCGTCATGATAATTTAACAAATTTGGAATACAGTTTTTGTGCAATATTTCCCCAATCTAGCTGTTTAGGCTACACTTATCTGTTGAAATAACGCGTCATGATAATTTAACAAATTTGGAATACAATGATTTGGTTACTTCTGCGAGTTAGAGAATTTGTAGACTATACATTGATTCTTGGATGAGCCCTTCGCTTTAACTGAGTTGGTACATACTGGATTTAAGACTTTCTGGTCAATTTAGTTTCTAAAGTCTATTTTTATACTTTTCAAATGACTTTATTGATAGCTTAAACTTCATAATTTAATATGGCATTGTAGGCTTATGTGAGATGACATTACTATTTTATGATTGCACAGATCACGGTTCTTTGGAAGATGTATTATTTACAAATAATGGAAGCAGCGCCTAGCTCGCAGCGGGCAATATGACATGTGTCATATGACAGCCAGCTGATGTGAGGCATTGACGTCATGTAGGCAGTGTGACAGTAGCTGTCATGTCAGTCAAACTCTGTGGTGCTTCCTGCGAGGAAAGAAAACAGATGTGAGATGGCATTTGGCACCCGCCCGATTAATTGTTGGCCAACATCGGTCTCCGTAAAATTATGGAAATATTTTCCACCAGTATGCCTGTATTTATTAAAATATGGTTATTATTTCCCTCCCTGCAATTTCCGTTACATGGTTAAATAACTATCCGATAGTGATTAGAATTTATTAAAAAAATGTGAACTGCCTCCATTTTGAAATAGCTAACAGGATTCAACTGTTTACCAATCGTGTACAAGATATTACAAAAATCAGTGTTCGTTTGGGAATTTTTTATTTTAAAATATTGTAATGTTCATTTACAAAAAATATTAGCCTATACAGTGTTTAGGCTGTTAATTATCGTTCGTGATAGCTGTATACTGCAAGTATATTATTAATTTTGTGACCATTTACAAGAAGATAATGATAAAAATGTAGTAAGAACAACACGCAAAATTATCTAACATCTTAAGTGATGATAAGTGCTGCTACTTCAGCATGATATTTATAGCACTTCAGTCATACTAAAAGTTTACATACTTGATCTTTAAGAAATATGTTAAATTTTAAAGTGGCTGTGGTTTCATTATTTGTTGCCCAAACCAAAAGAAAAACTGTATTGTCTGCATTTGTTGTAATACCATTATATATATATATTGTTTGACAAAAGTTACAAGTTACATGAATATGTAACACCAGTGTGAAATTTAAAAACAATTAGTGAGAAATAGTAGTTGCAGGTTTTTCACAAACATAAAGTTACAAGTCTTGCAGTAACCAGTGAATTTTAACTAATTCATTGCCAATAATTTACAGTTTCACACTTGTAACTTTTAACATTTTTCACAAGTTACAGGTTTACACTGGTGAAAAACAACATTTAACCCACTACTAGAGTTTGGCAACTTGATTATACTGTCATTTTGTTTTCATTTTGGTATAATTTGAAGACGTTAATTGTTAACAAGAACATTTAACCTACAAACAGAATTAAGAAACATTTTGTGCTGTCATTTTATTTTACTTTTGTATGTTTTTATAAATGTCTACATGCTTCTATATCAAAAAAGAAGAATTATTTAACGATTTAAAATTAAGCCTATTGTTAAATTGTAGTCATTCTCTTTTTTTGGCAGGCACAAGCTTAAAAAACATTTAATTTGTTCAATTTGCCATGTATTAATAAGTTATTTCGTAAAAAAGAATATGTTTCACTCCAAAACGCCCTTCAAAATTATTAGGTTTGATTTTTCTCCTTTATGTGACGTTTTTGCTTTTGCGCATTATTAAAATATTGATTGTATGTACGTATTTTCGTTTACAGTTTTCGGTGTAAATAAATATTATTATATTTGTAATATTATTAAAATCTGAAGTTTCGCATTTAAAGGGAAGTAAACAGATACTGTAGAGCCTACAATAAAAATTATCTATTAAATTTCCTTAATATTTCCTTCATATATCTTTAGATTTTGTGCGTGCGTGCGTGCGTACGTGTGCGTGTGTGTATGACAACCATATGTCCCTCCGTCTAAACATCGAGGCGCCAGGCGCGATGGCGTCGTACCCAGCGTCGCTTTACTCTCGTAGCATTGTTTACACGTTAGCGTCAGGTGTAAAGTGTAGGCTGCTCTCGCTTGGCTTTGTCGACTAAACACTACACTACGGGCACGTGGAGAAAGTATTGTGATTGGGTTGAAATGTTGAAATATTATTAAGTGGATACATCCGTTTCGAACTGACCGTATTAGGGATTTTATAAGAGGATTTGGAGTTACGTTTACCAGTGGATTCGTTTATAAAGTTGAATTTGTTGAATTGAGACATATTTGGTTCTAAGTTTGACATATTTAATCTTGTTTTACTTTTTTTATTATTTATACGAAGTATATTGTATGTAGAAATTTTGATTGTACAAAAAATCGTTTCTAACTCTATTGATAAAAAAGTTCATATAGTCCATGAATTATTAAACAAAATATATATCCTGCAGGTCTCTGTCTCAAAAAAAAAAAAAAATTAGAAATATCTACCTGGTTTTACAAAATTGGTTCGTAAAATTTTGCTCAAATTATTATCGTGTTTTACGATGTAGCCTATAACTTGAAATCAGTGTAGACTAAAAAATTTGAATTGAAGATTTTGTAAGTGTCGAGAATAAATTTAAAAAAAGCAATAAAGTAAACCCTGACCGCTGTATAGTTTTTCAGCTTATGTCTATAGGCTACTGTTAAACCTAATTTTTGTTTTTTGATTTATTAGACTGAAGTTATCTTTAAGTAAAATATATTGAACCGTTTTTAAAAATTAGAACGATTATCCGTTCCTTTTAGACGGCTACCTTTGCACCATTTTTTGCAATGTTTGTTGACAGTATTAACATTTTATTGAAAAAATTAAGCATATCCAAAAAAATCCTTAATAACTGCGGCATACAGCTCTCTCGCTGATATATTGATCACGAATTTTCAAAATTTTTTTTTATTTATCCGTTTTTGAGAAGTTTTGATTTCACTATTAAAATCTACATATATAAGCATTTAAAATTTAAATTAGCCTACACTAAAAATACGAAACTGAACTCTGACCGCCGTGAAATTACGTTTTTTTAATTTCAACGTGGTGAAATCAGTTTTTCAAAATACTTTTAATTTTTATCTAAAAGATTTGAAATGGCCGCCATTTTACAACTGTTGAACGAATTTTGATGGCCAACGAATCTTTATAATTTTGTCATTATTAACAAAAATCGCATTTTTGTGTGAAATTGAATCAAATCGGACTGGAATTGCTAATACATATAGGAGGACAAACAATAATTAGTTGCGCGCGCGCGTGCATACACACACACACACACACACACACACACACACACACACACACACACACACACACACACACACACACACACACACACACACACACACACACACACACATATATATATATATATATATATATATATATATATATATATATATATATATATATATATATATATATACTCACAGATAATGAAACAACAGCGATTAAACAGGTAGAAGTCCTAAAGGAATGTGCAGTGAGGGTCGGTCTACAGATCTCGTTTCAAAAAACCGAATTCTTCTGTTCAAAATTAAATATTCAAGAAGTAAACACAAAATATGGTAAGATAAACAGAGTCAAGCACTTCAAATATCTGGGAGAAATTCTTGAACCCACAGGTGGCGAGAAGGCTGCGCAAAAGGTTCGGCTACTGAGAATGAAGAGGGCTCTCGGTATAACGCGTGATATCTACAATAAGAGATGTATGTCGATGCACACAAAAATCAGACACACTACAACACAGTCATAAAACCGGAGGTATTATATGCAAGCGAGACGCTAGCACTCCACAAAAGCTACCATGGAAGACATTTTGAAGAAAGAAAGCAAAATCTTAAGGAAGATCCTTGGCCCGAAATTAACAGAAGACGGATGCAGGTTGCACTCCCGGAAGACCACAGAGAAGATATCGAACCTGGCAGCAGATATCAGAAGAAGGAGGCTTCAATTCTATGGACACATCAGTAGACTCCCAACAACGAGACTTGCTAACACAATCCTTAAGTATATACAAAGAGTCAAATCAACAAAGTCGTGGACCACACAAGTCAGAATAGACCTACATGACGTAGAAATTGACTCAACAGACATTGAAGACAGGAACGCATACAGGAGAAAGATGCTCGGTTAGAAGATCCCAGAGAATGAAATCCCAAAGAGAGCAGGGGTAAAATGGACGGAGGAGCGGAGGAGGATCCATGGGGACAGGATGAGGGAGGTGTGGAGGATTAGAAGGAGCAAGACATGAGTCGGAGTGCTTTGCGTGATCCAACAGTGTCTATACGCTAATAATAATAATAATAATAATAATAATAATACACACACACACACACACACATATATATATATATATATATATATATATATATATATATATATATATATATATATATATATATATATATATATATATATATATATATATATATATATATATATATATATATATATATATATATATATATATATATATATATATATATATATATATATAAATTTTTAATGCTTTCTTAAACATCCGCCATTTTGAAACTGTAGATCGATTTTACTGTATAGCTATTGTCAAAATAGGGTTTCCTGCCAACTTTTAAATCAAGTTGGATTCAATTTATAAAGGATATAGATTTTAACGTTCCCTCAAAAAGTAACCAAGTAGTTAGAATCAGAGTTGATTTCAAAGAACCGGGTCTGGACCATACCATTATGGCAGCTCAAATAGTTCATTTTTCTGTGGAAATTCGCTTAAAATGTGTTTAATATACCATGAACGTTTACTATGGTCATAAAGTAATATTTCTTCTGTTTCTAAGCGTGAGTTCAATGCAGATTATTATTAAATATTAAAATAACTTCCATAAATCATTACAGTCATATTTTAGTGGTTTTATTGTTATTTAATTACATCTGGTAACGAAGTAAAACGGCTATTAATTAAATTAAATTAGACTGTAGAATTTTATTTTCATTATAATTTTTGCATTTTTTTTCTCAATGGTTTAATTACAAATACTAAGTACTGAAAGGATTCCAAATATCGTCACGCTTAGTTGATTTCTAAAAGTTAACATGGAGAGGGGAAGACCTCGCCTAACAACAATTTGTCTTTTTTTTTCATTTTCATCTTTTTCTTGCCTAAGTATATTTACTGCGTCGAAAACATCCTTTACTTCGTAATTCTTCCAGAATATCTTCCTTTAAGCATGAAGGATGCATCACTCATATAGATATATCATTTTTATTCTCGTTGCCATACAGATGGATTTTATATTTATTTAGTTTCTTTGCTAACTGTTTCTGCATTCTGGTTCTGAAGCACTTTTTTTAATATATCATTGTTAAGGCCGAGCGGCCACCAAATGCAGAGCGGAGCTACAGTGAGCTGAGCCGAGCGGAGCGGAGCTGAGGCAATCGGAAGCAGAGTTCAGTCAGTTTAAAGAACGCTTTTATATATTTTAAATCTAAGTATTTAGGCCTACTGTAACGGACTCTAGGAAACTACTGTGTTTAAAAACAATAACCCAGGCAACGGTAACCTAGGTAACGAGAAATAATAAGTTTGGAGGCGGGATCAGCATGGTAGGAGAAGCGGAGTCAGCTTCAAAGTCTAAACTAGACAGAGTCGAAGCTACGCGGAGCGAAGCCCAAAGACACTACTTCACTCCGCTCAGTTCTGTTACGCTTTCATTAGCGAACTTACATAACAAAATTGGTTAGGTTTTGAATGCGTAGTCCGCTCTGCGTAGCGCAACTACGCTCCGCATTTAGTGGCCACCCGGCCTGAGTGGTAACCTTAAACTGCCTGTCGGATATCGACTTCGGATCCGAATGGGGCGTAGTCCGCTCTGCATAGCGCAACTACGCTCCGCATTTAGTGGCCACCCGGCCTGAGTGGTAACCTTAAACTGCCTGTCGGATATCGACTTCGGATCCGAATGGGGCGTAGTCCGCTCTGCATAGCGCAACTACGCTCCGCATTTGGTGGCCACCCGGCCTGAGTGGTAACCTTAAACTGCCTGTCGGATATCGACTTCGGATCCGAATGGGGCGTAGTCTGCTCTGCATAGCGCAACTACGCTCCGCATTTAGTGGCCACCCGGCCTGAGTGGTAACCTTAAACTGCTTGTCGGATATCGACTTCGGATCCGAATGAAGTTTCTTATACTCTGTTATGCAACACAAATCAATTTTTGCGGGCATAAACTTTCTTTTTTAAAACTCTTTCTGTCCATCCCGACAATTGTTTTTGCTAACTTGATCAATTTGTGGCAAGTAATCGGCTTTTCTCTTCTTTCCGGGCTTTCCGCTACGTTTTTTGAGGATCCAATCAGATTCTCTTTCCAAATATTTCTCGTTCGTATGATAATCGATGTTTTCTTTATAACAATTGATTTCATTTCCGGGATATTTTGGTCTTCTCTGTTATTTCAATTTCATTCTTTTTAATTAAAACATGTCTTGTCTTAATTCTTTTACAATTATTTAAAGATTTTCAAGGTTTTACTTTGTCGTGTCAGTATTTTAGCTTTTTATCTATAGCCTAATCCCAGATGTTTTTAGAGATCTATTTACTAGGGTACTTTTCCTAAATGGATTTTCATGAAACACTAAGGTTGGACGTCTCCTTAGGATTCTTGATACCGACCTCTTCAGAGGGTGGATTTTCCAGTTTTTCAGTTCAAGTGAGAGGGCTTAAATGAAAGAAGCAATTGTGATAAAGTTATTCTGTGGAATATTTTTTTGTAATGTTATTGTACTGAAATGAATATTGCTAGGTAAGTTCATTCTTATAGCTATAGTTGTAAGACAAAAACTACAGTTTGTGCTTCTAGAATTTTTTTACTCTTCTAAAATTACTAATTTTTACTTCCAAATGAATGATGTTTTGTATGAGTATGTTGGTGAGATATCAAACAAAAAAATGAAAACAGGCGTTTACAAATTTGTTAATATAAACGGGTATACTAAACGTTTTGTAAGACTGGCGGATGACTGGTGGTGGGATTATTATAGAATACTCAATTTTAGAGAATGCAAATTCCACAAAATTATTTGTACCTATTGTATATAGTTTTCAACGCCTAATAGGTTGTCCAATGCTATTTGAAAACCAGATATACTGAGTATCCTTCTATATTAAACTACATTCAAAATCTTAATACTGACCGAGAGAAGCGAGATCTCTGTTTCAACTCGACCGTTCGGCATTTGGTTTGTGTGTTTGTCTGTTTGTTTGGCTAAACCTAAATGCATTTGTACGAAGGTACCTTGTATAAAGCCCAAATGACGTGTGTTTAACATTTTATGTCTATTTACTTCCGTTTCAAGATGGCGGTTTCTGATTTAACGATGACGAATGTACACAATTTAACCAAACCCGTTGGCCAATTGTTTTAAAATTTTGTACGAAGGTACTTTGTATGAAGCCCGAAAGAAGTATGCGTAAGATTTTTTTCCCATTCACTACCGTTTCAAGGTAGCGGGTTGCAGTAATACTGGCTGAACGGCAAGACCAGTCATAATTTAGACTACTTCCTGGAGAAAGACATTTCCAATAAAGTTGGTTCAGTAACAGTTTTGTAAATATTACCGTTACCGATTAAATTGGTGGAAAAAAGTACAAGCGCTGTCTTAGAGCGCTCTTTATATTTTAAGAATATACTGCGACGTCTGCTGTTCTTTCTTTGAACTACTAATAGGTGAACGGAAGAAGCAAAACTAGTCTATATTTCTACCACCTACTCCATCCTTTTTGAAAGATTTAATTAAAATTTATGAAGTCGAAGAAATAGAACTTAATAGAAAGGGCTGCACGTGTTCGTAGAAATTTCTTGCCCTTTTTTAATCCTCGTCCTACATCTTATGTCTGGAAAAATTGGAAGCATTACTGTAATGAACTTTTAATATCGTATGCAATTATATAACAGTGCGCTTTCTTGGAAGTGTTGATATGCGGGACCAAAAATGTCTCATGGCGGAACTGCAGGAGATCGCGAGCCTGAGGATATATTAAATTTATTTTTTGTTGCAAATTACGAGCGCTTGGGCACATGAACACTTCCTCGCAGTATGGAAGTAAAATCACATATAGGCTAACCAGTTAAATGTTTACACTGCGCCTACGCTTGTCGGGAAGTTTGTGCGATATTTGCGCGCAGGGTATTTACGTCCGCCTTAAACACTTTGTAACGATACCGCGACGACGGGCCAAAACCAACATCTACGTCCATTTTGGAAATCGGCCAAGGTCTCGGCGGCGTTATCTATGGACAATAACTCTTATCGTTAGATAAACTGTTTGCCAGAACACACGGTCTGGTCAGAATCTTTGCCGAGGCTGTTTGGGGCCAACACGTGACTGATGGCGAAACACCGATTTAGAAGGCCTAATTTGGGAATTTTATGTTTTTAACAGAAATCCTAATAAGTTCAATATAAAACTTAGGGAAAATATTTATCCATAAGACATGGTTACCAACTTTTAATTATAAAAAATCGGAACAGTTTGAATGTTGTCTGTTCTTCAAATATTTTTATTTTTATTTTTTATATTGTGTTACTTTAAAGAAATAACAAATAACGATTTTCAAAAATTCGATAAATAAATTCTCCCGGAAGAAAAACAAATAAGTTTTTTATGTCCGTATAGTATGTTCGTTGTTTCTTCCTAGCAAAAAATTACGTATGGCACTTGGGGTAGTGCTGACAAAAGTGAAACTTTTATGCTTGTGTTTAAAAACCAATTATTCAATATTTGAATTTATGTTTATTTTTAAAATTACAAAATTCAATTAAAATTTTTTATTATTATTTAATATCCGATCTTAATTATTTATAATTTAATTATGCCAAAAAAAGTAGGCAGTTGCGAGACTGGCAGACAGAAATGACTTCTGGCATGCCTGACTGTGTACTTCTTCACTGTTATGATTTAATTATTTTTATAAAAATTTAGATGCATGCAGGAAGGAGTTTAATAGTCTGAGTATAATAATAAATGTAATATTTGTAATTCTGGGATTCAAAACTTAGTATAAATCATAGTCATCAAACAATTTAATTACACAAATTTAGAAAACACAATTAACTAGAACATTAAACCTAACCTCAATTGAAATGATTTTGAAGCAACAGCTGTTGTGCGAAATCAGCTGTTTAATTTTTTTTTTTTTTTTTTTTTTTTTTTTTTTTTAACGTCCGCCTATTGTGCACACTTGGGCTAATGCAGACGCTGCGATGATTTATAGCGTATGAAAATGACAAGCCCTCGCCGGGAATCGAACCCGGGTCCTCGGGGTGAAAGCCTAGTACGCTATCAACTAGGCCACCGAGGTGGCTCAGCTGTTTAGAAGTAGTCACTTCGTCTACATATATAAAAAAACGATTATATATGATGTGAGGTATGCATTACGGAATCAAGCGTGACGCGAAAGCAAATGTTTTGTTAAGCGCGACCATAATCGTTTTCACTTCAAAAATTATAATCAGATTCGGTTGAAAAGAAAAAAAAAAGTTTCTTCGTCTTCTCCTAACGGGGTGAAAATTTAATTGTACCTGCCATAAACTAAACTTTTGTCAAAAATGGCTCATGATTTTGATCGAAGCGCCGAGTTACAATAATTTTGATTATTGTCCCGAAATACCAAACAATTGTGCATTGAGTTAAAATTATCACTATACATAACCTGTCTAAAAATTAAAATTTGAAAAATTAAAAATCGATTATGATGAAAATCTAAAAAAAATCCGTTTCTAAGACAGGTTTTTACTCAGCACATTTAAAAAAAAAATAATGAGGATTAATTCATTCAGAGTGAACAAGTTATAAGGGCCTAATTTAAATATTAAAATCTCAAAATAAAAATCCCTGCTATTTAACTTATACCATGTATGACTGGTAGTTGATACTAAGATTAACTATGAATTTGCACCCATTTCTACACTTGTCCAGGTGAAATTTACTTATTGCTAAATTTTCAATGCACATGTATTTTGTACTATTATTATTACTATTATTATTATTATTATTATTAATATTATTATCATTATTATTAATATTATTATTATGATTATTATTATTATTATTATTACTACTATTATTATTATTACTACCATTACTGCTATTACTGCTACTTCTGCTAGTGCTGCTACTGCTGCTGCTGCTGCTGCTGCTGCTGCTGTTGCTGTTGCTGTTGCTGTTGTTGTTGCTGTTGCTGTTACTGTTACTGTTACTGTTACTGTTACTGTTACTATTACTATTACTACTACTATTATTATTATTATTGTTGTTATTATTATTTTTATTATTATTATTATTATTATTATTATTATTATTATTATTATTATTATCATTATTTTTATTTTTTTGAAGCATTTTTTTTTGAGCTGATCGCTCGAAGTCTTAAAATCGGGTAATCGGTTCCCGGACTGGTTTTTCAGCAAGACAAATATTTTCAAATCGAAATTCGAGACGGTTGGTATCCCTGATTTCAAAACACCCTTGTCGTTCATTTAAAATTTCCCACATTTATTGTTGAAAATCTGTATAATTTGAAAAGTATCTGTTTTTGGTACATTGGATAAAAATGTACTAAATGATAACTCAGTGAGAGCTTTGTGAACGATCGGCGCTGATATCATCTTGTGGCAAAGTGTTCAACTACAGTTAAAAAGATAATAGTACTGCCTATTTTCTCAAATGTCTATATACGTTGTTTTTGCAGTCTGCAGCGTTCGTAGCGGCAGCCAGTCCAATTACTTGGACTTTAGCCGATAATATCTAGCACACTTTTTATAATAGTAGATATACTTCTGGTCCGTTTATATTCAGTGGTATTAGTAATTTGTAAAGAGAACAAATTTTAAAATATATGAAAAGTAGGGTAAACTTTTAACAATAAATCTGTAAAAACAAAATGTTTACTCCAAGACTTTACTCCTCTGCGGCACGTCTGGTCTACGGCACGTCTGTCTGCAATCATTTCAAATTTACTCTCATAACTTTCCCATTTTTTTATTTCAACAGTTTACTGAATGACAATGAGACTGTAGCACGAAAACCCAAAGATCCTTACTCGGTAAGCTGATGGAGCGGAACTTGGGCACGTGGAAGAGGAGATATGTCTATGTTGTCCTATAGAGTAAACAGGCTGTACGGCTCCACAGAATTGGGCTAAATATAGTAGCTTGAGTAAACATACTGCACAGACTGGCGACCGATTCATTGTTAGATGGCTTGGCTAAGGTCAGGTTTTTGGGTCACCGGTATCCAACTGGCTTCTGAAAAATTCAAGCTGGAGGTTATAATGCAAAAATAGATTTTATCACACAAACTGAATTGTGTCCTTCGCTTAAACAAGATGAGGAGGCACGGGGTTGCTTGTGTCAGTGGTATTTAACGTTTATATAAGCTAGGAAAAGAATATTCTATCATTATTCGATATATAGTAAAGCAAAGCCCTTAAACCAAAAACTTAACACGAATTTAATCAAACAAACTAAACCAATTAAACTAAATTACACAATTTCAGAATTAAAGGTACTTTTCACAGAATTGTTTCCTCGTCGTGTGTACTTTATGCTAGTGAGACTAATTATGACGGGGATCGACGTTAAGGGAAACGATGAAGCTCACCGCAGTAACTGCAGTCTCGAACGATCGCGTTAACTGCTCCTACGACCTTGACATTTCGGTAACAGAATACTGAACAAAGTTGTAAGAAACTTTTTTTCTATGGCAGTTTACTTCTAAAAGGTGTTAATTCACAATAACTTTTACATATAAACAGTAAAATCGACGTAAAAATAAACATTTACAAGAGGATGTTGCTCCATGGGACTCACGTGGCATCCAACATGGCTTGCTGTTGGTTGGTTGAACGTGTAGCATACCTATGCTTGGAATTTGACAATTTGACAATATCTTTATGCTCCAAATGACAATTTTATAACGTGACAAGTTTTTTTCTGGCTGGAAAAGAGTAGGCCTCTAGGCCTATTAGATTAGACAGAAATGAGAAAAGAGGGAAACAATCAATAAAAATCTCACTTTGAATTTTTAATGGCTTGTAGGCATTTGCATTCGTTCGAATAGTTACAGAAGATTTTGAGCAAATGCGATTTTGGTTAATGTTTTAGATTTTTTATAAATCAAAAAACGGTAACAACCGAGACATTTTTTAATTAAACACTAGCAATGAGTGTATAATGCATACAGCTCCCACAAAATGTTAAAATCAGGATGTCAAAATGAAAGGCTTTTGTATCAAAAATACACGTAGTATCAAATCCAACATCAGAGCGCCTTGAGTCTATACATTGCCGCAGTGACGTGAATTTATCTTACACTCGATAAAAATATCTAATTAATATCATTAGTAATTCGTACGTTAACAAATAACCTAATTGTAGTCTCAAAATCTAACCTAAAATTACATGGTTCAATTCCATTCTGATAGATAGCGTTCTCCATTTTGTCACACAGTTTCATATGCAGTGAAATCTCTATATGTTATTGACTCAAGACAAAAGCTAACCTAAAATTACATGGTTCATTTCCATTCTGATAGATAGAAATTTTCTATTTTCAGTTACACAGTTTCCTATACAGTGATATTTCTATGCATTATTGACTCAAAGCAGAAGCTAACCTAAAATTACATGGTTCATTTCCATTCTGATAGATAGCGTTCTCCATTTTGTCACACAGTTTCATATGCAGTGAAATCTCTATATGTTATTGACTCAAGACAAAAGCTAATCTAAAAATACATGGTTCATTTCCCTTCTCGAAGATAGCGTTATTCATTTTCAGTTACACATTTTCATCTGCAGTGAGATCTCTCTGTATTATTGACTCAAGGCAAAAAGTAAACTAAAAGTATTTGGTTCATTTTTCTTGTGATAGATAACGTACTCCATTTTCAGCCACACAATGCAGTGAGTTCCCTGTATTATAAACTCAAGAACAATAGTCTTGAGATATGCCAAAGCTATGCCTACGTCTCTAGTCCAGCCACTTATTCTCGCGCATGTAGGAGAATTCCCCTTCAGCTCCCTCCAATAGTCCAGTGACACAGAGTCTGCCAATCTGAGTCTACAACCTGTTACTACTCAGCGATAGTTAAAGAAAAGAAGGGAGCTATGGTGAGGGAGTGGGGACTCTACCTCTCATACGCACATTTTTCCTCTCTGTCCCAAAGCCGATGACCTGAAGTTAGTTTACACTCATTCTAAATTTTATCGAACTCTTTAAGTTCGTTTATTTTCTACTACACAAATAGACTTCCAGCTAAAAATAAGCTTTGAAAGTCACAATAGTTTACCTGAAAACGGATATATCCACAGAAATTTCAAAATCGCATTTCCGCGCAATAAGTAAATAGCACTAAGGAAAATTGAGAACAGAACTTCGGTTCAGCGACACCCTGTATCGCGTATAAAACACGACACATGTTTATTCAACACGACACGACAGACAAATTACAATGTAAACAAATCCGGCCGGGCTTGTTTTACGAGCGCTGCTAAGTGGAAATGATTTTAAAACTGTCGCCAAGTGTGGAACCGACGAGGTGAAGTGACAGACGGACAGACACCGAAATAGAGCGGCTAATGTAATCCTAGTGCATGTTTTGACTCGACCACACACGCAGGCATAAAGTGTAAACAAACACCCGGGGGGGAGGGGGAGGCGAGGGGGTAACTTACACGATCGTTCTATTAATGTGAACAACACGTGCAGTGTCAATTGATACGCGTAGTACAAATAAATATTGCTGAAACTTGGCCGGTATTGGCAACTGAAGCGTGGCACAATGTTTAAATAATAGTGTAAAAAGGTAGTACAAACGTTTTCAAATTTAGGTCAGCTGTTTGCTGGAAACAATCTGCCAAGATGAAAGCAGTGGCCGCACTGGAGATGAACTCTAGGGGAAGTCAGAACCAAAGAATACGTTCAAGCGAGTGTCTGGAGTCCGTGATAAATATGTTTCAATAAAAACTGTTTTAGCGAGTTTTATTAGTCTATAATTGAACCGGGTTTAATAGAATTTGTTGTTGTTGTTATTTTAAGGCGAAATGCACATTGAGGCTATTATCGCCTCCCTAAATGTAAATGTGAGTGTAAAGTGTAGTGTTGTAAGTGTCAGTGTGTGTTAGATTCAGGTATCGCGAGGGACGTCTAAATCCTCTCAATAGGTGCAACTAGTCTGCACCCCCCCCGCGGGGAAAGAGGTTCAATAGAATAAGTGGAGCAACTGATAGAGAAGGACAGATCGATGATTTTTGATTTTAAAAAACTACCAGACAGTTTGGTAAAATAATAATACAAGTAATAATTTACAAATGTAGGAGTTTGCTTTATTGGTGAAGCTTCGGTGGTCAATGTAGCTAATTCACCGGTCAGTCCGCTGCGTCTCTGAACTGCGCACCTCAATGTTGTGGGTTCGAGACGCTGTTACTCCCGTTGCTTTATCCTTACCGTTTCCGGTAGAGGCACCTCAAGTGAACAACTGTTAACAATCCCGCCGTAAATCTATGCTAATACTACATAGCTTGACACTAAAGTTTAAAGAGACCGTATTGAAGGAGTGAATGACACAGGCCTAATGGTGTAACAAACGGAGCCCTGGGATAACTGGTGACCTCTCAGTGTACCTTACCCATACATGCAGAGCTCTGTATGGACGGACCTCATTACTTAGCTACTTGTGGGTGTTCCCATAAGTAAGAATGTAAAACAGAACGGGATCTCACCGCTCAACACAAAGGTTGGCCAAATGGAGCAAAGTATGGATCTGCAAGCATCTCAGTAAGAAACTGTGAAGCCACCGGTTAGAAGTACCAGTCGAGGATGTCCCACCTTTTGAATCCCCCATCCAAATCCTAGACGTTATGAAGAGGATTGGATAAGGCGTTGCGACTGAATATCTCAGGAGTATAGAAAAGCAGTTGAATAGATCTATAAAGGCTGCAGTGCAATAGTAAGCCTACAAACACATTCATACCATTACGTTAACTTTGATCTCTCGTCCTCATTAGTCAAACTGGTATAAAATATGAACGTTGATACATCCATACGTGGGGATTTAAAATGAGTGACAATCTTAACCTCTAAAACTATTTTGGAGGGATCGTTATAAATTTTACATATTTATATTCGATAGCCAACAAAATATGCGTTTAACCGTTTCTAAATGTACGGCATTCTAAGATATAAAATATTAATACCATTTCTACATTAAAACTTTTTTTGGAAATATGATTTAATTATCGCAATCGTCGTCAATATCTACAAAAATATCATTTTAATAAAGAATTTTCATTAAAACAGTGGTGAAAGATTTTCCAAACAGTTTAAGATAAGAAAAATATCGCGCTGTAATAACGTTACTTTTTGGAAAATAATTTCCATCACGTCAGCTACTATTTTCTTTCATAAACGAATTATTAAAGCAACGGCAGCATCAGCTGTTACCCAAAAATGCACGGTGCTCAGCAATGCACAGTAGCAAACGTTACCAGTTTGTGCAATGTTCTTGCAAATGTACGAGATATCTACTTGTCGCAGGAATTTATTATTTTTAAGTAATCTAAACAAATAATACGAGTGGGCAGAGCACCACAAAATTGTATAAATTTTGCCCACTTCTGTTTTTGAATGTTTGGACAGGCAGTGGGCCATATTCCCGGTGTCAGTGTATACAATGAGCGCTGCCTAACGTAAATATCATAAACTAACGGCCAACAGATACAAAACTTATCATTATGTACAGGCCGAGCCGCGCTAAAGTAAACATGTTTAGTGGCCGCCGCGGCGTGCGACAGTGTTTGGACTTAAGAGACGAAGAACAGGCGCTTCCGAAATAGAAATATATCTACGTGAAGGGAGTACGTGTATCACTTTCATTGTGTGACGTAATCAAAACCTTATTACTGTGTTGTAGGGACAGCATTCTTTCAATAGACTTTAATAAATAATAAATTTAATAAGTAAGTTGGTTGTTAAGTCGTTTTACGGAAAACAAAATAACATTTTTTGAATAATAGTATGGTTGTTTACAAAAGTTTAGGTTTCTTTGGGTAGAAAAATATAGATTTTACTTATATCTATTATACTTAGAAAAATATAGATCTGTCAGCGTGCGAACGGGCGTGTGTATATGTATGTATGTATGTATATATGTATGCATGTATGTATGTGTGTGAACGTATGTGTGTGTGCGAGCGTGTCCGTGTGTGCACGCTCTCGTGCTTGCGAGTTGGCGTGCGAGTGTGTATGCGTGCGTATGTGCGTGTGTGAGGTGCGTGAGTGTGCGAGCTCGTGTGTGTGTGTGTGTGTGTGTGTGTGTGTGTGCGCGCGCGCTTGTGTGTGTATATATATATATGTGTGTGTGTGTGTGTGTGTGTGTGTGTGTGTGCGCGCGCGCGCGTGCATGTAGACACGCACGTGTAGCAAGTCATAGAAGCAGATTTGAAATAAAATGAATTTTTAACACCATTGAGTTTGTTATATTTTTTCTATTTACTTACACATCGTATTTTTTCAGTTTAACATCCATTAAACTAATGTCAGTTAGACTGGACGAGGATTGGCGATAACGGAAAGGATGAAACTGATTGCAGTAACTGCATTTTCGAACGTACGACCTTCAGGTGCGCAGTTCGAAGACGCAGTGGCTGACCGGTGTCTAATCACCTCGACCACCGAGCCCGAAATAGCATTTATTTCAAATGCGTTACACTGATTTATGATTCTTCACTACCTATGTGAATGACCAACATTTTAGCAATATCTGATGAGCCGACTTCCCAGTTTTGTGTTTCTGAACAAACCGAACCGGAAATAAATGAATGTTGGAGACGTGTGATAATGTTTTGCATCATTTACTTGTAATGTTTTAACAATTATTATTTGCACACCATCCATTATAGCTTACCATTTTGTTTCCAGTTGACTTACGATTTTTGAAATAAATTTTATTCCACTCCCATTATACTTTCTCTAGAAAAATTAGTTCATAACAAAATTTCATTGACCGAGCCAAGCGATGTATCTGTTTCAACTCGACAGTGTGTTTGTTTGTTTGTTACGCAGTTTTGACCAAAATCATTGAGCGATTGTTTTGAAATTTGATACGAAGGTATGAAAAACCGAACGACGTATATGTAAGTTTTTCATTCACTTCCGTTTCAAGATAACGGCCTCTGATTTAACGATGACGATTGTACGCAGTTTTGGCAAAACGCATTGTGCCATTGCTTTGAAATTTGTATGAAGGTATCTTGTATAAAACCCGAAAGATGTTACAATTTTTACCACTCGCTTCCATTTCAAGATGACGGTCTTTGATGACGCGTATACGAAGTTTTAGCAAAACGCATTGACATTGTTTTGGAGTTTTGTACGAAAGTATCTTTTATAAAACCCGAAAGACGTAACTTATGTGTAAGATTTTTCCCATTCAGTTCCATCTAAAGATGACAGCTTCTGGTTTAACGACTACGAGTGTTACTGCTGGCTGTTTCCTGGAATACTAGCTGAACTGCAAGACCTATCATAATTTTGACCACTTCACAAAATTTCCAGTAAAGATGGTTCCCTTAAATATTACAGTTATCGGGAAATGTTACGAGCGCGTCAGAGCGCTGTCGTAGAGCGGTGATCAAGCAATAAGAATGAACTGTGAGCTCTACCGTTCTTTGAACTACCAGTAGTTTTAATAGGTTACTTCCAGAAACATTTGTCGTGTTAAAAACATAATTCTACACAACCTGAAAGTTTCTTGATCGTAACTTTGACAGATCTCTGTTCAAAGACTTTAGCGCGTAGGATTGACCAGTCAAAGCTCCTAGTTGCGCCACATTTTTATTACAAAAATGTCGACATCATTTCAAAATATTAAAGATACCGGAATTGATTTTTAATTGAACTTCGACAAATGTATGCACTCCCATGGGGGCGGAATCTCTTTGACAAGAAGGAGTGTAGACAGGCAGTCACCGCCCTGACGGGTACTGCACCTAGAGATGATTAGAATAATTGATTTGTTTTTTAATTTTTATGCAAAAATTAACTACCCTGGGTGCGACTGGAGTTATGTAATGCTATCAGCTCACGTTATCTTTGATTGCCATATAAGCTACGAAAGAAGTTGATTTTGGGGCAATTTCGCTGGACATAATAACTATTACTTAAGTTCATATAAAATACTGTTTTATAAACAATAAATAAATATCTAAATATTGTTAAATAAGATAATAGCCAGTTAAAAGATAAGAAGATTGTTGAAGAAGTTGTTAAGAAAATAAAAGATAAGTGTGTAGCCTATGTTTAGAAACACATCTTCAGAAAGAAATACGTTTAAACGATCTTCTTCTTTATATTCGTCTTCTTCTTTTTCTACTTCTCCCTCTTCTTCTCCTTCACCTCTTCCTTCTCTTCTGCTTCTACTACTTCTTCATCTGCTTCTTCTCCTTCTTCTTCTTTACTTAAAATACTTTCAAGTAAGGTGGCAGTCAGTTATCATGGCAATTCTATGCAGCTCTGAACAAGTCCGTGGATTCAATGGAACCATGTCTGCAAATTGCCCAAGTAAAATATATACCTTCTATCCCGAATTCATCTACACTGAATAGTTGATTATTACTTGCAACAAATTATATTTTTCACCACACATAACATGACCAAAGTATTGCAGGTTTCTTTTTCCAGTTTCTATTTCCTATAAAATCTTGTTGACCAAGCGAAGCGTGATCTCCGTTTCAACTCGGCTGTTCGGCATTTGGTCTGTGCGTTTGTTTGTTTATTACGTAATTTTGGCCAAAAGCATTGGCCGATTGTTTTAAAATTTAGTACAGAGGTACCTTGCATAAAGTTCTTTGTGTAAAATATTTTCCGATTCACTTATGTTTCAAGATGGTGGCCTCTTATTTACAATACGGAGTATACCCTGTTTTAGCCAAACGTATTGTCCGGTTCTTTTGAAATTTGATACGAACTTACCTTGTCAAATGACCAAATGACGTATGTGTAAGATTTTTTAAATTTACTTCTGTTTCAAGATTGAACGATTACGGAAATAATTTTGGCCAAGCATTGACCGATTGTTTTGAAATGTAAAGATATCTTATATAAATCCCAAATGGTCTATATATAAAATTTTGTCCTATTTACTTTCGTTTCAAGATAACGGTCTCTGATATAACGATGAAAATGTACACAATTTTGATCAAACGCATTGGCCGATTGTTTTGAAATTTTATACGAAGATACCCTGTTTACAGACCGAAAGACATATGTGTAAGATATTTTGTTATTCACCTCAGTTTGAAGATGACGGACTTTGATTGAGTAATGAGAGTATTTCCTTTAACAGGAAATATTCCTGGCTGCTGTATATTTCCTTTAACAGGAAATATTCCTGGCTGCTGTATATTTCCTTTAACAGATGCTCAACGGCAAAACTATCATAATTTTGACCACTGCAATGAAAAAGAGCGTAAATGTTTCATAAAGGTGGTTCAGTTATTTTTTCGTAAATATTACGGTTACCCGTTAAATCGGTGGAAAAAGTTACGAGCGCTGTCGTGGAGCACTCCATATATTAATTAAGAATTTATTGCGAGGTCTACTGCTCTTTGAACTACTAATCTATACACAATAACGTGGTCTTATTCGTAACTCGGCCTACATAACTCAATTTCAGTATAAGACTATACAACCATGACGCCTCCAATCAGGGAGTTGTGAAGGTACTGGATTCATGCAAAATGAAGTGACAAATGTAATAATGTTAGCTTGTAGTGTTCTCTATAATAGTCAAAGTTGTTATGCTTAGATGCTGCATCAAACTTTAATATTCACATAACACGTTTTATCACATCGTAAAGTTAACAGTTTCAAAATGGTTTTCAGTTATTTACGTAAAATAACCTCTCGAATGGATGTAAGAACATTAAATTTTTCTGTGGCAAGAGCTTCTGCTAAGACTTTCTTATGTTTCTTTTTTCTTGCAGGGAAATGAGTATTACTTCTGATCCTGACGATTCCTGCACCTCATATTCCCCGTCGCTGGTGAAGCTGGTCACTTCTTTCATGAAAAGGTGTGTGGGTTAATATTTAATTTCATTATTGTAACATAACCACTAGACTACGTACTTAAATAATTAAGATTACTACCTATTTTTTCCTTCTATTGGTCTTTTAACTAACCTGTAAAGGCTGCCGCGGTTTCGAAACTTTACTGTTCCATCTTTAGGCCGAAATACATAAGGTCAAATCCCTCTGTAGAGGTCGTCAAAGTTAACAAAACACTGAAAACAAAAGTCACAACACTAAACAAAATTACACAAGTTTTATTAAAACGCACAACGGTAAGATTTTGATTTGGCCATACAACACCGTGCAACTCGTACGTCGTCACAGTCCGGATTCACTACATTCACTCAGTATCAGTATTAGACAATGCAGCCACAGCGCCACAGGATCCACCCAGAATGCAATGACAAATTTAGTAATGTTAACTACGAGACTGGCTGTAACGACATACGAGTTGCACGGCAGTGTTTGGCCAAACCAAAATCTTACCGTTGTGCGTTTTAATAAAACTTGTGTAATTGTGTTTAGTGTTGTGACGTGTTTCCAATGTTGTGTTAACTTTAAAGAGGTTTTAACCTTTTTCTCTGTACTTTATGCCAGTTAGACTAATAAGGACGAGGGATTAGCGTAAACGGTAAGGGAAAAGCAACGGGAGTAACTGCGGCAAGAACTAAGAACCTTAAGGTGCGCAGTTCAAAGACGCAGTAGACTGACCGGTGCTTTACCACATCGACCACCGAGCCCCTTCGAATGCTGGGAAAGGTAGATTTGGAACAACGGACCAAATGTTGATGGGCTGAAGAACAAAGAACCTTATGGTAGCATGAATATCTGCCAGTCAGTTAGGAAGTAAGGCAGTTCGTCAGAGTCCTTAAAAGATACCATACATTGACCAAGTTATTTATTATTATTCTTAATAATGTATCCATTTGTATACATCCCACTACAACCTTATAAAACCTTATAAAATAAACAACATAGAGCATATCTGGTTTAATGGGGTTATTACCCATTCTAAAATTTGTGATTCTAGAACCAACAGGTACAATGAATCTATAGATTAAATTAAAAATTTTGTCAAATATTTTTACAGTTTATTTGTTTCTCTGAATAACACAGTAAGTGATATACGATCACCCCATTCATAAACAATAACAAATTTTCTTCCGTCAGAACGTTCAACACTTAAATACCACCAACAAATTTCAACAGCCCAGATGGCAACACCTAACGAAAGCCGATGATCCAAAACTGAAACACGTTCCGATCTGTGAGCACAGATTACTGCGCACGGAGTGTCGGCCATAGTTACACCCCTTTTTTAATTTAGCCGCTTAACGTGTCCACATCGTTAACAGAAGAAGAAGAAGAAGACAAAAAGCGTTGAAAGTGATTACTTGATCTGACGCATTGCAAGGCGGTCACGATATCCCTCTGCGCATGCCTGCTTCATCAACATTAAACGATCATCCAGCATCTAGAGGCCTTGTATTATCGGAGTTTATTTACTCTGGAATTTTCGTTAATTAATAATACAAATGTTTTGATGATGACGCCAGTTTTTCCACGAAAGGTACGAAGCTAGGCAGTAACAGTCAACTTGTTCAGTCCTTGTTTCGAAACATAGACGAAAACCAATTTAATAACGGCAACTCCATTGGTTTATACATTGTATTATTGGTTGTTCATTGTATTATTTTTGAACAATATTAGTTTGGAAGATCGGTTTAATTTACAGAAGTGTAAAAAGATTGTGAAATCTTAGCCTCTTGTCGAATCACTAAAAGGTTTAATGCTTTAGCGAGAGAGAATTTGTTCGTTTTGTTATTAGAGAATTTAAATTGCAAGAATTTGAAATGGGTACAAACCAAATTTCCTGTAAATGAATCCTCTAGAACACTTTCCGAGGGAGGTCATTAAAATTGTGTGTGTGGGGGGGGCGCGCATGTGTGTGAGAAAGAGTTTGTGTGTATGAGTGTTGTGTGTGTGTGTGTGTGTGTGTGTGTGTGTGTGTGTGTGTGTGTGTGTGTGTGTGTGTGTGTGTGTGTGTGTGTGTGTGTGTGTGTGTGTGTGTGTGTGTGTGTGTGTGTGTGTGTGTGTGTGTGTGTGTGAGAGAGAGAGAGAGAGAGAGAGAGAGAGAGAGAGAGAGAGAGAGAGAGAGAGAGAGAGAGAGAGAGAGAGTATGAAGAATCAGCGTTAATGGAAGAGAACTTACTGCGGTAACTCTACATAGTAATGTTGGTTCTGTTTCGTTCAAACTATGGACTCAAAAATCGATTTTGGTAATAGTTCGGGTAAGTTTGTTTGTGCAACAAAATCAATTCAACAGTTTTAAAGTAGCCTGTTTTCAAATAGCCAAATTTTTTTATAAGTTTTATTACTTTTTTAAAATTGTAATCCGTGTAAAAATCTGTATAAGTTGGTATTTTAATTTCAAAAATTTACAAACATGACATTTTTTCCTTAACGTCCATGCCAATGAGGACAAGGAATCAGCTTAAACGATAATGGAAAAGCAACTAGAGTAACTGCTGTTAGAACTAAGAACTTAAGGTGCGCAATTCAGAGATTCAGTAGGCCGGTGGTTTAGCCATATCGACCTCCGAATCCCCGAATATGCTAACGTTGGTCAGAGTTCATTTTCATTTTAAATGTATAGTTAACAAATTAAAAATGCTAACACATTTAAACTTTAGTACTTATTATGACTGGGAATTAAGATTGTTTTTTTAAAAAAGTGTAAGATAAAAAAATTGTGAAATTGTTATGCTAGGCTATTCATTGGACATTCGCTTCTATCACGCACGAGACAAATTAATATTTTCCACAAACATTAAGTTTTAGCGCAAAATAGTTTTGCAATGTTAGAAGCCGGTTAAAAAATATTTCTAAAGATTTGTGCCTGTAATCAAGTAGTCCAACAGGCAGAATATGTTTCAGCGATACAGTGATAAAACTCATCGACGTAGCCTAGTTCTTGACGTGTTATTACATTTCTGACCATATTTCACTCTCCGTTAATAAATCCTAAATCACTGACTTCTAGACTGTTAACCGTGTAAATTAGTACCCCGTAGCTTGGCCCCGTTGTAATTAAATTTGTAATGCGTCGACCGTATCAATGTTTTTCGTTATTCCCGAGCCCTCTAATTAGACAAGAATTTGTGGTCCTGGAATTTACTTTTTTTAAAATTGAACGACCGTACAATGGCCGACACAGCCCTGATGACGATATGGAATATTTGTGCAGACGGAACGGAGAGACAAAACGCGGTCTGGGCGTAGATCAAGATGCGGTGCCGAACACGCCCACACTTTTAAAACCGTTCTCCACCTACCTCATTTACCGCGCACTCCCTCTCTCTCTCTCTCTCTCTCTCTCTCTCTCTCTCTCTCTCCGATGCTTCAAGATAATGATATATTTTCGAAAAAAACTGTGTCCAGGTTGTTTTTTATAGCTCGGCGAGCAGATGTTTCGCCCCGCTGTTATTTTGGCGCAAATTTAGGGTAGATATGTATACATTTTGGTCTAATATTTAGAGGTAACGTTCGATATAAGGTTAAGAATAGAAATGCTTTTTTTTGTAAGGCAGTTCAATGTTTTTATGATGTTCGAACGCGGTAAAACAATGTAAAATGGGTAGGAAAACGGTAACAAACACCTAACATTTTAAACAAAACGTACATTACACTTTATAAAACTCCTAAACCGACGGACTAAGTACTCCAAAACACTTTCGAGAGGATTAAAAAAAGAAATTATTTCAATAAATATCTAACTCAACAGGTTTACTTCAATTAAATATAAGATTGTTTATTAACTTTTTTTGTATATATATATATATATATATATATATATATATATATATATATATATATATATATATATATATATATATATTATATTTGCAAACCGAAATATTGTTACAAAATTTTACAACCTTCCTATATTAAGGGTATTGCTGTCTGAGGATGCAAGTAAACAGGATAGGAATGTACCACGAAGAAACGGGTGTAGGTTACGCAGGAAGGAAGAGGATGTTGCAGGCCACTTAAATTAAACTGAGGCTCTAGCCAGTAGGAGGCAAATGGTGTTTGGCTTCCAGGACCTCCAGCAAAATAAACTAGTAAACTCACTGAGTAACTCACTGAGGGCACCAGCTACTGAACTGGAATTCAAGAGGCTTGTTACACACTAGGTCTTATGATCGCTATGCCATAACGTTATGTCACAGAACGTCATAACCTCAAAAACTAAATGTAACCTAACTGCTTACATATGCACAAAAATCTACGTGATATGTGACTGAAAATTTTGGTTACATGTTATAATGAAAGGGGTCAGAGAACATTTCTTTTAAACAAATCAGTTTATTTTAATAGCAATTTCAATTTGATATTAAAATTTACATTTTGAATTAAAGGCAAAACAGTTGTTATAACGAAGATATTGTTTTCGCTAGTCAATCAGCTTTATTTATCAAGAAACGGAAGTGTTTTTAATATGATTATATTTATTGTTATTATTGCATCAATTTACACGGATTTAGGCCAAGTAGACAGGTGTGCCACTTACAAAAGAAAACAGTACTAGTTTACTGAATTAATAAAAGTACAATATCTTAAAATATATAGCCTACTCCGATAAATAAAAAAAATCGCACACCTTCAATAACACCACGTGAACGAATATTTTTGTTTTTATAGGCTACATTGACTGCACTAAAAATTTGAATTTTTCATGGGATTTGAAAGATTAATATGATAAATTATTAGATTTTCATGCAGATTGCATTATCGAAGTAGCTTTTTTTAATAACTTCATGTTTACAATATTTTTAAAAATATTTTGAAAACTATTTAAAACTAATTTGAAACAGTTTAACGGATTTTCCTGGATAATGAACTTATCAAAAATATCAAATCGTACGAAACTGCGGGCGCTAGAGTATTAAATAATCACAAATATATAAATATACATTTTGATTTACCATAATGACTTCAAGCTTTAACAAAATTTTCTTTTTCAATAGTAGTTATTTTGGAACTAAACTAAATGTATGGGATGTACTACTAAATTCAATTTCCGAATGTACATGGAAGACTGAAATGGAAGCGGCATAATTTCAGCTTTACATAGAGCCTATTACATATTTAAAGCGAAAGTGTGTGTTTGTGTCGAAGAGATATATTTTTAATCTTTTGAGATATTCGCATCAAATTTCACACTAAGATTTTTAAGAATCCAAGGGAACAGCTTACTGTGGGGTGGCGGACCAATCACCCCACCCTAAAAATCGTTTTTTTTTGTCAATTCAATGATCTCATCAAAAGGAAAAGAGATTGATCGCAATCTTAAGTAATGTTGCTGGTGCTCAATAGACCTACAATTTTCCCGTAAAAATCTTTGACTTATACGCCTTCTCACCCCTTAAAAATTACATTTTTTAATTTAAAAAAATGAATTAAGAATATATATTTCTTAAGATATTATTTTAAATATATACTCATGAAATTAAATTTGTCACTGTCTCTTCAGAATGTCAACGCCGGGTACCAACAGTTAGTTTATCATAAAATAAAAATGAACTTTTAAAATATGTTTTTCAGAAAGTCCCTTAAGAAACAAATAGGGATTTAAACACATCATTAATTAATAATTTACCTGAAAGTGTCTGTGTAATATCTAAAATATATTCGTTTCTTGTGAGCTAAAGCATTGGATACAAACCGACTAGAAGTACTGCCACCATTATAAAAACATGCATGATATTACCTGTTAAAATCCAAATAATTGGACTATCTGCCGCTAAGAACGTTGCGTGCTGGAAGGACAGGGGAATGAGATGTTTGAGAAAATAGACAGTACTTATATCTGTTTAAGTGTAGTTTAACACTCTTTTTTTTCTTTTCTTTTATGTTTTTTTTAAAGGCGAAAATCTCATTGAGGCTATTATCGCCTCCCTAAATGTATGTGAGTGTAAAGTGTTAAAGTCGTAAATGTAGTGTTGTAAGTGTTAGACTAGGGTATCGTAAAGTGTCGTAAATGTAGTGTGTTAGACTAGGGTACCGTGAGGAACGTCTAAATCCTCTCAGTAGGTGCAGCTACTCTGGCGCAAGATGTCACCAGCAGTGAGCGCTCACAAAACTCTGATAAATCACTCTTGCACGTTTTTGTTCAATGGCTAAAGATTGAGCTCGAAAATGGAATTCATTTACTTTACGCTGAGATCTAGGTTGTGTGACATACAGTTAATAATATTCATCTATGTGCATTCGAATTCATAATACTGTGATCACTTTTAAGGATATTACACCCTGATACCGAAATATTACAACTGTGCTGCCTCTGAACTTTTTTTTTATTTATCGACTTAAAAAAATGTAAATTGAAATTGTATTAATACAAATCGACGTCATATCACGTCTAGGATCAAGATATCTCTGAGTGGCGAGTTATTACAATCCGAACGTCATTGTACACACGCTGCTACATTGGGCTCAAGTCAATCGTAAAGAATCAAGCGTTGTTACTAGTAGCCCCTCAGTGGGGAGGGAGGAGTGCGAGAGAGAGGGAATAGTGACACGTTCAAAGACATCAATCTCCCGAGCCGATACCGATAGACAAATACAAGAATCACTCATCGGACGGACGAACAGACAAGCAGAGTCGCCGTCAGGCTGGAATAACAATTACACACCAACGTCTTGAGGAGAGAACCGATTGTTTAGCGTCACCTTACCGTGGATTCGATTTTATGTTTTGTGTGATTAAATGGTTTTAAAGCTGAGGCACAAATTTTGTTATTTTAAGAAGTACAAACATCCTTTGATTCATCAAATAGATGATTATATGTTATTAGTATCAAAATAAACGAAATTTTAAGCGAAGCACTTTAGAGAACCAAAGAACTGAAGAAAAGTTTTTTGTGGTTTAACATAAGGAAAGACAACATAGTCATACAAGCATTCAAGAAAAATCAATCACGCTGACAGAATGTACGCTAAACTACATGACAAGGAAACTTTAATCGTCCGGAAAAAGTGTCAGGTGATGAGTTAAACAGCAAATAACATTAGAAGTTTGAACAGACGTTATGTGAGGTTAATAGGTTCTATATCTTCCTCTTACTCATTTGTACTCTTACTCTCAGGTAAGTACTCTTTGTACTCTTAGGTAAATACTCCCTTGTACTCCTTTGTATTCTTATGTAGGTGCTCCTTTGTACTCTTAGGTAAATACGCCTTTGTAGTTTTAGTTAGGCATTTCTTTTTACTCTTAGGTAGGTATTCCTTGGTACTCTTGTTAGTTGCACTTTTGTACTCTTTGGGTAGGTACTCACAGTTATGTATTCCTTTGTACTGTCAGTTAGGTATTCCTCTGTACTCTTAGTTAGTTGTACCTTTGAACTCATAGGTAGATATTCCTTTCTACTCTCAGTTAGGTGTTCCTTTGTACTCTTAGGTAGGTATTACTTTGTACTCTTAGTTAGTTGTATCTTTGAACTCTTAGGTAGGTATTCCTTTGTACTCTCAGTTAGGTGCATTCTGAGGTGCATTGTTAACTTGTTATAAGAGTAGCAAACCTTTGTACTCTTAGTTAGGTACTCCTTTGTATTCTTAGTTGCACCTTTGTACTCTTAGGTAGGTATTACTTTGTACTCTCAGTTAGGTGTTCCTTTGTACTCCTTTGTACTCTTAGGTGTTCCTTTGTACTCATAGTTATGTATTCCTTTGTACTCTCAGTTAGGTGTTCCTTTGTACTCTTAGGTAGGTACTTCTTTGTATTCTTAGTTGCACCTTTGTACTCTTAGGTAGGTATTCCTTTGTACTCTTAGATAGGTACTACTTTGTACTCATAGGTAGGTACTCGTGTTTCTTTGTAGAAACCGGGCCACTGTCATCTGTCCTCTCCAATTCTTCTCCATCGTAAGCAAAGTGACTGGAGCTATTGTAGTTTATTCGTAATGATATCCTGGATGCCATAAAATTAATTCTGTAACTCTTTGAAGTTAAAAATAAAAAAAATAAGTGGATAAAGAATAGGTCATAAGTTAAGAAAAATTAGTCCATAATTATAAGAAGGTAGTTGTATGATACAATGAAACTGGAATGGCTTACATAAAGGTGGTGAAAGAATGGGTGAGCGAGAATCATACCGTACAGTGGACCAGTAAGTGGGAATGGGTGGTTCGCAACCGAATACTGTGAGCAGTTCTTGTGGCAGAATAGCCTATACAAGAAGATAAATTAAAAGATTACTGAAAGTTTTTTTTGTAGTTTTAATTCCGTGATGTATTTTAACGGTGGATGGTCGCGGACGTGTACTAACCACTGATTTTTCTACGTGTATGTGAGAAAGTCAGAACCATTCATAACGCTAAAACTGTAGAGCACTGATAACTGGCTCAGGTCGTGAGCGATATTTCACAGTTTACGGTGTGAAGAAAAGGTCACTGCGAAACCCGAGCGATCGCTTCTTCCGCGATAACCTTCCAGCGAACGTTTCCGCTGCAGTTATACAAGACCATCAGTCTGTCAAAAATACCGTCCGGCCAGCTTTCCCATAGTCTGAGAATAATAAAGTCTGGTATCCGATGGCTTGTGGGATGTGCAGGGCTTACGATATATTGATACTTGTGTTAAACGCAACGCCCAAATGACCGTCTTTCTAACGAATACTGTTCCTGAACAACCACAGCAGATAAATAAATAATGCTACAGGAAACCGTAATAACTTTATCGTTAATCAAAAATCATGAAAAATTACGTTTGTATTCCATTAATATAATACTGGATAAATGTTTTAAATATGTATATAAGAATGCTTATGGGTTATGTATGTATTAGACATTCCTACAGGCTATGTTAGTTTATGGTTATGGTTAGGTTAAGTTAGGTTACGTTAGGTTATGGTTATGGTTACGTTGGGTTATGTTATGTTAGGTGATGGTTATGATAGGTTATGCATTGTATCCTACAGGCAATGTATTGTATAGTATCCTTTAGGCTACGTATTGTCTCCTGTAAGCTACGTATTGTATCCTATAGGTAATGTATTGTAGCCTATATTCTATGTATAATATTTCTAACCCAGCAGATTTTTTTTCAATTGTCATTTCATTTTTCTTTATAGTTTTGCTAGGACGTTACGGAGGTTAATTCTACTACTTATAAAAATTAAATACAAGTGTGACATTGTTCATAGTTTTGCATCAGTTGATGTTTAAGTTCAGGTTTGGACGCAAATAATTATCGACGCAAAACATGATATAGGCAAAACTCATAAATATTTATGTGTTACTTCTCCGTTTTCAATATCTACAACACACAGCTTTTCACTGACGTGATAGATGCCAATTTTCAAAAAAGCATCAAAATGTAATCCCATCACAAACAAAAATGTTAATATACGAACAGTTACAAAAAAAGATACAAATAATGTAACCTTAAAGTTAATAACATTATTTTTTATCTTACACATTTTTTGTAAATTTGCTTTCACCATGGGTATTAGTATTCAAAATCTTCTTATTTTTTTTCAATAAAATATAATATGTTACTTATGCAGATTTCATAACGGTGATTATGATGGTGAAATAGGATTTTTAACAACGAGTAAGAGAGTCTAGCCACCACTTTTAAACAATTAAATGATTTTTTTTTATATAACGAACTCCCTAAGCTACTAACAAAATAAATTTTTGTAGAAAAGTTTTAACAAATCGATCAGAATTTGCTAACACATATGCCTGTTCTGAGTCTTTTCATTATGACGACACCAATAACTTGGAATTTGTAATAAAAACCCAAAATATGTAACCCTTCCCCTCCCCCGTTTTTGTCTCGTGTTAGGCCTGTATTCCCGCAGTACTGTTTGAAAGTTTGAGGTGGTTCTAATTAAATTTAAAGGAGAAACAATAATGCAATGTCAATTTAGGATTGTAAATCACAGTGTTGCGTAGACGTTAGACTTTACCCTTGAAGCAGACAAACCGTCGATTCTTCCGTTCCATTTGCTTTAGACTCCGCTGCGGACGGCACACGACTTCCCCTCGGTGAAGCCACATCATGCTTGGCTAGAAGGGCACAAAGAGTCGGAAGTCGTGATTTACTTTTGTCTTTACTTGTGTCTTTGGCTCTTTTGTCACTTGTTTGGTCCCGCTTCTTTTCAGATAACTTTTAACACAAAGTTAAATAAATTGTTTTTAATACATCAATATTTTTTTACACGTCAAACATTCTCGGCTGGAGAGGTTTTGATATGTCACTTGAGTTGTGGAAGTGTAAAAAAGTTATGTTTGATTTTAAATATCTAAATGGTTCGGCAAGTTATGAGTTATAATTTATGGAATGTTAAGTTTACAGCTTTTTGTAGCATATTTACTTTTTAAATCGTTAACCTCTATGGATCCTTCTGAAATGTTCCCTTAATCAGCCTAAATAATATGAGTTAAGAACAAATTTTTTGCCAGGTATAGTGGTGAGCATTTAAGGATTTGGCCTAACAATCTAACTGTTATTTAGCCCAAAAAGGTAAATACATTAAAATCTCTCTATAGCGGCTTTCTACTGAAGGGAACTTTAATTTTCGTCGCTATAAAGAAATTTCCACTATAGGCAGAGCTCAACCAAAAGGTGTATAAAATGTGTTTTTACTTGTAAAACGTGTTATTCAATATTTTTAATTTGAAGCATTGAGTGCAAAGTTTATTGAAATAAAACTGAATGACGTACAGTCTTTAAAAAACAATAGTTATTAAACAATACTGTATCAAAAAAGTACTGTAACTGTAAGAAAAGGCAATATTTTGTTGAAACTATTGCAGAACCACTTCTGACTTTCGAATTTCTTTGAAGCCATTCATTAGGGTCTTCTTTATTTTATTTTTATTTTGTTTTCCAATAAAATTTCGGCAAACCTATACTTGCTTCATACCTTTCTGTAACTCTAACCTTTACATCTAACGATAAAAATTTCCGTTTAGACGCCAATACACTGTATTGTAAAAGTATACAAAAGTAACGCATTTCTTGTAAAATTTTCTAGTCACGAAACACTGGATTCAGTTGATGCCTTACACACTGCTTTTAACACTTAGATGACGTGTCGGTTTACTGATAAGAGAAATGGGGTAGAAGAGTTAGGAAGTGTGCACATTTTTCGCCATTGTAGAGAGATTCCTGGGATTTTGTTGGCTTCAATAGAGAAAGTCATATTTCTACTATAGGAATGGGAAGGGACCAGTACATTTTGTCGTTATTTCTGAGTGATTTCTGTTATAAAGGGATTCGCAATAGAGAGATTTTACTGAAGTATCAAGAACAATTACTTGCTTTTTATTATCAAAAGATTCTCTCCTAAACGCACAAACTTACATTAGTTTATATTGAAACAAAACTTTTAAGTGAACTTTTAAATTAATGAACTCTGTTTTATTCCTTGAAAAATACTGTAGCGAAGCAGGATTTCACAACTAGTAGACACAAAGTGACTCATTTGTATCAGTTTCCTAAAAAAGTGGATATTATTAATATGTCTTGTTGTCAGTAGGATGTCTCATTTATTCAATAGTTTTTTGAAATGACTACTTCTTATCGCGGGGAATGGGTGAATGTTTTGCAAGGGAAAAAATTCAGTTTGCCGTCACGGAACGCAACAGATTGCATCCATACGCGCACTCTAGTGAACATTATTATTTCAAACATTATTATTATAAACATTACAACAACACATTATTAGTTTTTGTTTTTTGTGTGTTTAGTGATTAATAAAATGTATTTTTGAAGTTAAAACTTGTATGGTCTCGGGTGACAAAACATGTGTATAAACATTTACTTTCGCGTCACGCGTGAATCCGTAATGCATACCTCACAGTATATATGTTCTTTTACATACCTAGACCGGAAGTGACTACTTCTAAACAGCTGAATTCGCACAATAGCTTCAATATCATTTCAATTGAGGTTTTGTTTATTGTTCTTGTTAATTTTAAAAATGTGTATTTTCTAAATTTGTGTAGTTAAATTATTTAATATGTATGACCTATACCAGTTTTTGAATGCCAGAACCACAAATAATATATTTATGTTAACTGGCATGTATAAAAAAGTAGGGTTATATTTGATTAATTAATAAAGTCCCTTATATAGCCTAAGATACTTAAATTCATAATCTGTGACAGTTTCAGTTAATTTTTAAGTTGTGTACCTACACACACGCGAAATTTAATACGAAAATAACTTTCAATGCCCTTTCCAGCATGCACCTAAACGTTTATAAAAATAATTACATCATAATAGTGAAAAAGTATACAGTCAGGCATGCCAAAAGAAGTAATCACTTCTGTCGGCCAGTCCCGCACTGCCTAAGTTTTTTTTGTGAAGAATCGAGAGTGCAAAACGCTTGTTACGGGGGGGGGACGTAGGTGACCTTAGTTACGCCACTGGTTAGGCCAAAGGTAACGTTTCTAGATTAGTCCGCTTCTAGTTAGCAGTACGAGTTAAGCAATCCCTTATTAACTATCCTGGTGGCATTGAAGTTAGTCACAAAACCGTAATTCGATTGGTTTGAAGCTATTTTTATTGATCATGATGATTTCGTTAATTACTATGTTTTCTTACTTTCAATTTGATCATAATAAACTTCCATTAAGTTTTACTTCAACAATGGTTGCTATAAAAACGGTTAAAACTTCAACAGTTATTGCGATCAAACCCAACATATTTCATATAAATATTCAGTAAAACCTTTCTATAGCGGCATTGAAGGGAGTGTTAGTTTTCGCCGCTATAGAGAGAACATGCAAAACGTGTATAAAGTGTGTTGTTATTTGTAAAACGTGTTGTACACTATTTTTAATTTGAAGTATTGAATGTGAATGTTATTACAATAAAATTATATGACGTACACTATTTAGGAAACAATATTCTTAAATAATACTGTAAATGAATAAAATAGTGTAACTGTGAGAAAAGGCAATATTGTGTGTAACCTGTTGTGCACTGATCGGCACAGAAACTTGGATATGACATTTCAAATGTCCCTGCATTATGTTCAATTATAAACTTTAATATACACACGCGCGCGAGCACACACCCACACGTACTCACGCACTTTTACATTATTTTCTAAAATTCTCAATTATCAATTTTGTCACTATTTTTATGTGACTATTTTTTGTTTTTAACAATCCAAACTGTACTACATCCTTCAGATGTTGAATAATACTGAGTTGAAATTTCAAGCCGATTTTGGAATTTTTGAAAAAATGTGATAAAAAGACCTATTTATTTATATTTATGACGAGCTTTTCAGTGATCGATCACGTGTTTTTTTTTTCACTTGAGCAGAACTATAGATAGGCTTATAAAGCTGTTTACCACTTTAAAAACATTTGGAGGCCTATTTTATTTCAATATTACTTCAAAAATAACAATACGTTAGTATAGTTTTTTAATTGTTTAAGAACACCTTATCTCTTCAGGACTGATATTAACAAGGCTACGAACAGTTTTACCAACTAAATTAAGGACAGACTGTAGAGATCCCACCTGAAAGCATAACCATAAGCACCCTGAAGTTCCGGATCCTGCATTGTTTGCAGGAACGATTGAACCGAAATGGAGGCCATTAGTACGCTCCACAGTACGCTAAATCTTTCATTCCCCGCAGGGGGTGCATACTAGATGCATCTATTGAGAGGATTTAGACGTCCCTCGCGGTACCCGAGTCTTAACACACATTTACACTTACAGCCCTACATTTACAACTTTAACACTTTACACTCACACTTACATTTAGGGAGGCGATAATAGCCTCAATGTACTTTTCGCTTTATAATATATATATATATATATATATATATATATATCTTTCATTATTTGAGGACTAATATGTAGTATGCATTGAATATCTGCGAACTTGGCCTTCAATGATCTACATAAAACCTGGCTTATGTATAGTTTAAAAAATAATGTATATATAACGAAAGTAAGATGAACCACTAAAATAATCCATATTTGTTTGATAAGCCTTAGCTGTTGTATCGTCCCGCCAGTGTTGATCTTCCTGTGGACGCACTATAGGAAGCAATACTGTTTGCAATTTGCACGTTTTTATACTGTTCATCAGTTAATAATATAAATTAAGTAAACGCGAGACGTTGAGGTGTTTAATTGTAGAGAAAGCGATACCGGGGCCGAGGGGCCTGGCCCTGGGGGCCCGCCGTGAGTCACGACCCCGGGGGTGTGGGAACTCGAGCAGGAGCTTTACCGTGCCCAGTCGACTGGAAAACTGATGGTTTTAGCGTTTTTCTAAATGGAATCGTAGCGTTTTGCCTTGAGCAGTGTTTAGAATTGACACGAGACTATTCTGTGCACCGATTATATATTTCAAAGTAATGCAATTTATTTTATGTATTATTTACTCAGCAATCACTGTATCTCTAGAACTACTGGACCAATAATCATAAAATTTTGTAAATAATTTGTTCTTATGGTTTAGCTGTTCTAAGCACATAAAAATCCATTTTAGACAATTATCATTAAAATGTTAGCTATTGGAGCAGCCATTTGTCATCGCCTAAACAACGTAGGAATCTTGTTCCGCTTACTAACACCTAAACAACTACGCTAAAAAATCCCCGTACTTCTCAACCGGCTTGAAAACAACTTAAGCCTGCGAAATCTAATTCATTCTTGTCAACCAATACTCATTTCCGATTGGTTCGCAGTGCACGCGATCTCGGGTCTATACTACGCTAGATTAATACACTTCTGCCCAGGCATTACTGCCGGCGCATCACCTCGCATCTCCCGTTTACAATAGCTTCATTCTGATGGGTGCGTTTTTTATCTAGTTTTAACAACGGAATTCTGAGAAATTATGGTTGCCGCCATAATTTCGTATTTAAATACAGGTCGAAAATCGTTGTTCGACAGAACATCGAAAAGGACCACCCTCTCGAACTGAACAACTACACGCAGCCTACCAACATCCGGAACAAATGTATGAGACATCACTTGCTCGAGAGGAAATAGGAGGGATTCGGCCAACAATAAATACTAAGCGAATTTATTTCACCATTTCTCGCAGCCTGCGGCCAACCTGGTAAACGCCCGGACTTCTATTTCTCCCGCAGACTAAAACACATTTCGATAAAACTAGACGCTGTACCATGAAATGTGATTGATCTTGACCTCTAAAACACGTTTTAAATGATCGTTATAATTTTTATGTGTAGGCCTAATACTTATATGATATAGATCATCCGCCTTTTTTGTTTTTTTAATTTTAAGACTATACTATTTTTTACAAATACATATGAACATCATATATATATATATATATATATATATATATATATATATATATATATGAACATCATCATATATATATATATATATATATATATATATATATATATATATATATACACGAACATCCTTTTTCGCTTCGAAGAGTAATTCTACACCACAATCAGTTGTTTCGAGATAAATTCACTTGAACTATTGGCTTCCTTAGACTATGCTGTATCATTAAGGTATTGTTCTTAAAAAAAAAACAAAAAAATGGAGAATTTGCAATAGTATCCGCATTGTGCATTAGTTCACTGAACATTAAAAACTGTTTAAATGCATACTCCCAATATTTTTACCCAAAATGATGACAAGTCAGCAGCCTATTATTCAGAGGCAGACACCAATACACGCTTGTTAATTCTACTTAAACAGGGTCGTTAAACAAGTCGCAGCAGAAGGGGTTGTGTTGCGGTGACACACCACGTGGTACAGGGTACACAGGGGGAGGGGAGGGGATGTTTACACAAAGTTGACAAGACCACCAACGTACTACATTATAGCCTACAGCATGTGCAGTGCCGTGCCTGAATTTAACGAAATTCCAATCATAAACTGTTAATAGCAGCTCCAAGAAGTTGACAAACGTTTACAACTTAGTCACACCCTGTGACCGCCCAGACATTCCTTAACACGTTCACCACGCCGGCCATTTTTACATGTCATAACATTTTGTGTTATGGTAACTAACATGAAAGCTCAACTATAGACGTAAAACGTTTGTTTGTAAAATTATTATTAGAATATGTGTCTTTATAACATTTTAGGTGATATTCAACCGGAAAAAAACTGTATTCTAAATTTTTTAGACGTTATGTCCGTGCGTCACTGGTGGCACACTGTCATTGATCAGTACACACGTTTCAGGTAAAAGACTCCGTTAAGTTATATGATTTCTTCTTCGATGTCTTAGTGTTATAATTGTCAATAAATAGATATTATTTTGAATGTGTTTTCTTTTAGTTTATTAATAATAGTCACCAATATAAAGAAAAAAATCAGTATGCCAAAATATAATATTATTTCATTATATTTAAAATTAAGTTTACAAATAAAATTATGCTTATAACATGTCTATTAAATTTAATTTGTTATAATTTTAAATTAGCTGTAAGGTGTGCCAGGGTGATACAAAAAAACTACAATAGACCAAAATCTAATTCGACCAAGATTATTCCAGCATACTTTAAAATGGTCGTACAACACAATCTGTCACCCGTGGCACACGCCGCCCATTTTAAGAAGAGCGTGCGTCACCAGTGACACACCATCTCATCACCGATAGTTGAAGCGTTCGTCACTAGTGATGCACGCCGTCGTGAACGTGTTTAAATAACCTTACCATAGCCTACTCACACGTTGAATATTTAAAATATAAATATGATTAAGTTATTACATATCAATAACTACTGTAACTTTAAAATTTTGTAATAAAAGTAGGATGACTAAGAATAAGGCGAAGCTAATGAACAACGGTGATGATTAGATGGTAATTAAAACAAATATGTCGATATTTATTTAAAGAAAAAATAATTATTACTACAGTCGTAAATTTAATTACCTTGTTAAACAGAGCTTTTTCGTGCTACATGAAAGAGTGCAGCCTGGATGTAGTGCTCTGAGCTGAAGGTTGTGTGAGAAGTGGAGGGGGTAGGCCTGCCGCAAATAATTAACAAGTCCGGTACATGACTGTTTAATTACTTGTGACAAAATTTTGTTGGACAGAGATGTGCGTACGTTATGTGACAGTTAATCTTTCAGATTGTAGTCTGAAAGTAAGAAGTAATTTTTGGCAGTAAGTTAAATGCTGCGAAGTGAATTTTAATGTGTAAACGTTTAAACACTCGCCTATCCTTGTGAGTAGAGAGCAAGAATGCTAAATGAATTAAGATTATTGGAATTAAGGTTTTTTTAATTTTTGAAGCCCATATTAGTAAAAAAAAGGATAATTGGTTGACCTTTTTAATTGAAGACCAGTGGCAGCTCGCGTACTAAAACTGTTTAACTGCAACACCCCCCCCCCAAAGAAAACCACGTGATATTACCGATATTATTTAACATAATGAGTCCCTTCTTTCTTTATACTTGTACAATACATAATTCTTTAACGCAATGTCAGTAGCCAGACCCCATTTTATGAAATAATACAAAAATCGTTGATCTTTTCGTAAAAATGAAAACGAGAATAACTGATTTAATTTTAAACTTAAATAGATTAAGCTTCAACTGCAACAGTTTAGGTTAAAGTAAGTAAAAAAATATTCGATTTTGTTCTTTTATAGGTTTAGGCTACTCTATTAAGTTTCTGAATATTTTCTTTATATATGTTTCTTTCCTTTAACACAATTTTCTGTCACTCCGACTAATTTCAGCTGCAAGCCGCAACTGCTGAAGACTCAGAAGTAAAAAAGACGTTTGAGTTGGTTTTTTTGTTTCTGTAAAATTGTGACTAAAATAATTTCAAATTTGGGGTCTAATATGCGTAATAGGTTATGATTTTTCAGCTAAAGTAATTAAGTTCTTTTAATGAAATTAAAAAAGCGAAAGTATTGATAACGCCACTAAGCAGTGTCGTTATTAATGTTTTGAAGTAGTAAGGGTTGCACGACTTGCTTCTCATCCTGTATAAGCTTGCACAAAATTGCGTACCCTAAAGAGATCAGCGCGACTGCTCTGACACGAAACCAAACTCTCGGTGCCGGGCCTACAAATAAACACGGTTCCCAAAATATGCAAAACAGTAAACATCGAGCGTGTGTTTACATTGAGTGTGGCAGTGTCAACGCATGTCTAAACACAGCCCAGCTGGAGCGGGGACTTTCTCGCTTCGTATGGGACGTTTACATTAAGTATCAGCCACTGTGCGCCAATTTAAAAATGAAAAAAACTGTTAAAAAAAACTTTGCTGTAAAAGATTTGGTACCAGTTGCTTGTAACATGTTTTTTGTGGAACTCTTCAAGAAATTATAAATCACAGTGACATACTTATTATTATTTTAAATTTTCTGTTTGTGTTTACGCATACATCTTTTAGGAATTATTCATATAAGAGATGCGTTAAGTTTTTATAATTTGCCTTAATTTTTTATAACTACAATATAAATTTTTTAACTAAGGATTCATGTTTTGTTATCAAAATTATTTGGTCATGAAGTATGCTTATTAGTTTTAGACTTGTTAGGCCGAACAATTAATATAACCGTACTAGAAATACAGCCACCATTACAAAAAGCATGCTCTATATTAACGGCTAAAGTCCAAGTAATTGGACTATATGCTACTACGAACGTTGCAAGCTGCAAGGACAGGGGATGGAGACATTTGACAAAATAGACAGTATTATTATCTATTTAACACTGCCTCAAGATGCCATCAGCAGCGAGCGCTCACCTCTCATAAGGGTTATGTTACAATAATAGTCTAATAATAGTTACAATAAGTAACAATAATAGTCTAATAATAATGTTAACAACAGTAATAATAAACAGTATAAAAAATAGCGAAAAGTAAGTTTAAGTTTAAATTTTTTAACGCTTTTTTGAAGTGACATTAAAGCTGATAGAACATTACGGAACCACAATTATTTGAAAAATAAATGTCGACTTTTTTTAAAGTTAATTGTTAATTTTGTGGAGAGTATAGAATTATAACATTAAGACCGATTAAAAGTTGTGAAATAAAATAACTTTTACGTCTGACTAATAACAGAAAGTTCGATCTTTAAATAGTAACAATTTACCCGCTATATTCAGAAAAACAGATATTTTTTAATTAAAAGAAAATTGTCGGATATCCTTGGTCCACTGTATCTTAATTTATATGTTGCTTTTCAATTCGTTTTATTAAAATGTCCTAAAGAGTTACCATTATATTTTAAAGAGTAACGATTATCCCTAATCACTCCGTTTCTCTTATAACAAACGTCTCCACCATATTAGAATGGCCTAACGCTAAGCAACACGTTTATTGGTCGCGGTTATAAAGAATGCCCATTGTCTACCTCTGCTTCGGTATGTGTGCGATGTCATGAAAGTTTTAAATCATGCCATAACTAGGACCTCCCTCCTTCACGCGCGCGCTCTATAATTGCCGCGTCGTATCACGCCCCTGCCTTATCTACACAGCGCTCCGCTCCGCTTCGCCTCCTCATTTATCAAAAGCGTTCTGTTTTAGTCGCGTTAAGGTGTAAGTGATAGTTAGGCGAGCAGCTGCTGCTGATAGCGTCGCCATTTTGTAACAAATTTTACTAGGTTAGCCTAATCGGTATAATTGAATTTTTACACAGTCTTTCGTATGCTATTTCGCAAAGCATTCCGATCGGTTTTGTACCAAAAATAAGGACATGTGTTATTGAAACCACAAATATGGATACTTTCAATTTCATCAGAATACAAAGAAAATTTCACACCCCATGCTTTTCCACTTTAAGGCTTTACCGCCAAAAATATCTGTAAACAAAATTCCAAGAGCAGTATAAAGCATTCCCGTGAGAGAGCAGCACAATGCAGGCATAGGTGACAAGAATATTTTGTGTGTACCAAAAAGAGCTGATTGATGAAAAAACATTAATGAAAGTAATACTTAAATTATTACTGTATACAAGACTTGAATAATTAATGACCTAATCAGTTTTAAAAGTAGGTCAGTTCTAATATGTAAATGTTACTAAATAAAAAATTCTGCTTTTTTACAGTAAACAATAAACAATAAACACTGTAGCCTATTTAGGTAAGTAATGTAAAATCCGGTGGTTATAGTAGGTTTCATTTGTTAATATTTCAATAATTAACCATACTAGAATTTAGTTATTAATTTTTAGGTTATAGTATTAAATACAAAAGTAGACAAAATAAAGCTATATAATGAATGTAATTTCTTTACGTCTATTTTATTAGAAGTTCACTTGACAAAGACTAGTAGGCCTATGTGGTTTTGCAACGGTTGTCCTTAGGAAGTAATTATTTAAAGAATAATGCATTGCAGTAGTTAAAATACAAGCAAATGGTATAATTTGTTACGGATAGCGGTTTTATAAAAAACGTCCTAACCTCTTTTCCTTTTCGTTCATGTACCAACAAGGATAGCCACTTATTTCATATGAACATTGTTCATAAAGAGGTGCTATAACACTGCTGAACTTCTTGCTGTACATTGTTTTACATTATTCTTTTTTTACCCATTAACTGCGAAAGGTCTCACGGGGCCACTAGTACATAATTAAATCTTTAAAGGTACTTTTTATGAATCTGTATCTAAGCTATTTTGGAAAAAACATTTTGAGTTCGTGCAAGTAGATTGTAGACAACTAAATCCAAGTCTATTATTAAAACATATTTTCTACTCAACTGTTGTTATTTTATCAAGATTTTTTTTAAAAGAAAAACAAACCAGTATATATTGCTAGAACAGGTAAGTCATCTTAGTTCAAAATAAGTAATATAATTTTTTTAAAAGTCAATTTAGGTTAACAAAGACAAATTTTATTTTAGTTATTTTTTATTAGAGGCCTAAATAATTCCAATTAATCTCTCTCACACACATACACACTTTCCATCTCTCTCACTAATTTATTCACATGTTTCATTTTCCATTTTGTTCCCTCCTTGACTGAGACTAGAACCCAGAATGAAAAAAGAATTTGATAAAGAAATTTTTGCAACGATCTACACGCTTTACCACTGACTGTATTTATTCCTAAATTTATATCCTGCTAAATATCTTATATAAGAGAAAATGTTTTCTCCCATATAAAAATAAAATTAATTAATTAAATTTAATTAATGAATTAAATATTTCAAAAAACTGTATTTACATCAACAGTCATCCACTACAAGTTTACAAAAAATGTATTTGAACTTGAGTGGATGAATAGAAAGTATTTTATTAAAGATTGAAAATTTGAACAAGGTATATAAATATATATGTAGGGAGAGTGTGGACTAGTAGTAGGAATTGAATAATAAATTTTAAAAATGGATCCTGCCAGAAATGTTTTTAAAGTCTGAACAGCTGGACCGATATTTCTCCGTACTGTGTAGGCCTATGCATGTTCTGGACATATTTCAGGCACCAGGCACCATTGTTTAGTAACAGTGTGAAAAATATTCACTGAAACTATATTCTCAAGTTTCAGCCGGGCATGTCAGGCAATAATTACCGCTGCTGTTTGAATAAACCTTATGTATTTCAAAAAAAAATCTGAATGTATGTTCCATCAGGGCAACCCATTGTCAGAACTATTACTTTATTTTGATATTTATAATGCTTTCAATTTGTCTTCACCCGTAAGACATGTCTGGAGATGCTGTTCTGCAATTTGTGATGATATGGAGTCGTGGATCGCATTGAAGGTGTGGACTCGAATATCATCATCAAGTCTAAGCTATTTATGATCTCTCTTGTTTCTTCCTCTAAACGTTTATAAGGAATGTTTTCTGTACAGTCGTTCATCATCATTTCTAGGTTTTTTAACTGCTAGTTTTGTAAAATCTTTAAGGGGTGGTTTAGAAATAATGAAAACAATGCAAGCTTCACATAAATACATGGAAGTTGGAATAACTGTAAAAAAAAAACAAAGTATTTTCTTCACATCGCCTATAGTAGGCTATTTCTTTCAGTGTGTACAAGTTGTCAACAAATTTCTTTGTTCGTTTCAAACTTGTCATTTTATTAAAAATCATATTTAACTCACACGAAGTGTATAAATTTGTTCTACGGGTGTCTGGTTCCACGCTACTGCGCAGAAATGAAAATTTTGCGCAAGGTGTTAGCCCCCATCGGGGCCAGACTATATATCAAGATTGTTTAAACCGTTCTTTGAACTTCAAAGAAACACGAAAATACTCGCGAGGGTCATTAATGTCTGCCATAATATTATCTGTCAAACGTTGGTAGACGTGCTTTACCTGTGCCCGAACAGTGTAAACCGCTCGTTTCACACACTTACACGCGAGGTGGACTACAAAGGAGCGTGTAAACACACTGTGTAAACAGAGATGTCGGCAATTCGTCGACTAACCTAAATTTTCAAATTAGGACTTCAGTGTCGTAGCAGGGATATTTCTGTTCGGATTTGCAATCTTTTTGGCAAATTGTTTAGGCATAGCCTACATCTCCATCGTGCGTGTTGAGTGACAGGGCGCGATCTCGAACAAGGCGCAACAGACACTAATAAACTTAGATTACACCGAAAATTGTGGTTATAATCAAGCGCCTACAGATTTAGTAATACCAGGCGGCCCGTGCAAAATTCACTATGAAAGTTTTAAGTAAACACAGTCTTTTGAATAAGAGTAGTCGTTGGGATGAGAGCGGTAATTGGAAGGAAGGGAAAACATATTAAAAAATAAATCGTAAAGCGATCAATTAACAGTAGATAAATGCACGATGGAAGGAGAAATCAAAAATATATTTGTGTAAAAATAGTATCCAAAACATGTGTTTGGTATTCGAAGCGCTTGTCCCGGCTTGTACGACGGGCAGGGATAGGGGACTGTCAGTAGGGCCGGATAACCTATGATTTGTAAGTGAATTATTATAAGCTCGTTATGCAAAAAAGTGGCATTTGTAATGGGATTGTCTATTCGTGATTAATAAGTTAGCTTCGTAAAATATACAAAATATCGTCTGATTAGTGATGCCGCGCATGCACATTCATGTTGCCGTTTTACCTATGTCTGTTAAAAGTGTTGTTTAAAATTTTCGACAAACAGTACGTTTTAGCTCAAAATCGTTTTGCAATGTCAGAAGCCGGATAACATTTTTTTCTAAGCTATCTCAGTCATGCCTGTACGAATAGTATGTGCTGAGAAAAAGGGATGTTGACTGGAGAAATAATATATGATGATCTCAACTCCTTAGAACGGTAATATAAAGGTTACCATTCTTGCGTTAGAGATTTTATGCCCTATGTTCTTGCATCCGCAGGCTACAATGACATTGTTTCGGCAGTTTTAACGAAGTTATAAAACTTGGTAATTTTGTTTAGTGCTTACGTCCCAAAACTAGTAAATATGTAAATAACGGCAATGAATTATTATAAAACCAGACCATTATGTTTAAAATTTTATTAATTATTTGAATCAAAAAATGAAGTAAAAGAATTTTCAGTTTGTTAATAGTAGTATTCAAAGAATCATAGACTGTGTAATTCAGAAGTATAATTATGAAAATGCACTACTACACGGTCTTATTATTTCCAACAATAATATGTCATTCTTTCTAAAAAAAAGAAGAAAAAAATTGAAAATGCTATTTGGGTTATTTGTTACAAGAACGAACAATTAATGTAATATTTAGGTACTTTTTCCAAAAGTGTGCGATTTAAAACACTTTTATTCTGAAATTTGAGTGCTTAAATTAAATTAGAATTTTTTCTAAAAGTTCATCTCTTAACATAGTGAATACAAAAAAATGTACATATAAAAATGTACATATATAGCGAGTAGTTTTTCTATTCGTAGACTCTTCCCGTTGTCAAAAAACTGGGACCTGTTTATAAGGATTCATGGTTTTTGTTATTCAATTAGAAAGTTCTGTATAATTATTTAGCTAATATTTTATTCTCGTTTTTGTTTTTTAATCAAGATTTTGCCTCTCTTCATGTTTGCTTCTAGGTTTATGTATGGTCATCACTTCACGTAGTCGAGATATGCTTGTTATTCCAGTAATATCGTATTTAGAAAAAAGAGCATTGCTATTTCCTCCAGCGTAACAGCTGCTAACGAGTTATTCCGAACCCCGAGGTATCCTGACGTCTCCGACATGATTAATCTACTTTTGATAATGACTGTTGACTCTACGTTGGACCGCGCTAAACAGACCCAGTGACAACTGGGGTCGCGACCCCTCAATAAGGGTAGTGCGGCATTAATCAAAACAAGCCTTGCGTTTTCATATTCTCTTTCATTTGCTAAATTATCCGCAATGACGTTGGAATTTCGCTACCCCTTCTTGATCCCTCTGCCTCCCTTTAGACGGTGACTCCACAAAAGACAACTCTTTTCATTTCTGGATGGTTTTTGTAAAACGATTCAGCGCGGTCTTTGCATGGTACGTTTGTTTTACATAGGTGTCTTATTTACACTTCTGATGTAATGTTTCCCCGGAAATTTTGATACGTGTATTTTATATATATATATATATATATATATATATATATATATATATATAGGCCCTATATATATATATATATATATATATATATATATATATATATATATATAATTTTGTATGAAATATACAACGACTCTATTGACACTATTATTTTGGAATTCGAGGCCTTAAGTAAGTTACTGGTAGAATAATATAAATATAAATACGGTTTTATTGACACAAAAACACTTTTTCAATCAACTATAGAGAGAATTAACGTATTTCATAAACCTTCATTATCAAAATTTAAAATATCAATGATAATGCCGACTGCACTTTTTCGCGAGTTCATAATTATATAAAATAATTATTACTTTTTAACATTTAATTAAATATTTGAAGTCGACAGCTGCCTCGCAGACCTGGTAAATACGAATTTCCCATAATTTGCATCACCTCACAGCGGATATTTCGATGCGAAGCAGAAATTGTTTTACTAATAATACGAACACGAATGCCATGCCAGACAGAATTTCACTGCAGTGGTTCCACAAAACGTCCAAACTATCGGATGTACACTGTATGATTCTTACTTATGCATCAACTTTGGGTAGCCTTAGTTAAAAGCTGAAACCAATATCTCCGTGGAGACAGTGATCAACGTATGTTATTTGGCTCCTTTAAGGCAACATAGTTATATTTGGGCAGTTATTTAGCTTTTTTTCCTCGTGGATAATGAAGTTTGAACCAAAATACGAGTAGCCTAGAAGTTTTTATTCTAAAACAAACACACGCTGAAATATCCTAGCAAACATCAAGTATTATATTTAACGGGATTGAAACGTTGATCAGTTGAAATTGACAAATCAAACTTTTTAAACTATTTTGTCTTATTTTCTTCTCCTTTTAGAGTGACGAGAGAGGCTCGACGAAACGCATTGTAAAAGTGAAAGTACAAAAGTGTACCTTACACTGCTAAATCTGTGTTTTTATCTACTGAGTTACAGTTTTCTCAGTTTAATTCAGTAATTGATACCAGAAGCCTATCTGTTAACTGTGGAACCTTTTTAAGTCAAAAAACATAAAAGAATGGTTTTAAAATTCTAAACATAAAGAAAAATTTTAAAGATTTTTATTAAGACCTAGTGTGAAGTAGAAAAAAATTATAAAGAACAGTAACAATAAAAGAAATTGAAAAATGAAAACATCACTATTAAAATAAATAAATAACTCATGTTTTATGTGAACTTAATTCAAAGTCACATGCATAGATCAATTGGGAATTTATATTTAATAAAAAAAAATAATAACAAATGAAAAAAGAAAGTTAAATTTAGAAGAAATTAACAAAACATGACTGATAATAATAGGGCAGGTTGGAGAAAAGAAAGAATGTTATAAATGAATGAAAATATATTCATCCTGAGCTAAAGTCTTAAGAAATCACTTAATGGACATGGTATAAACGCTGTGTTAATTCTCGTTAGTACTCTGTGGGTAACGGGTGGCCAGTTTGCTTCGTCTCTGAATTGCGCGTTTTATGTTCGAGGCGCAGTTCTGCCGTGAGCTTTCTGTTCACGCCGGTCCTCCGTCCTCATTAGTATAACTAGCAGAGAGTATTGACGTTAAGAAAAAAGGAAAAAATATTAACTGTAAGGCCTAATGTTTATGTTATTTTTTCTAAATTTTTTTCATACATAGTTCGTTTACAGAAAATAGTGTTTGATATTTCACTAGAAGTTACGATTTAAGAGGTGTGTGCAAAAAAAAAACTGGCAATTTTTAAGACATCCAAATTAATGGCAAAGTTTCTTAATAGACGTCAAAGTAAAATAATTTAAAAGAAAATATTTCAGATTTGTGATCAGGCTAAATCAATGAAATTAAACACCAGTTAGCTGGAATTTAAATTTATTTTACTTATCGGATTTGTTAAAACCGCAATATAAGGCCGGGCGCCACCAAATGTGGGCGGAGTTGAGCTGAGCGGAATGAAAATGAACGGCAACCGGAAGCGGAGTTCAGTCAGTTTAAAAAACGCCTTTGTGTGTTTTAAATATAAATATTTAGGCTTACTGTAACGGACTCTAGGAGAAAAACCGTAACCTAGGTAACGAAAAATATTATTATTTTGGAGGTGTGGTCAGCGAGGTGGGTGAAGCGGAGTCAGCTTTAAAAACGAACCTAGTCAGAGTCGAAGCTACGCAGCTTCACTCCGCTCAGCTCCTTTACGCTTTCATTGGCCGCACTTACATTAAAAAACATTAGGACGTGCGGTTTGCAGTTATGGGGCTGCACCAAAGTGTCCAACGTTAAAATAAAACGTTCCAGAACAAATTATTGTGGACAGCAACCGGCGCTCCGTGGTACATCAGGAACCATACGCATAGAGATTTTTGAATAGAAACTGTTGAAGAAGTGATAAGGTCTACTTCAGCTAGACACAAGAAAAGACCGCTAAACCATGTTAACAAAGAGATACAGAAACTCAGTAGTAGTGACATTGTTAGGAGGCTTAAAAGAAAGAAGACTTAATGTAGCGATGAAGTTATTCAGTGGAATAATTGTTTCTTAATGTTATTATATTTAAATGAATACTACTACTCGTAGATAAGTTTATTCTTAGTTGTAGCTGTACTCCGCTCCGCTCAGAGCAACTCCTCTCCGCATTTCACAGCCAACTGGCAATATTAACATTTAAGCAAAATATATATTTATATTTTTATAAATAGTTCTCTTAAATTTTGTTCCTATATTTTTTGCCAGTTATATTAACAAAAACGAGAAATCGAATGAGTTAACGGAATGAGTTAGGCATACGGCAGTAAGTGTAGTCTCCAATCTACAACGTTAAAGTGCACAAGTTCATTGACGCAACTGATTGACTGGTGCCGTAGCTACCTCGACTACATCAACTCTACTTCTCTTGTCTGTTTCCTGATTTGCACTGATAACATTAAAAACGAAATTTGATATATAGATAGCGAGAAATTGAATGCATACATTTGAACCACTTTATAAGACATTAATTTGTTTGCTATGAGAAAGTTTGTACAAGCGAGCGTACTTGCGCTAACCCTTCGGCGACAATGACACACAAACGGACAGACACGCGTGACGAGCTTTATACTTGATTAGGAAAAACATAAATCTACCGAACAGCGTTCTTTGATTGGTCGTAAATCGTTAGGTACGAGCCCCGTAAGGGCTATAATACTTTGTAACGCTATCCCAAAGTGACCCTTAAGGTACACCCCTTTACTGCTACAATTGATAGTCATGTGTTGCTCTTTTGGTCTTGTAAGGTAACGTTTTTTTTTTGTCATTAATAATTAATTCGAAAGAATTGTTTTGTTTTGACACAAGGTGTTTGTTTCTTTGAGAAGCGAATTTCGTTACAATTCCCCTGCCCCATCCCTTCGTTTGTGCAGCCTTTGGCTTCATTTAGCCTCAAGAAGTTATAATTAGAACGATTATCGATATTAATAGAATAGAAGGTGCAACATGTGTCACGTTTCATAATCATTTCTCATTCTTTAGTAAGTTAACCTATTTCATCGCAATTTTGAAACGTTAAAGATGTTAAAATATAGTTTGGTAGTCATCGCTGAAGGTGGTTTCGTAATAAACACTTCAAAATAATCAAATGAAAGTAAATATCATGAAGTTCTATTTTCCGTACAAATTTTTATAGTAAATTGTGGTTTAAAATATTTGGAGTATTTACTATTTCGCTCACTATAGATAAAGTACTGCAATTTTCAAAAAAATATTAACTTACAATTTAACGAACGTTTATTTCTCGACTCCTAGAATAAAAAGTAAGTTAATATTATAAATTTGTTAATGAATTTTTAGAGTTACTATTGCACTGCGACCTTTGTAGAACTACTGTGCTACCTTTCTGTATTCCCGAGTTGCTCAGTTACAGCGCCTTCTCCAGTTATAAAAGTTTTATAAAATCTAAGTTTTGGAGGGGATTCACAGTGGGTCCCCCACTTCTAAGTGGTGACTTCCCAGTTCCTTATTGAGGAGCTTTCAGATGCTTGCTCTGTTAATTCCCTTACAATTTGTCTTTCTCTTGTCTTGCTCTATTTGACGCATTTTTTATTGTGCGGTGAGATTCCGCTCATTCTATTTAATATTTTTACTTATGGGAACACCGATAAGTAGCTTGCATTCCGATTCCATAGAATAGGCTACATGGATAATGCTAAGGCACACCGAGAGGTCGCCAGGTGGAACAGGGCTCCTTTTGATACAACATTAGGCCGATGTCATTCATTCCATCAGCACGGTCGTTGTATAATTTAGAGCTAGCCAAGCTATGTAAAGTAATGAGTGTGTGTGTGTGTGTGTGTGTGTGTGTGTGTGTTTGCACGCACACGCGCGTGATCGTGATATAATCAATCTTGATTTTTTATATGATCTTTTTTGGTTAAAACACAATTTAAAAAATCTTTTTCTCAAAGTTCTTTGTACTATATATAGCCTAGTACCTTGTACAATAATAATTGTACAGAGTAAAACAGTTAATTGGATTAAAAACATGTCCAAAGTGACATATACGTTCTTTAGCCTTACAAAGCACTCTGTGGGCATCGTAAGGGCAAAGCTGCGAGAACGGATTTTAAGTTTTCATTAAAATCAATTTAAATTTACGACTATCGTTAAGTTTTTATGGATTTTTTAGTGGTGAGATATGGCCGAGTAATGGACCATAAAGTGGATTACAGTTGAGATGTCAGAATCCGCGATGAGGACAGGATAAACGTGCCTAATATTTTATAACGTTACATAATCGAATATTTTAATTTGCCAATATGTTTGTGCTTTAAAATAAAAAATATAACTAGCCACTATCAGAATGACGCTAATGGTTGTGTTGTGTGTGTGTGTGTGTGTGTGTGTGTGTGTGTGTGTGTGTGTGTGTGTGTGTGTGTGTGTGTGTGTGTGTGTGTGTGTGTGTGTGTGTGTGTGTGTGTGTGTGTGTGTGTGTTCTATGACACTGTTTACTACCGCAAAACGAGATTTTCAAGAACGTAAAATGCAACAATGAATTTAATTTTTTTAAAACTTTTAATGATCACCGGGAATTTTTAAACATTTTAATGGTTTTCACTGTTTAACGAACTAGTCTAAACTATTACCAGAATCAAAATTTGTGTCAAATCGGACCAGAATTATGTTCACTAAAGGTCTTTAAAAAAAAATGCTTATGTCGTATGTTTACGTTTATGTTTGTTGTATGTTTATTTTATAAGCTTATATAATTTTTAACAACCCCTCAAAACGTTTTCCGGATATCAGGATCGGTGCTCATTTCTAATTCCAGGTCTGGATCAAGAGCTCCAGCTGTAAATTCGCGAAGAACTCAATTGACCATTCTCTGATAAGATCATTGTAACAGGCGCATGATAAATAGATGACAACTCAAATTTTCATCTATATGGGATCGGTGGGGAGAAATCTACAGAGATTCAGAAAAAATAAAATTGGAAAACAAATTTGACCGTTGTTGAATGTAGGATAAATCTACACCAACTGCAGATTTTATATAATTACTTACAGGAGAGTGTTCATAGTTCATTACCATTTTATGGATGAATAAAAATTGATTAATTAAGAAGTCATTTTATGCCCCTTTATTTTCAAATCTTTATTTACACATTTTAAACTCATAGAAATTTTCTAAGACAACAGTAATTTTGGAAGTATAAATTGTATTGCATAAATCGAGTGAGGGCACTTTGAGAGGGGGATAATTGTTTCAAATGTACGTGTCGTGAGATATCATTTTGAATGGCAAATCAAATGAAACAAGTTTATTTCAATACAATTGTTATTTAAGAAATGGTGGCCACTAATGTGGGAAGAATATAATCGAGGATATTTTGTTAGTGGTAAATATTTGTCAAATAAATGTAATATTTGTACCATGCATTTTGATAACCTATGAGCTTGGTGTGTGTGTGTGTGTGTGTGTGTGTGTGTGTGTGTGTGTGTGTGTGTGTGTGTGTGTGTGTGTGTGTGTGTGTGTGTGTGTGTGTGTGTGTGTGTGTGTGTGTGTGTGTGTGTGTGTGTGTGTGTGTGTGTGTGTGTGTGTGTGTGTTAAAGAAAATGATGTCTTGATGTCTCTCACAATTTCATTCCTTATTTTCTTTAAAAATTGACCAGCCAAAGGAATGGTAATCTTAATCAATAATCAGTTGGATTTGGATTGTCGTATAACAGTCTTAAGAAAATTTACTTACTACCACAACCCATTTCTCTCTATCTTTAGACCTCGCAGGTTATTTTTAATTAATTGCCCTGATCGCCACTCCACGATAGCGCTTTGACGCGCTCGTAACATTTCTTTTTAACAGATAACCGTGATATTTGGGTAAAATGTTATTGGACCAAATTGATCGGAAATTTTATGCATTTTCTCCCGTCAAAATTATGAAAGGTCTTGCCGTTCAGCCAATATTACAAGAAATTACCAGCAACTATACTCGTCATCGTTAAATCACAGGCCGCCATCTATAAAACGGCCGCCCTAAGATCTTACAAAATCGATGTTAGGGCTTTATACATGGTAATTTATACAGTGCATTTTCAGTCACTAAGCAGAACAACTTAACGCTGGTGGCTTAGCTTTTGGATCACCCGATGTATGAGTCGCAAGTAAAGGCTCGGCAGCGCCTGGCCGCTAGTCTTTGACATCGCTACACAAACAAGTCCGGCTTTTGTTAACAACACTCCCCGTAAAGCAGGTTCAATGAAAGATGAGCTGCCGTAATGAAAAGTGGCTTTGTAAAGAATCAGCCCAGTAAAAAAAAAATCATCAGACGTAAATATTGGAACATTTGGAAGAAGCTGTTAAGAAGCCAACTTGTTGAGATAACAAGATAACACAGTCAGGCCGAGCTTATGTGTAAACAAATAAAGAATACGTTTTGCAAAATGACCGTTCTTTCATTTTTACCATTGGTAAATCAATAGTTACGAACTTTTTAAAGAAATTGTGACTATGCGTGAATATATTGTTTAAATCAGTCTAACTGGAATAATTGGGCTGATAAAAATGATTTTCATCACAGTGCTCCAACTTACTGATCTAAAAATAGAATTAGAGAGAGAGAGAGAGAGAGAGAGAGAGAGAGAGAGAGATCCGAAAGGTTAATCTGATCAATATTTCATTTCCCGTTTGATTTACTTGGTTTTTGTAATATTATATTGTAATTACGGATGAATGAATTTGGCATTTCAATATTCACCTTGTGAAAACTTCGTTCGCAGATGAATTTCAAAATTTTTTAAAGAATTCTTTCGATCGATCAGAGTAAATGGTAATTGTTTAACTGGAATTTTGATGTACTGTGTAAGATTATAACAATGTTTACCAAAATACTGTGTAATAAATGTTCTCGATTATGTCTTGAAAATTAGCGTTCTATAATTCCTGGTTTGCCGGGAACTATTCGTTGACATAGAGCTGTAAGAATAGTTTTTTTAGCAGTTTAAAGATCTAAGTTGTTCGTGCTTGAGGATGAAGTTGGTTCGTCAATAGAGACACGTAAAACCTTGTAAGTTACGAGATGAACATTTTGAATTCACTACCGTAGGATTTTCGTTCTGATGGAGGCCGTATTCTAACCGGTACAGCAATTTTGTTTTCATTAATTTGCCAGTATATTTATCAAATGAGTTATACAGTTCTTTTTAACAGTTTAAAAACTAAGTTATGCCTGAGGATGGAGTTGGTTCTTCAATAAAGAGGTAAACCAATTGCGAGATCAAAGCTTCAAGTCCACTTACTACCTTTGGTTTATCACTGACAGAAGCCGTATTCTAACCGGCACATAATAAGGAATATTGCTAGCTCTAGATTTGCGGGATTAATCCTTGAGCCAGTCACTCAGTACTCTTGCGTTGAGTCAAACATACTGTCACCGTATTAATAACTTTTTTCTATTTAGAAACATAGATTTGAAAGAGGTTAACCACGTACTATGCTCACAGTGAGACAGTAACTCGTAACAGTCACTAAAACCGAGTACTTCACTTTAGTACTCTCCTTGTGTAAACTGGTGTTTTCTATTCCAGTAGAGTCTCCACGCCAATCCTATTATTAAGAATTGTAAAAGAAATATATGACTGTCTTGCTGAGGCAAAAAATAAAATTAATAATTTAAGGTCACCGTATAGTCAAGAGCTTGTTAAAATTAAGAAATCCGAACATTTGATCAAAGACTTCTTGCATGTAGTGCTTATCTATGCAAGGAAATAAGACAAAAAGCTCGACTACTGGAAATTGTCGCTTAAACCGAGTGGCGTCTGCAAGTTTTTAGCAAATTTTAGCGTGTAGACGCCACTATCCCTGTACAGTACTCGCTTCAGTGACTCGTACAAGCTTCGTGTAAAGCCGCCTCAAATTGCAAGGGTGGACACCGTGAAACCATCTTGTATCGGACACTGTGTAGAGCGAGTACTGCTACGTCATGTATTTTAACTCGTACCGCGGTGGTCCCGAGCATTCCGCAGCCGAATGTTGGACAAATAGGCCAACATGTGTGATGCCTAATGCGGTGAAAACTTTCGTATATTAATCAGCTGCTATTGTAAGGAGGGAGCGGTATATCTGTTGTTGCACGCATGTCGGTTGGAACTTCGGAACTTGGCAAACAACTAGTCTGTCAGTAGCGCCTAAACGTTAGGCCGAAAAAGCATGAAGTCGTTGAGTATCTGGTATATCTGGGGACAGCCACGATAATAATGTTAGCTGTTGAAAACTTGGTAAATTTGTAAGGGCCTATATGGAAATAATAATGGTTACAAACAAGTTATTAACAAATAAAATTAAAAAAAAAATAAGTCAACTCCTACTTAGGTCATGCGCTTCCATCATGTCAGCGAGACAGCTGCGTGCTGCGATTCTTAAAACCAACATAGGATAGAACATAGCCTAAGTGTTATTTCAATCAAATCCTATTGTACAGTATGTACAAATATGCGATATTAATATTTGACAAAAACCTGTATTAACAGCAAGTGTCATCCACTACAAGTTAAAAAAAATTATTTGAACTAAAGGGGATGAACAGAAAGTATTTTATTAACGATTGAAAATTTGAACTATATATATATATATAGTTCGTTGAATATATATATATATATATTCGTGGGGCACTGTATATATTCGTTTTCAGGCCCGTGAGACCAATAAAGAAAATTTTCTTTCGTTATCAGTCTTATCTCTGTGAGTGTGTGTACATCACTTGGTCGATAAGCTGATTTAAAAAAAATTAAAAACTTAGGTGATGTTTAGTCTACTATACATTTTCCAAAAATTTACATTTTTGAACTTTTTTTAGAAAAAAAACCTTTAAAAACGAAGAAAAACCGAATAAAAATCAATTTTAACTATTTGGATATAATTTATTTTAACAGTTCCCAAATGAAACTATCCCAAAAATATTAGGATCCGGAACAACAAAAAAACTAAAAAATCGGCATAACATTTTACTTGAAATAATATAAATTTACAGCTCGGAAATTAGTTGTATAAACCTGACCATTTCAATGACTTACTTTGTTTTTTTTATCGATTGCTTGTATACCAGAATCTTCGGAAATAGCCAATACTCATATGATTTGTTTAATCGCTTAAATGTTTCATTTCGATTCATTAAACAAAATTTAAGTTTTAATTTGAGAGAAAATTTGTGTAATCACTGTGAATTATTTATTTTATTGTATTTTGTAATATTTTAAAACTAGTACGACCTTTCACAGTTAATGGAAAAAAGAAACGAATAATATACAACAATGTACAGCAAACAGTTGAACAGTTTTATAGCGCCTCTTTATAAACTATGAAATATAGTTGAAGTCGTACATGAACTGTGAAATATATGGCAATCATAACTTTCCATAACTCGTTGTTACATGAACGAGAAAGAAAACAGGTAAGGACTTTTTTATGGAATCACCATTCGTAATTGAATGTAATGAGGATGAATACTGTAAATAAAAAATTCAAATAAAACCATTGGCTGGTATTTACTTACTCTAATACACTAGTCTTTAATTCAATACCTGTATTTTAAGATTACTAAGCAATACCATGTAGGCCTACTATTTCTTGATATAAATTTCTGTTAAAAAACCTTATAATTATATTTAATACTTTTATGATCTGTTAATAAAGCAGTCGTTCATTATATTTTGGAAGTTTAATACAATAACCATTACTTCGGTCTGCTTTTGTATTTAAAACTATAACCAATAGAATTAATGACTGAATTATAACACTGTAACTTACTAAAATATTTACAAATGAAAACTACTATAACCGGATTTTACATTACATACTTAATTTAAGCTACAGTGTTTACTGTTTGCGAAAGGCAGATTTTTTTTATTTAATAACATTTGTATTTTAAAACTGGCCTAGATTGTCTTACCAATTCTACTTCAAAACTGATTCGGTCAATAGTTATTTAAGTCTTGGATACAGTAATAATTTAAATATTAACTTCAACAATGTTTGTTTTAGCAATCAGCTGTTTTGGTACACACAATTACTTCTGTCACCTATGCCTGTATTGTGCTGCACTCTCACGGGACACTTTATATTGCTGCTGGAATTTCGTTTACAGATATTTCATTAGTTTTATTTTATTGTAAAGCCTTAAATGGAAAAGTACGAGGCGTGTGAAGTCCTTGGTGTTGTGACGAATATGTACTTTCAACAATGCAGGTCCTTATTTTTGATACAAAACCGAACGAAATGCTTAGCCTAATAATATATTTTAAAGTATAAAAACGCATCGCTTTATATAGGTCACATCACCATTTAGCGTGAGCCAAGGTAACACTCTTTGATAGGAATTAATTTAAGTTTTTTCTTTATGAATTTAATTTTAAACTTTACCCTGTAATATTTAATTTCAAAAGTTATCTTAAATTTTAATATTTTAAAGAACCAAAGGTTTACAAACTTTAAATTGCGCGGGACCTACACCCTTGTTAAAGTCTTTTAATATTGTCCACGGCGACTGAAACTCCCCTTTTCCCGGAAATCCGCGGAGACTTCTAAACGACGTCGATTAAAAACAACGGTTGGATTTAATTTTTTAATCGTTCCCGCGCAAAGAGTGATAGCACGACATTAAAGCGGAGTGGGGGGAAACAGCTGGGGCAAGGTCAACCCCCCAATCCCCAACTGCAACAATTACAAGAGTTATCTGTCTTGGGTGCAGATTAAAAAGGAACAAAGTAGGGGATTTATTGCTTGCTTAATAAGCAAAGTTTACAGCCATGTAATCCCACCCCAAGTACGCAATTAAATTAGGGTTTATTTCTCGTTTTGTCAACTTGATGCATTACCCTTTCTTATTCTTATTCTTCGCTTTTTTTATTTATAGCGGTTGATTAGTTTAAAGGAATTTTAATTGATGGGTACCGTTAACTGTAAAATATTGCTGGTATTTTAAAAAAAAATGTTTTATCGTAGAAGTATAGAAGATGATAATGAATGAGTTTGTAAATATTTAATGACGGAAATTAAATCGCCAAAAAATTGTTGAAACTAAAAAAATAATAGTTTTTTTGATGTAATATTGTCAGTCATAACTTATCTTAATTAGTAGACTTGTATTTTAGGATAATAAAAACTGTTACATATGCAAAATTTTTATGGATAAAATTTTATGTTTCCTTGTAACTATTTTACTCAAAACTGTGTCAAAGTCTTTGTTCCAAATTCATTGCCTCTGCAAATTAAGTACATAGTAATAATAATCAGCAATGTCCTCATTTATGCGATCTTATTTTGCAAAATTTGTTCACCTCACGTTTCACTGCCCCTATTTGAAAGTAAAATGGCTTAGTATGTTCTCCTTAAGTTTTGGATCGGACACTTTCCAAAAAATCAATTTTATTTATTTTCCGATTACAGTTTATGGCGTGCGATCATAAAGCCGTAAACCACTTTTATTGCAATAATATTCTAGTTTAGTTAAACTAGTTTAGTCGAGTAAAAGTCTCCGTGAAATTCATTCTGGTTATATAGCATATGCATGTTTAGTTTTGTGGTTTATCTATGAAAATAGTTACAAAGAGATAAAACACCGTTTTACGTTGCATAGTAGGCCTATGTCGCTGGTGTAAAGTTGTAGTGAACTAAAGCGTCTTTATTTCCCCTTCACTTTCTTAGAAAATGGGATCCATAAATCACAGTCACATTTCAGATTATCACAAATATTTAAATAATATTTTTAGGTAATTAATATGACTTTTCTTTTCTGTAAAATAAAGTCTAGCTTTATTCATCGCTGTAAATCATTTTACAGCAGTAACGGTAGTTCTATTTGAATACATTCACTTTTAAAAAGAAAAATATAAGTAACATCAAAATAAAATTGTATTTTTTAAAGTTTAGTGTTGATTTAGGCCCGGATCCGCAAGAGACCAGGCGGATCCAATTCAGTTGTAGAAACAATAACTCCAAAAATACAGTAAACTATACAAGTAACAAATGAAATTTTCACTTTTAAATAGATAACCGTTAGTTAGAGTTAATCGTTACTCGTTGTTCGTTATAACTTAAAATATAACATTAAACATTCTCAAACTAAACGTTATCCGTTACTTTTCGTTTAAAGTTATCTGAACGCTAGCGCCAGTAACACTTAGCGACAAAACACTGAACTACTTAACGGTTATTGGGAATAAAATCATCATTATACTTTTAATCATATTGCAGTGTGCTTGGTGGAAAAGCGCGATATTACTAAACTGTTGTCATGCTTTATAACAACTTAGCCCAGTAAACGGATATATTAAATTTGATAACGGTGATTATATTTATCCTTTAATAACCGTTACTAATTAACAGCTAATAAAATAACGCCCTTTACTGCTTCACTGATTAGAATGAGGAATACGAAAAGCCTCGTCGGTTCTAATATTACAGCGTCTTTCACACATGCCTTTACAATCTGTCGTTGTTAATATTCTGAAAGTTTGCAACTATGAAACGGCTACGTGTAAAATAACATAGGCCCTACTGTAATTCAATTATGTTTAAGACGATTTAAAACCAAAAGCTGCTTTTAACCTATACAATGTTTTAGAAGAATGTATATATTAGTATTTTTTTATTACCACATTCTTTTTACCAGAGTTTTTTTAATGAATTTTTTTTTTTTTTGTGGTGGGTTCAGTTTAATGTCCTTATTAGTTAAAATTATTAACAATAATAAACTAGGTTTATCAAAGCTGTGTTAAGTGACGAGAATTCTGGATATCTTGAGAACACGAGAAATTATCGCAAAAATTAGATGCCAACAACCCTCATTTCACCATAAATTATCCATGGTGATAAAAAATAACAATCTATGTCATAGCACGTTTAGGCGCTAAAGATAGGCATGTTCCGGACAGACACACTAGAGGCTGTTAGTTATTATAGTTGATAAACACTGTAAATCTAATTACCTAATTTATAACTTAATTATACTCATAATCGATACCACTTAAATTACGTAGGAAACGAAAATTCTGAAATTCAATTGAGTAAACAAATCTCTTGGAAATTGTTTCGAGTGTTTTGAGACGACCGTTATCAGATCTATTAACAGTATATTCAATTTTTTAGTTTGTAAAATTATAATGAAATAATTAGTGAATAAATATAAGTGTTAGTATTATCGTGCAACAATTAAAACGTTCAGTTACGAAAGGAAACCCGCTCAAATTGTTTCAAACGGAAACAACCCGTTCAGTATTCACAATACGCTTCTTTCCACCCCTACGCTATGGGGGATGTTTGTATAGTTTAGAGCAACATGATCAATACAGGGGAAGTCTTTCATCGATGGGCCGCGGGTAATACAAAACTTCAGGGGGAAGAAATCGGTCAGTAGGCCAATAAGGGGGAAACAAAATATCGATTGTTTACTTAAGGGAGGATTTAGGAAGCCTACATGATAATCATTGGTCGAAAATCGCGGGTTTTAAATATTCTATGTAAATATTATGACAAAAATTAATGCCATAACTGCAAATAAAATAAAATTTCACGACTTTTGGATAAATGAGATAGCCTATGTTCTTTGCAAAAATAACCGCTTAAATATTTTGTATTCGGAAAAATCATATAATTTCATAAAAATCGAATAATTATAACAAGAAATATTTTTTTATAAAAAATGGCAGCATAATCCGCACCAAATTAGGCTATTTATTTAAAAAATATATGAGGCTATTTATAATTACAGCCTAAAATTATTACATTGAACTATAAATAGGATAATTAGAAATGGAGTTATACCCGTTCGTGGGACAAACGAAAAACAAACAATAAACAAAAATATTCACTGAGTAGTAAAACAATTTTTTTTGACTATCAAAATGCTACCTTGTTTACATTATCTTATAAGTAATGAATACACCAAAATTATGGGACAATTTTATGACTATACCTACATAAAAAGGTACACATAGAAGCCTATCATTTAAAAAAATGTATATAGGCTCTATATTAATTTTTTTAAATAGACTATTGACAATAACATAATCCAAAATTAGAAACACAGTAGACATTTTTCCAGTTCATACAAGGCTAGAGCTGACGTATTGTAGCTTAGCGCATGACTTCAGCTCGGGGCAGTGAAGTCGAAGCGTGCGGAGGAAATCCATGTACTGTACTTCCAAAAACATTGACTTTTATTTATCGCTATTTTGTTTTAGTATATCAAACAAAAATTAAAGTAGGTATCCTACGGTAATAAGAGAATTATTTGTTACTTATTAATTGCAACTTTACCTTTTTAAAGCAGCTTTTATGGTTATACTGTAAGTATACAGACCGATGTTTTGTATGCGACTAGTACAACGTATAACATAATACAATTTAGTAAGAAGCTGATCTTTATACAAAATTTTCCAATTTAATGCTGACTTCTTTGCATACATCTTCCTATGTTTATAGAAAGTATTTCTTTTTGTAAATTTGTTTCTTAAATTTATATTAAAATATTTTTAAATGTCATTTATTTTTAATTACTGAAAACATTATTTTACTGTTTTTTTTGGTATTATAATAAGTAGGGTCTAAATAATTTTCAAAAATCGTTACAGAAATACGGAAGAAACTGAAATCAGAGCGCACAAAAGTTTGGCTATCCTGCAAGCCAAGGATTTACAGCTGCAGCAGCTACAAGACAGGATATGTTTCCTGGAAGACAATGCCAACAGGAACACAGATTTTATTCCTAAGCTTCAACTGCCGGGATCTGCAAACGTAGTATGTTGTTATTACTTCTATGCAATTAAATTAACTTCATTGAAGTCATTAGGTAAATACTTGAGATAAACAATTATAATTTTTTTTTTTTTAATTTTGTGTAGACTTCGTTTTATGTTGTTGTTTTTATTTTTGTTATCATTATCGCCGCTGTCATCTTTTTCTTCTTCTTGTAATCTTCTCTTCATCTCTTCTACTCTATTTCTCTTCTTCTTTTTCTCGCTTCTTATCTCCTTACTTTCTCGATTCTCCCAAGAAAAGAATCAACTTCGTTCCTATCGGCCACCAGGATTATCCAGAGTAAACAGGTTAGCTACAATTTTTCATCCCAAATATTTTTCTTCTTGTAAGAAGACACCCTTTATTTCACCGTCAAAAATTTATTCTATTGTCAATTCTTACTATTCTTAGGCTTAAAATGAGGCGGTTTCTTAATTCCTTCCTCATCTTTGTATCAGCCGACTATCATACATTCTGACATGAGAAACATACTTTCTTACTGTCGTCTGTGTCAAGGAAGTTGCTCCAAAACTATTTACAGATGGAAATACACTAGTTATAAAAATTTATTTTGAATATTGATATTTCCTATTTTTCAATAATTGTCAATATTCTCGCACTTTTTCGGCCACATTTAACTTATTTCTATTTAACAATTTGTCTACATATTTGCAAAATCACGCCATACTTTGTTAAAGATTTTTTACTTTCCATTATCATTTACGCCATTATCCATTATCATTTTGGAAATTTAAGCAACTCCATATTCCTGAGGCTAGTAAACTTTTTAAAATTGTTAAGTTTACAACGTAGAATTTGTATAATTTAAGTAGAGAGATTGCTGCCTTCAGCCGCCAATCCCTGTCTCCTGACGCCTCTAACAACTGATAATGCTGTCTAAGCCAGTAATTCCCAAAAGGTAGTCGGCTGACTCCCAGAGGTTTGCGAGTGGTTTGCAAAGTGTCCGCGACTAGTTGGAAATTTTAAATATTACCATTATTATGAGAGTGGAAGAAAAGAATAAAGCAATAATTAAAAAGTTTGAAATCTAGACCAAACGAGTTGCAACAGAATAAACTTACGACTTTTCCTATTGTACAAACGTTTTTGGATTCATTTCGTGAGAAATCAAAACTGAAATGTCAGTGCATCTTAAGAAAGCAGAGAAATGTCAGAGCAGTCTCAATGAAAGAGACCTTGCTCCAGACCTGAAAAATATCTGTATTAGAAATCCATTGACCAGCACAAGCGAAACTGACCTAAATTTGATTGAAGCAGATTGAAGACCAACTTAATGATTTGTAAAATCAATGGAATGCTCGAAAACGTACATAACAATGAAAAAGTATCAGAGTTCTGGTTGATTGTGCAACGAGACCACAAGGAGTTATTACGGAAAGCATTTAAACATTTACAGCATTTTGTCCAGCCTACACGCGCGAACACTGATCAGGTTTTCTCAACACTTTGTTGCATGAAAAATAAATATAGAAATCTTCTCAGGTTTATGATGATTTCCGTGTAAGACGTCTTCAAATTGGGCCCAGCATTGAAGGAATTTTTCGAGAAAAAAATATAGATTTTTCTTCTTCCACACCGAATAAAATAGTGGACATTTACATTTGTAATGATTAGCTATTGCAATTTTGTCATAAAATATAACTCATGCATTTTGCTTTGTAAAATGAAACTATTTTATTTTTTACACTTAATACAAATTTGTAAGTTATTTTCTTCCCATATATTTGAGTTTTAATTGGGTATGTGCATTACTAACACGAGTTCTAGTTAGGATAAAGGAATGTCAAATATGTGATTTTAATTTAAACACAGGTTCAGGAGCCCTAATGGTTTAATTTATTTATTTGGGGGTCTGCGACTGACTGGAATTTGGAAAGCACTAAGCTCAATCAACATGTTATTTATTAGAACGTAATTTAATACAGTAATCGCTTTACTTGTTAGTAGGCTATTCCAAAGTATATATATATATATATATATATATATATATATATATATATATATATATATATATATATATATATATTTTAATATTCACAACTACAATAACACAACTGTAATAATTAAAACTGCAATAATTATTTGTTTTTTATTATTTATATTCATAGAAAACTATGGCAATGCACAGAACTTGAAACAGTATAATCGAAGAAACATCTGCAATACCAAATCAGCTGTTTAGATAAGCAATACCTACCCCCTGTATCACCACAGCATAAAAAGTTTCCTTTGTATATTAAATATTGTCTTTTTATATTTTTACAAAATAGATTTATTCTTAAAGGTGCGCTATTTTACTTTCAGAATGAACAGAAAAATGCCGTCACACGAAATGGGCAAACACCAACTGCAGAAAACGAAACAGAGCCGTCCACATTGTTGCAGTGAGTAACGTTATTTTTTTTCCTTTCGTAACGTTAATAATTTTCTGAAATATTTAATGTTTTAAAACGATTTAATTGAATTTGTTAAGGATAATGTCCGCCAAGACGTTATCCAAAGAAACGTTTTTATATGGCCAAGTTTAGACTCCACAAATGTGAGACTGTATTGTTAGGACAGGGTGACTATAACTTTGTCATCGATGTCTGTTTTTGTTTTCCTGTGTCCAAAGGTTTACTTCAGTATGTCAGTCGAACAAAATGACTTGGGGGAAATCAATTACACTGAAATATTAAAGCTCTGACAAGCTGCACTTGGCGCTATCAAAAGTCGATTTAACAAATGTTTTGGGTAAAAGGCTTGGCACGAACTCGCTTTATCACAAAATGAAGCGGGTGGTCTTTAGAATGAAATTTTTTAAAGACGTATTTTTAACGATTTAAAAAAATTTTGTTAATAAATATTTTGTATGTTTACAAAATATATAACAATTAATATATATATATATATATATATATATATATATATATAATTAATATATAATTAATATATAATAATTAATGCAATAATTCTCTGAATATCGCTACTTATACGTTTAAGACTGTATTGTATAAAAATTGGTTCAGTACTTCATAAAATTAGATCTTATCTTAAAGGTTTTTTTTAATAAGTTCGTTAGGAGGACTTTATTCATTGCATTTAAAGAAAAGATACTTCCTGCAATCAGAGCTATCAATCAATTTAACTAAAACAAAAATCTTAATTTTTGTAAAAATATAACAAGTTTATATGGTTTTTTACATTGTCTACTTTTATAGATTTTTTTAAATTTTTTGTGTACAATAAAATTATATTTTTTTATGAATCCTGCTCTTTGTGTTTGTCCCTGCGACTTGTTTATAGTGATAGCAAACACAATTTTAATAGATAACTGTCTTCTAGTCAATTGAAAAGTCATGCTTGATATTTCAACTGTATTTTGATATTTTAATTGTACTTCGTATTTTATGGTGTTCGTATTAACAATAGATAAGTGCACGATGGAAGGAGAAATCACAAATATATTTGTGTAAAAACAGTGTCCAAAGCATATGTTTGGTATTCAAAATGCTAGTCCCGGCTTGTACAACGGGCAGGGATACGTGACTGTCAGTAGGGCCACATAACCTACAAGTTTAATGATTTTTAAGTAAATATTGAAATTGTTCTAAGCACGTTGTGCAAAAAAGTGACATTTGTAATGGTATTGTCTGTTCGTGATTGATAAGTTAGCTTCGTAAAATATACAAAATATTGTCTGAATTGCGATGCCGCGCATGCGCATCCATGATGCCGTTTTGCCTATGGCAGTTAAAAGTGTCTTTTATGTTAAAATTTTCCAAAAATAGTACATTTTAGCGCAAAATTGTTTTGCAGTGTCAGAAGCCGGTTAAAATTATCTGTCTAAAGATACCTCATTTATTGCCTGTACGAATAGTATGTGCTGAGAAAAAGGGATGTTGACTCCAGAAATAACATGTGATGATTGACTGTGTTGTCCTGCTTCTATATTCTGTTTTATTAAAAATTCCACACCAAAATGCGAAAAGCGACCGTACTATTTGTGTATTAAAATTATATCTAAAATTTAGTTCCTTTCTGATATGATATTTTGCCAAACCCCTGTGTACAGTGATTCGTTTTCAAGTAGCTTAATGGCTTCGAAATGTCTTTCTGCTTTTCGTTTTCAAATCCAGCGTTGGTTATTAATTTAGGACGTTACTGAATACATTAGGATTATTGTTAATGGGTCTAGTTCCACGTGGGCCACACGGCCTGTGCGTGATAACGAGTTCTATATCTGAATGAGATTCTCAAGCAGTATACAATTTGTTTTGCATTAATAGCGGACCGATCCGCCTAATTACGCTTGTAAAGAAATCGTTTGTTACAAAGAAACAAATCAGTTACATAGTAAGACGATTCTCTCTCTCTCTCTCTCTCTCTCTCTCTTTCTCTCTTTCTTTCTCTTTCTCTGACACACACACACACACACAAACGACGTTCTTCTATAAGTTTCTCTGCCTCCTGCATCTTTGAGTCCCCACCCAGCGCAGAACAGAGATATACTTCGAGGTGGCCGGGTGTCAAACCACCGCCGTATCTAGCATACCCTTACGGAAATTGGCAAACAGACCGCCTTCAAATTACCCAGCGTCTACAAACCGTTAAGCAATGAGTTATTGCCTGGCAGATGATCTCTAGCCCAAGGTCCGGTACGGCGGTGTTCACACTTGTACGGCGATATGATCTGTGCACGTTTCGTCCTTGTACTAGGTATGTCCTCCTCCCACAACCGAGTCGTAGAGCATCAGCCGTGGATATGCTCTGTGGGTATCTGCATCGAGGTATGGTTCACTGTGAAATATTCCGATACCAACCTTGTTAGTCAGTTTACATCGGGTCACATGTTTGTTGGAAACGTTCTATTTTTAGAAATTCTTAATAACACAAACAGTTTAGAAATATACTTGTGGAAAAAACAAATATTTGTAAATATTCGTATCAGCTCGGTTGGTAGATTCTATCATCTGTTCACCAAGAAAATCTTTTTCATTAACTTATGATGTAAGGCATAAATGACGTCACATTTGATTTGAAATCATAGGCTTAAGTTACTTGAAAAGTAGACCTACATGTGTGTGAACCTTCATTTAAATGATTAGAAATAAAAACTTTTTCCCATTGTTTTATAACTAAAAGTGTAAAAGTAGGCTTTTGAGATAAAGGATGTTTTGAGACCCTGGAATTATGGTCTATTTAAGAAATTCTTTGATGGGATTATATTTGTAACTATGTAGGCCTACATATCTTTACGAAAATAAGATTGATTTTATATTTAAAACTTATATAAAGTTCTGGAGTTGTTATTTTAATGTACAATTACGACAATTTCTTCCAAAGTCTTAATTTGTTGATAAAAAATGTGTCAGTAGAAACAACAACATGTAATTACGTACAGGGTTGTATTCATTTCCACTGAGTACAAAATCCGAAAGCGTTAGGATGTATGGCCTAATGTCATATAGCCTACATTATAGCTGTAGAATTTTATGCCAATATGGATATGAAATATCAAGCGTAAATATTAGTATTCTACACTTCAGAAACAATACTACAATATAAAATTCTATACTGATTCAGTAGAATGAATATCGGATGAATTATCTACATTAGTTGGAATAAAATCAGTTTTCTGTTTCTTTGGGTAATCATTCTTTTTTTAACACTTTTTATTAAATTTAAAAGTTACATGTATGTAGTTGTAAGCTGAATTTAAACATTAAAAAATGATTTTAATTAACAAAAAGAGCATAATTAATTTTATACTCTAATAATAATGTGAATCAGCTTTTATTTTTTTAAAACTACATACTATTTGTGTTATTTTAAGGTCAAATAAATCTTCTTAGATAGGATTTATTTGACCTTAAAAGTAACACTAATAGTATGTAGTTAAAAAAAATAAATAAATACTTTTTTTTTGTTAATTTCAACAGAATTTTTTTAAAACACTTGTTATCCTAAGTGTCCCGTATCGTGTGACCATCTCCAAACATCTACAATACAGTTAAAACGTTCCTCTTGACTTGAACTCGACCAGCCACAGCTGATGACGGCAGTTGATGTCTGCGCGGTGACATTGATGCCGCTATCGGACATCTACTCGGCGCTGTAACGTTGATACATTGGCTTTACCAATAATTAGCAGCGGTTGTCACGTGACAGGCAGACGGACAGAGGTACGATGCCCGATCCTAGACGGAGTGAACAAAGTAAATTAATTGAACACGGTTCCATCAAGGCATCGTGAAGTAAACGGCGCCGGCGCGAATAGACAGTTGGCGTTATTTACTTCTGGTAGATTTTTGATCAGTCTTCCAACTGAAGCATTGTTCTCAAATTTGAACGGTATATCGAAATTTCATCTTATTCTAAATAAAATTAGAAAGATCATGCCCCAAAATCAATTATCTTAAAAAAACACTTCCCAAGAGTGTTTTAAACGATCTTTACTCCATATAAAGATAGGTTGTCTCATTCCCCCTTCACATAGCAAGTTCGTTGTATCTATTTTCCCTTTTTTCGACAACGTTGACCTTCAATCATCAAACATGCGGTTTTTTTATTTTTGTATATTTCCTTTTATTCTTACTTCTTCATTTTCAGGGCATAAAATGGCTTGAAATTTATAATAGGTTTGAAAAAATGGCATACATTAAGGTGAATTAAATAGTAATCCATGTAAAATTTGTCTAATATAGGCTAATATTACTCAGTAACCCATTTAATCTGATTACAGCTTTCTACACAGTATATCTTCACACATGTATTTCTCTCCAAAGTCTTCGTAGTCTTCTCTTTTCTTTCCTCTTGCCCTGAAATATTTGTTTAGACACTCTGCAACAATTGCCCTATATAAAACATTATCATGCAGAGTTTTATAAATTTTAAATTAACATAAATTTCTTTGTTGGTTACTACATTCCAGTCGTAAATATCACCAAATATCGGATCATTTATTTCCTCAGTGTCTTCCTTTCGGTGTCAAATACTCTTAAAGTATTCATTACTGTCGTATAATTGTATACAAATTTATAGGCCTCATTAGAACTATTGGTTTCGGTTAACACGACACCTTTCTTATATTATTACGCTAAGCATTCAGTTTTGTACCAAAAATAACGACATGCTTTATTGAAACTGCATACATGAGGTATTTACAAGTTCGTCAGAACGCCAGGAGCTCTCACGCCTCATACTTTCCCGCTAATAGCTTTACAATAACATAAAACCGACTTAAAACTGATAAAAGATCTGTAAAACAAATTCTAGTAGTGTATCCGTGAGAGTGCAGCATAATGCAGGCATATGTGACAGAAAGAATTGTGTGCACCAAAACAGCTGATTGCTAAAAAACATTGTTGAAATTAATATTTAAATTATTATTGTATTCAAGACTTAAATAATTATTGACCGAATCAGTTTTGAAAGTAGAATTAGTAAGATAATCTAGGCCAGTTCTGATATGTAAATGTTATTAAATAAAAGACTTTGCTACAACAGTAAATATTGTAGCATAATTTAGTTAGGTAATGTAAAATCCGGTTGTAGTAGGTTTCATTTGTAAATATTTCAGTAAGGTACAATGTTAGAATTCAGTCAGTAATCTTATAGGTTATAGATTTAAATACAAAAGTAAAAGAAAATAAGGCTATTGTATTAAATTAAATGTAATGAATTACATTGCTTTATCATCAGTAAACTATAACGTGTATTTTAACAGATGTTCACATTTACAAGAAATAGTAGGCCTTCGTGGTTTTGCAACGATTTTACTTAGGAAGATATGTACATTAATTTTAAAATAAAAGTAGGCTATTGAATTAAAGATTAGTGTAATATAGTAATTAAATACCAGCCAATGGAAATATTTTTTATTTACAGAATATATGCTTTTTACGTTCAAATACGGATAGCGATTTAAAAAAATGTCCTAACATTTTTTCCTTTTCGTTCATGTATCAACAAGGAAAGTTATGTTATGGCCACATATTACAATAGGCCATGTATGTTTCATAGTTTATAAAGAGGCGCTATAATACTGTTCAACTTCTTGCTGTACATTATTTAATATTATTCGTTTCTTTTTCCCATTAATTGCGAAAGGTCGCACGGTCCCACTAGTTTTTATAATGATATCGGCAATTTTTAGTATATTTGTGTCTGTTACTTAGACAAAATAACACTGTTCTGTTAGAAACTTTCACTAAAATAAAACAGTACTTCTTCCATTCTTGTAAAGTACAGTACTGAGTTTATTTTTTGAAATTTGCTTTCATTGCATCAACTCCGACAAGATTTATTTTCAAACAGGAAACTCACGAACTTAAAAGTCATATGTTTGGATTGACAGCGAGAAATTCTTCCAGCATTCTTTCGTGATTGCCGAAGAGCACACCAAGCACTGTAGGCCTAGGCTTGTATTAAATATGACTGCGGTCGCTGGGATCAGTTGGCCGGCATCCAGTGCTGCATGTACGCCGGCCACGAGCGTCGCGAACAAGCCGAGTGTCCGACATCTTTCACCCGCAATCACCTAGTTAAGTAATTACACATCGAGCCGTCGGGAAATTCTATACATTGACTTAGGGTGTCTGGTCGTGGTCACTGGGAAATATGGAACACTCGCTCAATGCACGGTTAGCCAGCACAATGCTGCCTACTTGGACTTGGATGGATTGAGTTTTGTTCTTACAAATATAAACGGTTCAAGGGTGGAGTAACAGAAAACTGGAGAGATATGTACCCGCCATCTCAGTTGCAATGCTGCAATACAGTGCTTCAGAAGGTTTTTGAGTTTTTGCATTTTTTTTTCTCGTAAATTTGATCGTTTGGAAGTTTGAGATAGATACATGGATGGATAAGCTCAAACAGTTCTAAACATTCAGCGAACTATTTTATTCCACACGTCAAACCTAGAAAAATATGTAACTTATATAAATAATACACCCTTATTATAATCTTATAAGTATAACCTGGTTCACAGAGATAGACAAGGACCTGGCAAACAACGCAATAGACTCAGAAATTATAGGAGACAGAGCAATATTCAGAAGTACAATACGGCAACTTGAGTTGTGGGAGAATAAAAGACCCACGTGCAGGAGAGGAAGAGAGTGGACGCAAGAGGACAGAGATAACCACTCAAGGAAAATGAAGGAAGCATGGGCTAAGAAGTTGATTAAGCGTGCCCTCTAAATGGGCTATTCGATAAAACAAAATACACCCTTATACCAGGTTATACTTGCTTCTTCCTATGTTGACAATTTTTTGTTAATAACTCAACAAGAACAACAACAACAAACAGCAGCAGCAGCAACAACAACAAAAACAACAACAACAACAAACAAACAAAAACAACAATAAAAAACAAACAAAAACAACAATAAAAAAACAACAGCAACAACAACAACAAACAGCAACAACAAACAACAACAGACAAACAAAACAAACAAACAAAAACAAAAACAATAAAACAAACAAATAAACAACAACAAGAAACAACATCAACAAACAACAACAACAAACAAACAACAACAACAACAAACAAACAAACAACAAAAACAACAAACAAACAAACAACAACAAGAAACAACAAACAACAACAACAAAATCAACAATAACAACAACAACAACAATAAAGCTATATAATAAGTTTATAAGAAAGACTTTATTGAATACAATTAATGACGATTTATTTATTACTTTCTTAACATTGAATATCTCGAAATCTCGAAACTTTTTAATTTAACAAAAGGCAACATATTACCAAACATTTACAATAGTAAAAACGTTTCAAATTAACATAAAAAACTTTTCGTAGATTAAAGCATTAACTAACCCTCGACGAAAAATCGAAAACATAATCATTTTCAAAACTTAATAACTTTAGGCTGTTGTGAACCGTCCTTAAAAGTTTATTTTTATAGTTTTTTTACATGCCTGTTACTTTCATTCCCTGACCTGAAGACAATTTTAAAAGGATATTGTCTTCAGGACCTTATTATTAAATATAAAAGGAATAAAATATTCAAATTTTGAAATGCTTTTGAGCTTATGGTTGTAGAGATATTTGTTATTAAATTTACAAAATAAATATTTGGTCACAATAAAACAAAACATAAACACTAACCTCATTGGTTTATTTTCGATTAACTCTCAAACGGTTATAAGTTTCTTTTATTTAAAATTTAGTACGTTAGTTTCAGTTATGATTCCTTAGATCTCCTTTAGGCCTATGATCGATTTGAGCAAAATCTTATAAGTTAGTAGATTTTGAGAAATTAGGGCAATTTACTGGATTTTAATAGGTTTTGAACTGGATTTATGGGAAAAATAATTGTATGCAGACAAATTCTGCCGCGTCTTTGAACGGCAGTTATTATCCGTTAACCCTTTCCGTTAAAATTAGTCTAACTGGCTTAAAACATGAACGTTAAACAAGTTAATGTAAAACAATTGAAAATAAAATAAATATAACAGGCCTAATATAAAATCAGTTTTAAAAAAGTATATAAAAGCACCATTTATTACTATACTGGAGTAACGATAAATTCGTATACCAGATGTGAAGGTAATAAATTATTTAACCCATTTTCTGGAATATTTATTTATTTAATGGCCGCCAACAGACTGAATAAGAAGCATTTTCCACTGATGTTTAATTAATTTTTTTATTGTACGAAATATGCTATAGCGCTCAGTGATCTCAAACAAGTCCAACTTGAAATTTTGATAGATCTTTCCATTCCAGGTACCCCCCCAAATCCGTAAATGTGGTTTTTACTTTAATGTGTGAGTGTGTGTGTGTGTGTGTGCGCGCACACACACACACACGCACGCATGCACATGCGTAGCAGGAGAGAATTTCGACATGTTGACTAGGTCTAGCTTTTCCATGTATTATTTTTAATTCTGCAAAACCTGTTTGAAGCCAATTTTTATTCAAAAACTATAAAATTACATTTTCCGACCAACGACACCAATAATTATGTTCATTTTTTTAATGTACTCCATTAGTATTCAAATAAATCGTAAGGGTCTCTAGGTTATATTCCCAAAAAATACAGTTTCTTTTCCTCAAATTCTGGTCTTATATGTAGATTCGTAAATCAGGTTAGTGTAGAAACGTTTAAATAATAGAAAGTTACTGTTTGGGAGTAAACACAAAAAATTACACTAAATCCTGGCCGCCATAGCTTTCTTCTAAGATATTCTTGTTGTTGCAAAAATCGTCATAGCAACAAGCAATTGGTAATTTGTTTTGAATAAATCATGACAACAACAATTTGTAATTTGTTATAAAAAATCATGACAACAACGAAAACAATTGGTAATTTATTGTAAAAAAATCATAAAAACAACAAAAACAATTGGTAATTTGTTGTGAAAAATTATGACAAAAACAAATAATTATGTAATAATTAGTAATAATTATTACTATCGGTTGCAAAAATCATGAAACACAAGAAACAATTTGTAATTTGTTGTAATAAATAGTGACAATAACAAACAATTTAAATAATAATTGTAAATTACAAATCTTTATATACTTTCAATTTAATTAAAATAAGAAGTAATCATGAACTCTTATTATTATACGATAGGTTACTCTCGTAACGTAATTGCTTCTTATTACAAATCTGATACACTGAACTGAGTTATGATTCATATGAGAACAAAACTGATAAAGAATGAATCGATAAGAACCGATTTATAAATCCTGCCGGACCGGATTTCTTGGGTAAGTAACTGGAGGTGAAAAATGTTTCGATATTTCTTTAAAGTACTGTTTCTGTTATACTGTTGCTTCCTATAACCGGTATACCAGAGCGTTCAGGCTACTGCGGCAGAAACTGAATAAACAAAAAGTGATTTTAGCAGCGTAGGTGTCGGGCGGGCGGGTGATTGAGGGTTGACAAGAGTGCGCCGACTGGGCTGACCAGTTATTTTAAAAGCAAAGCGCCGGCCGTTAATATCAATATTAGTTGATAACTATCGAGCGAGGAGAATCTTATCTAATCTGTCAATCAGGCTTCTAAATACTGGATTAATGGAAACTGCGTGACCTTGGACCGGTGCACGTCTGGCACAATAGCCATTTAAAACCAGACACTGTTTGTTTAATTCATATCTGAGGTATAGCCTATTAGGATACATCTGTACCTACACTCGTCCACTAATCGATAATTAATTCTCATAAAATCAAAATGCTGAATTTTAAAAATAGTTATTCTTTGTATTAGCCTGTTAACAAAATATTTATTTAAAGAGTGCTTTCGCTGTTCTTGAATTTATAAAATTTATTGTTATTAACCAATAAAATCTGTTATTAGTATTTTTAATTTTTAAATTAAAATTAAAATATGAAAATGGAACTCTGGAATTTCTGTTTTGAACGGAACATAAAAATTTAAAATAATAATTTATCCTGATTTTAACACTAATTACAATGGCGTCTATTATTAAAATAGATGTAATAATAAAATAAAAATGTGGTTTTTTAATTTCGAATTGTAAACGATTAACAGTTTTTTCGTTTTATTTATTATATTCATTTTATTGTATATTACAATCTTAATAAGTTCAGATGAACACAAAGCTGACCATTGAAGTGGAACTAACAACTTATAACAATTGAAATTAAATTTCTATTTAACTTCAACTTAAATCTAACACAATGACAAAGTGAGAAATTTGACGGTAAAAGTATGCATAGGAAGATCAAGTATATATTAAACTTAAATAAATAAATCACGTCATCATATTAACTTTAAAGGGTTTCACTACAGACATTGTGGGTAACTTATATTAAGAGGTTGATTGGCTTCCACATTTACATGATTTTGTAGTCTTCTTTTATGTTTTGACTGTACCTCCCACGAAAATTGCTCGAATGATCATATTCTGTATTTGCTTGATTAGATTTCCTCGTACATCCCCAAATTTGGCAACCATACATCCAATATGAAGGACTAATCGTTACAAAAGGCTTTTTTTCTACATTTTCAATTGATATTTTCTCCCAATCAGCCAACACAATTAACGAAATGTTGCCTTCATGTGATCTGTTTTATTGCTAGCATGGATTTTCCAAGTTAAACGTTTATCCAAGTGCATTTCCAAATATTTTACAGAGTTAGGTTGCTGTATATTTTGATCAGATATTGAAATTGTTTGGTTAGGATAAACATGTCTCAAGTATGTGTGTTGATTTCGATTAATTGATAGTTATTTTCCAGTCTTCAATCCACTGAGTGATTTGTTTCAGGGACTTCACAGTTTATTAGCGTTAATTTACCTATCAAAACTTCTAGGTTAGTTAAACACATCTCTTCAGTTGCTGGCGTCGTTCTGTAGGTTTTTGTTTTTGTTTAATTTTTGTTATTAAGTATTATTAATTTATTTTATTTTTTAAACAAGCAGGCCATAATAGAGGTTTTGACCTATAGGTTTTTCTTTTAAATTACATTTTAAAAAAATGGTGTAATCTAAAAATTGTCTTTGTAAATAAGATTTGGTAACGTTCTATTTTTGTTTGTTTGCTAACATGTAGGCCTACACAGCTAAATTATTGTAAAAAGTAAGTAAATACATTTTAAAACACCTGTTGACTGGTTAATAGCAAACAATTTTAAAAAACAATAATCAATTTTTTAAAAATCCTGTATTTCAAAATCATTTCAATATTTCCTTAAATGCTTAAGTGTTTAAATAAAGTCATGTTCGGGATAATAAACACTGCTGGGAAAAAATTGTGCTACGACCAACGGTCAACATTTATTGATTCCCTAATACGGTCACACTCCATATTTATACAAAGCGTGTTCTAAAAGTCACGGTTTTCCCACATAATGTCGAAATAATTTAACGCTTTACCAAATAAGCTCATATGAATTTACTGTGGCCTGAATAATCCTTATAAATAAAACTAAAATATTGTAATAAACAAATTGTTCAAAAATGTTTTACAAACGTTTTACCCGTAACTTATAGCTTTTTTGGGAGTCCAAAGTACACATCCACAAACACGAAAACTAATTTGATAAACACAAGAAGCAAATTACAAATGAATAATATATAGGCTATAATTTTTATCAAAATAGGGTATTCAAATTTTGTTTTCTAAATGAAAGAAAAAAACTAAGGTGAATTTACCAAATTAAAAATAAAAACTTACGGTTAAATATAGATAACAAAAAATAAACCCTTAGCCATATTTGTTTTATTTTTTCAAATTACTTTGGAACTGTTAATTTCTTTTTTCACTGATATGAGTTACGTACTTTTAAATAGAATAAAAATGTCAGTTAATTTTAATGGATTGATTTTGAGAAATTATGCCGTTTTCGAAATAGTGATACATGATGTGTTGTTTGAATATTTAATAGCTCTACTGAGCCCTTGAGAAATTCATCAATAGTGTCTAATTATACTCCTAATATTGATAATAAACAAACAAAATTAAAATTAAAATGCATTTAATATCGCTTTATTAACAATTAAATCGATCCTTGTCATCGAATATTTCAACTAAATCAGTTAATCTAAATGTACAATGGTCGACTATTTCTATTAGATCGAGGCCAGGCCACTAGCAGTAACATTATTAATTCTTTCATTTAAATGTAAATACGAAATCCCAGCGTTGAAGCAAAAAACGGTAATTAATAACTCGTAGCCGGTACGAGCCGGAGGGGGGATGGGGCAGAGGGGGCGATTTACAACGTCAGCTACATCCCGACTTGACACCTACATCACGACGCTGGTCTCGGCTAAAAGGTCATCATCACTATTTATTTACTCCGAGCATTAATATATACCCATTAAATTTCAGATATTTAAACGCGGATCTTTATCATATAAAAGGAGACCGAATGATAATAGTTTGTTTGGTATAAGATATACGCCGTGTTGCCTTTTGTTTATGGCGGTCGTTAAGAAGCGGTCGTTAGCGTAATGGGTTAAGTATGTAGCGACGCGGTCGCGCACCAGTCTCGCCTGTGTAGCGCAGCGCGGAGCAATCCGTGTTTTAGGCGACTTCATTTGGCGTAGTCCGACGGATCGGAGAACAAGTCTACATTCGTATACTTACGATTTCTTTCGTCTGGTTTGGATATAGGCCCTACTTACTCTCTACTATAAATCGTGCGACTAAATCCATTTAGCACTCGACCGTTCGGCAATTGCTTTGTGTGTTACGCAAACGACTTATGTGTATGATTTTTTTTTCATATTCATTTTCGTTTCAAAATGGCGGCCTCTGATTTACAATAACTGTGTACGCAGTTATAAACAAACGCATTCGCCGATTGTTTTAAAAATTTGATACAAAGGTACCTTGTATGAAGCTCGAAAGATGTGTGTGTAAGCAATTTTTCCCACACACTTCTGTTTCAAGAAAGCGGCCTCTGATGACGAGTATACGCAATTTTATTCAAACGTTTTGATCGATTATTTTGAAATTTGGTACGAAGGTACCCTATATAATGCCCGAAAGACTTTTGTTTAAGTTTATTTCCCATTCATTTTCATTTCAAGATGGTAGCCTCTGAATCTCTCAGCAACGTTGAGAGTGTTAAGCTGGTTATTCCCTGTAATACTGGCTAAACGACAAAACTTATAATTTTGACCGTTTCACGATAAAAGAGCACAACATTTCCAATAAAGTTGGTCCAGTAATATTTTTTGTACGTGTTACGGTTTCCGGTTGAATTCGCGGAAAAAGTTACGAGCGCTGTCATGGAGCGTTTTGTACATTAATTAAGAATATTTTGCGAGGTCTACTGTTTTTGAACTAGATAGTTAGGTAGTGAGGTAGACAGATAGATAGTGAGATAGTTAGATAGTGAGGTAGATAGGTAGATAGTGAGATAAGTAGGTAGTGAGGTAGACAGATAGTTAGTGATGTAGATAGGTAGAGAGTGAGATAGAGAAGTAGTAGATTGTGAGGTAGATAGATAGATAGTGAGATAGTTAGGTAGTGAGGTAGATATATAGTTAGTAATGTAGATAGGTAGAGAGTGAGAAAGACAAGTAGTCAGATAAATATATTGTGAGGTAGTTAGATAGTGAAATAGATAGGTAGAGAGATAGTGAGAATGTTAGGTAGTGAGATAGATAGTGAAATAGTTAGGTAGTGGGGTAGATAGGTATTTAGCGATGTAGATTGGTAGATAGTGAGATAGACATCTAGTGAGATAGATAGATTGTGAGATAGTTAGATAGTGAGATAGATAAGTAGAGAGATAGTGAGGTAGATAGATAGAGATAATGAAATAGATAGGAAATGAGGTAGTTAGATAGATAGTGGCATAGTTAGGTAGTGCGGTAGACAGATAGTTAGTGAGGTAGACAGATGTAGGTAGTGATGTAGATAGGTAGATGGTGAGATAGACAAATAGCGAGATAGATAGATTGTGAGGTAGTTAGTTAGTGAGATAGATAGGTAGAGAGATAGTGAGATGGTTAGATAGTGAGATAGATAGATAGATAGATAGTGAAACAGTTAGGTAGTGAGGTAGATACATAGTTAGTGATGTAGGTAGATAGTGAGATAGATAGATAGTGAGATAGATAGATTGTGAGATAATTAGATAGTGAGATAGCTAGGTAGAGAGATAGTGAGATTGATAGAGATAGTGAGATAGTTAGGTAGTGCAGTAAGTAGATAGATAGAGAGATAGTTAGGAATTGAGGTAGATACATAGTTAGTGATGTAGGTAGATAGTGAGATAAACAGATAGTGAGATAGGTAGATTGTGAGGTAGTTAGACAGTGAGACAGATAGATAGATAGCGTCATAGATAGATAGTGAGATAGATTATATAGTTAGATAGATTTATATTGATATATATATATATATATATATATATATATATATATATATATATATATTGATATATATATATCAATATATATATATATATTTTTTTTTTTTTGATTCATTTACATATATATAGTTTTATACGGTAAAAATTATGATATTAGATAAGTTAAAATTAATTCACAGTTAAGCATATTTATGTTGTACATTGTTGCATTAATATACTCGTATTCTTAAAGTAAGCATCAGTTGTAATATACTCCGTGTTGTAATTACATTTAACTTGTATAATCAATCGTATTTCAAATAAATAAATCTCACAATAAGCCTACTGTTTGGAATGTATTCATGTTAAAAATTACTTTCTGTCAAACAGAAATTCTGTGATTGTAACTGCTTTCAGCCTGTGCAATGCAACCGGTTTATTTCTGCTAAAATAATTATTTATACAGTTACGAGTTTTAAGAGTTATTAGCGAATTTCTGTTGGAACAATGAGACTGAAGCGGCCGTCATGTAAGAACCCAGACCCGAAAGTTTCAAATGAGCGCCGATCCTGGCCTCTGGATTGCTTCTTGAATGGTAATTAAAATTTTTATACATTTCATCCGATTTGGTTCAAGATTGGACCAAAAATCGATTTTGGCAATAGTTTGCAAAAGTTTGTTAACCAGTAAAATTTGTTAAACAATTAAAAATGGCGGTCATTTCAAATCTTAAAAAGAATTTTGTTTCAACTTTTTTGAAAATGAAATTTTACCATTGTAATCACCGTTAAAAACTGCATAAATTAACATTGTAAATTTTCAAAATCCGTTGAAATTTAGGAATGTTTCTGCGGCTGTCAGTGAAAAAATTACATTGAAGTTTTTTCAGTGTAATTTGACAGTTTAAAATCTGATTATTCTGGTGAAATCAGAGAATTCATAAGGGAATTCTACTTTTGGATAAAGGAAAATACTTTCGGGAATTCGCTTCTATCACGTCAGCGAGACTGCTACGTGTCGAAATTATTTATATACTCTGTTAACAATAAAGTTATATACTTCATATACCGTTGAAGCCATAGTGTTGTGTATACAGAGTTACGCATTTGCAGCTTACCTACTGGAGTGTGAGTGAAGTTGGAGGAAAGGCTAGAACTTATTTATAGACGTTTTTGAAAAATCCGTTTTGGGAACTAAGTAAGACTTGAAAATTGGTTAAACTTCTGATCATTTATGAAAATAACTGAAGACAACATAAAATTCAAAACTGAAATTATATAATCTAAGTTTTAAGCAAAAAAATGAGAATACATTTTAAGAACCGTTATAATTATTTTAAGTTCAAATTTTGTATATAGGCTAATGACTTGTATTAGGAATACGATCTTAATCGTCTTTTATACTTTCTTAATAGCGGATTCTTTACATTTTTATTAATACCTGATTTTCGAGACGATACAGATTTTCTATGGCCAGTTAGGCTAAACCACCTTTTAAATAAAATTAATTATATGTAAACTTGAATATATTGATCGCACCATTCATTACTACATATACGAGTAATCCTAAAATGGCTTACTCAGTACTGAGATTTGTCACACCCTGTACATTGCCTTCTCCTCAGTCACCTTGGATAAAATTATTACCATTGAAAGGCGAAGTCCTCCGCCTCCGCTAGCACCAAGTAAGAGGACCCTATTGTCTTCCCAAGTACACCGAATACACGACTCCTGTCCCCGTGGCGTAGGGTTGCGTAAACCTGCATGTGTCGTGCCCCGGCCTAGTCTCACGGTCCGACATGACCTGTGCGGTTTGTCGGGGACACGCCCCCGCACGTTCTGCGGTAGTCGGCGATGATAAAGAGTAGAGAATGGGAAAGCTCGGTGCAGGGTGTGAGGCTACTTTGTTCGCCGTGGTTTAATAATTGGAATTGGTTGAGCTGTTTAGGAGGTATACTGGTCTTCGACTTGATTCATAGATGTCATAGTATGTAGATAAACTGTTCGCAGACTGTTTCGTGGTCATATATAAACTGTCCATAGACTATTCCATATTCATAGAGAAACTGCTCGGGCAGTTTCTTAGTCACAAATAAACTTTTCATAGACTGTTTCGTAGTCGTAAATAAACTGCTCATAAACTGTTTCATAGTCATAGATAAACTATTTATATACTGTTTCATCATAACTCTTCATAGACTATTTCATAGTCATAAAAAAGTCTTCAAAGAATGTTTCATAGTCATAGATAAATTTTTCGTAGAATGTTTCATAGTCATAGATAAACTGTTCATAGATCTCATAGAACTGCAGTTTTAAACTAATTAACTAATTTTTGAAACTAATTCCTTCCTTACAGAGTGGTGTAAAAATATCGAAACGGCTTTATATTTAATTCAGCTCTTATTCGACGCAGCAATCAGTCTTTTGGAAAGTGTATAAGCTACATAAGCTTTCTGCGGAAATGCAGTGTAGTACAATTTTTTCTTTTTTAAATCATCGCAATACGCAATTATCTTGCTGGAAACGAATTTAAACGAATTTAAAAAAATAATTTTCTTATCTTAATCTTTTAAATTTTTTAAAAATTACAGTAAAATATAATAAAATAAACCCTGACCGCAGTCAAATTAAAATTTTTAATTACAGCTAATTTTGAAAATTCAAAACGATAATGTATGCAGTTTCTAACGCAGATTACGATGACAAAATCAAATTTAAAAAAATTAAGAGACAAAAAAACTATGCATTTTAAAAGATTTAAAATACCGGCCATTTTGAAACTGTACGAACTTGTTCAAAATCGTTTGTTGTACCAAGTTTTATTCAAATCAAATTAATATTGCAATCATATCTATATCTATCTATCTATCTATCTATCTATCTATCTATCTATCTATCTATCTATCTATATATATATATATATATATATATATATATATATAGGCTAATCAAATGTCTAGAGTTCATGATTGGTGATCATTTTCAAGTCCTGGGTTTGGGTTTTATAATGATGGCCTTTATTTCCATTGGAAATTCGCTAGGAATGTCCCTTCATAACAGTTTTAATAAAAACATAATTTAATATTTAAAAATTTGTCTGTTTATTTTCACGAAATACCCTGTACTTTGTAAAACACTATTTTTTACAAGGTAACTTTAAAGTGACGGGTTTATAATTTTTATGTTGAAAAAGAACTACAGATTATCAGTACAAAGCCTGACTGTTAAAACTAACAACTCTGTATGCTACTAAACAAGCCAATTGTTAATTTCACAGTGAAAGTATTTCAGAAATGTCTTCTCTCATGATTGTATTGAAAAGGTGACGTCCTATTGACTATCTTCGTCATACGCGTAAACGTATGAGACATTCGGATATCCCCGTTTCCCCAAAACTTCAGAACCAGTAGACCTCCTTTCCGGCAACCGGAATGGGAACACTGATGGTTTTAGGTGACTCTTTTTCAGAAAGTCGATTTTATATGCATTGTAGAAGGAAATGATCAAAGAGAAATGTAAGTTATTTAGTTTATTGTTTGTAAATATTCTACAATATTGTTGTAATTCATACGCAGCAAATATCCGTTCAACAGTTTCAAAATGTTGGGGCCATTCCAAACTTTAAAAGGTTTATAACTTTTTTTATTTTACTTTTTTTGTTTGAAAATATGATTTCACCATCTTAATCAGAGTGACAATATGCATAGCGATTATGAATTTGAAGTTTTTAAATCCTATTGAAAATGCTAACAGCCTACATGCAAATTTTAATGCGACTGTGACAATATCAGATTTCCTATAAATTGTAAATTAAAAAAGTTACTATAATATTAATTTTTGGACCAGCGAGAAAGTTTGGTGTCGAAATTACATTCAAAATTAGTTAATTTTTACCAAAGAATGTGAATGTTCTGACAACCTGAATACAGAAACACAGCCTTGTATAGTCTCTAACAATATGCTTATTATAATTGATTTGATTTAATAACTGCACATTCTGGACGTGTCGGTTACGTCATTGCTCCAGGTGCGCGTTCAGGAAGCTAAGCAAATTGCACCCGCTGTCGGCGCCAACACGCGCCGCCACGGCTAAAAATACCCCTCCCCCACGATCGTGACTATTGAGGCAGGTGACAAACGCGACCGATGTTTTACGATCCATCCCGACCTCATCAGCTCACCGAATTAGCGCAAACTCGTTAAATCAGTGTTACCAACTGAACACTTACAGGAATTACGGTCATTAAGGGCCGCCTGTACACGCGGTTATTTTGACTGAATATAAGTAGGCCGGAACACGTGCTCGGACCTGCTGACAGTCTTTTGTTGGGGCTTCATAATGTATTTTGTTACAGAAAATAAATCCGAATTCAGTTAAGATCTGAATATAAAATGATTTTTTTCAATTTTTTAAAATATTTTACTAACACTAAGCAAGCCTTCCTATTCTTTTTTTATTTAAACTTTAAAGTAGACGTATAAATTAATTTAAAATAAAAAATAGTAAATACTTTCCAACACACAAGTTTAAATTTTTCAACTGTCGTCTAAAAAAATATCTTTCACCAGTAGTCTTACTTAGTCATTCATACACTTGACTTCGGCGTCAGTGCTCAAGCGAACACTAATATTTTAATAGTTCAAGCACTTTAGTCAAGTGCTATTATTTGTTACAAAAAAAATATTTTATCTGTCTATATGTAAAAATAATCGGCGGTCTTGATATATTTTCCCCGACTTACTCCAAAACCTTGAACTTCTTTTGTTTGAAATTCGCTACACTATCCTATTGTTTTTTAAAGCTATGTTCAGTCTCAGGAACGTGCATTACCAACACAATAGTAAAAACATGTAAAGCTGTGGAAGGGCTTAATTTTCAAAAACCTTAACATGAATTAATTTAACATAAGTTTTATTCGACATTTTACGCTTTAGAAATGACCTAAGTAAAATTACAAAGACAAAAAATATGGAAGCAAGCGTTTACATTTGTGATTTATTTTAAACTCATAATCTCAACAATAATTTTCTAACTATATTCAATAGTTGTTATAAAATCAAATGGCTGTTGTAGAAATATAGTTTTTCAAATTATTCCCAAACAAAAGACAACTATTATATTTTCTATTATATACAATTAAGAAACCTAGTAATTCTTGCCTATTCATTCTAAATCAGATATTACCTAATCTACAATTAAACTTTCATAAACTTAAAAAAAAGATTACTTGGAGAATATGACTGTTTTCAAACATATGATCAATGGCTACTGTAATTCTTAAGTTATGTTGAATGTTAATGTTTTGTTTCCATAGTTATATTGTGCTGTACACTTTTTGTATTGTAGGCTAATATTACTTGGGGAAAATCGCCTCACTCCTAGCTTGTAGTGCGGGGTTGATATGTTAAAATTAGGCTTGAAATGTAAACATCTTGTTTAGTGAACCTAAATCTAAACATGATTTTTTCATCAAAAAAATACGTAATTAAATAAAATTAAATTTCTCATAGTTTTTCTTCTGTTAATCTTTAATCTCAGCTACTGTATCATAATTTTGTATACCCATGAATTCTTTGAAAATATGATCTAAAATCAATTTATATATTATTGGGTAATTTTTTTAATGTATTTCGTATAAATATACACTTTTTTATGCCTTAAAATGAATTTTTATTTTTATTTCCAATGAATAATTTGGAAAAAAATATTTCGTGAACATTTAAAATATAATGAATAAAATTTAAAAGTTCAGAAAAAAACCATATGCAATTTTAACATAAACAAAATGTTGAGAATTTAGTTACAAATCAAACGTTATAAAATGGAACTGTAATAACATTAATCTGCAATTAAAATATTTTATTGGCTGATACAGGTAGCCTACATTAAATTAATAAGTATTTAAACTTCAATTAACAGTCAGTTAATGCTTGTTCAAGAAACTGATATTAATGATTTAATAAAGGATTCATTTTAATGGTAGATTAAGTACATTAATGACTGTACCAGAAACCGGTTATTAAAATAATTTCATACATAGGCCTAATCGTTCAGGTTTTTCGAATTTCTCTGATTGTGCAGGTGAAAAAGTTATTGCAATGTTTGTTTACTGTTAGTATACTCCAGTGAACTTATTTTTACGTTTTAACATTTGCACTTTATCCAAATAACCAATCATACTTGTTTACCCTCTCGTGGCTCCAGTAATAAATAAGTGAACGTTGAGTTTACTAAATAATTAGTCACAGTTTGCGATGTCTAGCCAATATCTTGCCTCGTTGATTATTTCTTCAAACCGATCATCTGTTTTTGCAATCCACTGCTGCGCGTCAACAATTTGACATGTGATGTAGTTTAATCGATATGAAAACGATTTCTTTCATTGAGTAAATATGCTGTACTTAAAAACTGTTTTTCATTTTTTTTTCATTTTTTGATGGTCATACAAATTTACATTTTGACCATTGCATGCTATTAGGCTCTTTTGCAAGCATGTTAATTTTGTTAAATATATTTCTAAAACGAAAATCATTCATTCGTAAGTAGGTGGATTTTTTTCTTTTTTTGTTATTTTAAGACGAAAAGAACATTGAGGCTATTATCGCCTACACTCAGTGTTAAAAGTCGTAAGTGTAGTGTTGCAAGTGTAAGTGTGTGTTAGACTCGGGTACCGCGAGGGACGTCTAAATCCTCCCAATAGGTGCAACTAGTCTGCACCCCTGCGGGGGTAAGTGGGTGGAACGTCTAACTTTTAAAAAAACATTTATAAAAATACAGGCGACTTCATAAGAAATTTGAATACAAATTAAAGTTTAATACAGGAGAAAATGTTTTCACGCTTACAAAGGTTATGGTTATTCTATATATCTATTTTAATTCTTTAGATCACATCTATCATTAATTATGGTGTCTGAATATTGCAAAGAAGACATTTGGACAACACGTTTAGGAACCATTAATTCGTCTGTTCATTTTTTTTTCTTAGGAGGGATTGTGCTTTGCATAACATTTATAAATAGCCGACAGTAATTACTATGAAATCACGACAGATTTCTCTAATGTCTAGTAAATTAAAAATACTATCTTCTGCAATCAATTTATTGTCGATCTAATGCATTCACTGTAACTAAAACTTGCCATCTAGGAGTGTTATACACATCCGTAGGTAAGCATATATATATATATATATATATATATATATATATATATATATATATATATATATATACTAGCTGTTACCCGTTGCGGCTTTGCCTGCAATTATAATGTAAGCAATAAAATTTATAGTCGATTTTCAAAATCAGAATAGGTCATTTCATTTTAACATATTTCAATTTACAATATTATATGATTTATGGTTTTCGGTCAAGAAATATATACCTTTTTGCTACTCGATACTCTAAAACAGGGTCCTGTCATATTTTAATAAAATACAGTATTATTAAAAAGTCACTATTATACAATTAAACTGGAATAGTATTGTGTTTATCTCAGATACCTAAAACGTGTTCACACCAAATGTAATCTCATTTGGTTCAGTAGTTAAAGTTTATTTGAATAAGAAACAAATAAATAAAAACAAACTTTCAGAAATATAATATGATTAGCTGTTACCCGTCACGGCTTTGCCCGCAATCATAATATACATTAAAGATCATGCATTACCGTGTTAGGACCAACAACCGTGTTAGATAAGTTTTGGAGTACTCTTTAAAAAAAATATTTTTTTTCCTGCATCACCGTTTAACCCAACAACCGTGTCAGTTAGGTTTGGAGTACTTTAAAAAAAAAATAAATAAAGGTTTTTAATGCTTCACCGTGTTAGGCCTAACAACCATATTAGTTTGCTAATGGAGTATTCTGTAAAAAAATATAAAGATTTTTCACGCATCACTATGTTAGGCCTAACAACCGTGTCAGGATATGTAGCCTAGTATTTTAAAAAAAAATTTAAAGGTTATTTGACGCATCACCGTGATAGGTCCAACAACCGTGTCAGGATATGTAGTACTCTTTAAAAAAATATAAAGGTTTTTTCACGCATCACCGTGTTAGTTAAGTTATGGAGTACTCTAAAAAAAATATAAAGTTTTTTCCATGCATAACCGTATTAGGCCCAACAACCGTGTCAGTTAGGTTATGGAGTACTCTTTTGAAAAAAATAAATAAAGGTTCTTTTAATTCATCACCGTGTTAGGCCTAACAACTATGTTAGTTAGCTTATGGAGTATTCTTTAAAAAAATATAAAGATTTATCACGCATCAATATGTTAGGCCTGACAATCGTGTCAGTTAAGGTTTGGATACTCTTTAAAAAAATAAAGGTTTTTTTCACACATCACAATGATAGGCCCAACAATCATATCAGTTAGGATATGTAGTATTCTTTAAAAAAATATAAAAGTTTTTTTACACATCACCGTCTTAGGCCTAATAACCGTGTCAGTTAGGATATGTAGCCAAATAATCTTTAAAAAAATATAAAGGTTTTTTCACGCATCACCCTGTTAGGCCTAACAACCGTGTCACTTAGGTTATGCACTATTCTTTTAAAAAATGGGTTTCCTATCACCCAAACCCGTGTTAGACGTATTTTTATTATTTAACTGATCTGTAGATCAGTAAAACAATAAAAATACGTCTAAAATCAGTACAACACGGTACCGATTTTCGCCGGTAGCAATTTTGAGGTTATGTTGGTCACTTTTATTTTCGATTTTTATCGTACTTCTCCTGCTTTCATATTTTGGATTTTTGCTTTTGGGCACATAATAAAGCATTTTAGTAAGAAAAATATCGAAAACTCCAATAGATGCTGCACTGCATATTTACCATTTTTTCATATAATGTAATTACACAAATATATATATACTACCTTACAATTAAAGTATCCTAATAAAATTGTGTATAATATATATATTCTGCACTCTGCTTTAAAAACATTGAATAGTCTTAAATGAAAAATACAATATTGTGATTATTAGATGAAAATGTAACATTAAAAACAATAATTTTGCAATAAATAAAACATAGATTAAGATTTGTGAAATGGGATTAGATCTATGTCCATCTCAGGTGCCTAAATCTCATGTTCAGTAAACAGTAATTAAACCTAACTATAGTTAACAGATGTTACAAAACTAAAAACTGATAATTATTTTGGGCTGGGTAAGTAGTATAATGACGTTTTGTAAAACGGGAATAGGCCTATATGTATCTCTGATACTTAAACCATATACGTACCAAATTTCATCTCAATTGGTCCAGTGGTTAAAGCGTGATTGAATAACAAACAAACAAACAAACAAACAAACAAACAAACAAACACACAAACTTTCAGAAATATAATATGAATTAGATATATATATATATATATATATATATATATATATATATATATATATAAATTTCCCTATAACTGCAAAATGTTGTTCCCTTCCAATTTCTGTAGTAAAAACATTTAAGTTTCTTTATTGAGGCCAACAAAATTTCACGAATCTCTCTACAGCAGCTATGCCGACACGACATTCGAGTGTTAAAATCGAGTAGTGCATCAACTGAACCGAGTGTTTTGTGACTAGTACACTTTACAAGCAGTGCAAGCGTAACAATTCGATTTGTATAACATTTATAAGAAAGTGCCCATATCGTACAGTAAGTAGGCCTACGTTAAAATCACAATAGATTTCCCTAATTTCTTGCAAAATAGAAATGTTATTTGCCTAAATCACATTACTGTCGGAGGAGCATTACATGGCGAACACAGACACACAGTGACAATAGTTTATAGTTTCGTAGTAAAAACCTTTTAAAGTTTAGTTCAACATTTTGTTTACATTTTTTAAAGTTTTTTTAGTTTTAATGAAAACATCGTCCCGCTCTGGATCCAATTTCCGTAGATCCGCTAACCATTTCTTTTGTAAACATTAGCTTCAGATATTTTTAATTTTCATTGTTATTTTTTTGTTATTTTATTTTATTTATTTATTTATTATTTTATTTTAAGGCGAAAAGCATATTGAGGCTATTATCGCCTCCCTAAATGTAAGTGTGAGTGTACAGTGTTAAAAGTCGTAAGTGTAAGTGTGTGTTAGACTCGGTACTGCAAGGGACGTCTTAATCCTCTCAATAGGTGCAGCTATTCTGCAACCCTGCTGGTTGTAATAACAGATACATTGTTATTTCTTTCATCCCAAACCAATCAATGAACAACTTTTTTTATAGTTTTGGTTACTTGTGTTCCATAACAAATCAATGCTACGTTTGTGATGTAGGCATCAGTACAATGAGATATTAGTGCAAGTATTTTATAATTTGGCAGACAGAATCCGGAAGCTTTCACAATGTATCAGCTAAACAAATCCACCACTAGACCTATAGCATCACCATTAGGCCTATACAAATAAGGTAAACTGTAGACACGTACAATTATTTCTATATAGATTAGTTTATAGTAAAGGTACCGAACTAACATTCAAATCAAATTAAGATGTTTACTTTTTTGTAAATCCAAATCGTAAATAGTTCACAAACCACTGGAGTGGAGAAACTTAATATTACGATTCTGAATAGCATTACGTGTGTTTATTTCCTAAATTGTTGTGTAAAATATTGAGTAGAAGTAATGGAAGTGTATACAGAAATTCTGAAATAAATGAAATTCTCAGTAACCGAAATATTTGAACGATTCGTGAAATCTAGAGGCACCTATTGGATAGGGCATGTGAGGATGTTATGACAACATGGAAGATACCCAGACCATTGTTTGTGGGTTACATATGCTATGTGTTGTAAGCAGGAAAGTAAGGCCAAGAAAGTTTTGGTTGCACAAAGTGGACGAAGGCCTGAAAATTTCGAGAGATTGATGCTGGAATTTAAGATTGGAGCCGTGTTTAAGAGCAAGCGAAGGAGCAGTCTGATCTGTGAAGCTATTGAGATAATTTAGGAAAGCCTAAAATATTTCAAATGAGGTTGTAAAATAAAACGTTTCCTTACTGTAGGCTTACGTTAATGCAAATCATAAAGGGTCAGCGTGAAGAGCCTGAAGACTGTTTTTACCTCTTTTTTTTTTTTTTTTTTTTTTTTTTTTTTGTGATACAAACATTAACTAAGTTAGTTGTATTATAATAATAAAGTAGGCTATTTAAACCTAGAAATTACGTATTCTAAAATAGTCAGAAATGTAATTAACTGAAGCAGAATACTTTGGGTTTGACAAAAATACTTTCTTATACTAAGTAATTTATAAATATCAACAATAAGGCCTACCTAAAAATAACAATTAACGCTTTCATTACAAAATTTTAAATGTGTAATTCTAGTGAAAAAATCAAGAATAACATTAGTGTTTAGTAAACATATTAATTAATTTTTAGAATAAAATTGGAAAAACTTACTATTCACTGTTTTTATAAAACGTACGTTGTAACTGAGTATGGTGTATTCAGTAAGAGCGATAAAGAGTAAACGATTTTAAATTTCTATAGAAACTCAAATTTGAAAGTTTTAATTGTTACAAATTATTTTGTAATTGAGTACTGTTGGACTGTGTTTCCGATCCGCAATATTATTGTTGAATATATAGAAAATCGATTTTGGTAATAGCTTGAATAATTTAGTAAACCAGCAAAAAAACCCCGTTTAACTGTTTCAAAACGGCGAAAAATATGAAACTTAAAAAAAATCATAAAATAACGATGTCAATTTTATTTCACAATTGAAAACTCTGCATAAATTAACATTTTCTGTTTATCAAGTACGAATATAAATGGACCATACCAGTATATTTGGGCAATAATGTTTCATTTTATTTTTTCCAATATAATACGAGAATTTAAAACATTACTGATTTATACAGATTTCAATTTTGATTATATTGATGAAAACCAGATTTTCAAAAAATGTAATATAAAAAACATTGTGATAGTGTTACTTTTTTTGGGAATTCACTTCCGTCATAAGACAAGCAGCGTTTTTTTTGTAACGAATTTTTCTAAGCTATTACCACTGAATAGGTGTTACAATGATTACCTTTATGAGAAAATGTGAGCGCTCGCTAGTGGCGGCATCTTGCGGCAGAGTGTTCCACTACAGTTAAATAGATAATACTACTGTTTATTTTCTCAAACGTCTTCCCCCTTACTTTGCAGTCTGCAGCCTTCGTAGCGGCAGATAGTCCACGTTGGACTTGAGCCGCTAATATCAAGCACGCTTTTATAATGGTGGTTGTGTTTCCGGTATATTTGCGGAAATAAATGTTCGTGCTACGTTTGAATTAAATCTGATAGAAATTTCCATTTGTTTCATTAAGTAAAACGTTCAATTAGATATAGTCTGGGAAGTTTAATACCAATACAGAACTAACATTATTGTTATGAACAGGCTAACTTGTGTTGTCCGACAAAGCTGTTTCAAATCTAGGCCTGCAAATTGCTTCAAATTTTAATGTAGTCAGGTAAGGATATTATTACAAACTAATATAGTTTTTAAGTCTGAATATTTGGATAATTTATGAAAATTAATAGAGAGACATAATTTTAATAGAAAGAAATATTAGGAATTGTTATTGAGCCTCGGGCTATAACCACTGGATCACTAACTTATAAGAAATGGTGCTAGAGTTGGACATTTCTGAAGAACAATAACACTGGTAATGTTGAAGAGAATAGGACTAAGAAGAAGAAGGAGAAGAAGAAGAAGGTGGAGGAGGAGGAGAAAAAGAAGAAGAAGAAGAAGAGTAATAAAAAAAGAAGAAGAAAATAAGAAGAAGAAGGAGGAGGGGGAGGAGGAAGAGGAGAGGGAATAGAAGGAGAGGAAGAAGAAGAAGAAGGAGAAGAAGAAGAAAAAGGAGGAGGAGGAGGAGAGGAAGAAGGAGGAGAAGAAGAAGAAGATTAAGAAGAAGAAGAAGAAAATGCAACTATATTCTCATTTAGAAATTCATTGTAAATTCTCGAACAACAAAGTGCTAACTAATTGAAAAGCGCTTAATTTTATTTTTTCTGGTTGTTTAATTACTGACTTAAGTTTAAAATTTCGGTAGTGTTAAACCAGTTTTTATGGATTTGATGGACACAATTTTTTTTAATTTCTTCCCTGCATATAATTTCCTCAATATTAATACTAGAAAAGAAAAAATATTTTTTTTTCTTGTCAAGAGCCTGCTGAGCCGTCGCCATATTGAACCTATTGCCTACAATACTAACATAAAATCTGTATAGTTATACAAATGATAACTTTGTTATTTGTTAACATAAACAAAAAAAAGTTTGATATCTCATTTCAGAGGTCTTATATGTGGGAATGTGGTCTGTTTTTTATATTTTGTATTTTTTGCTTTTAATGATACAGGATCAAAAATTAAATACAAGACGTAAAAACCAGACTACATAGAATGGCTTAAAATGAGAAATCAGATATAATTGTGTTTTAACAAATAGCTTTGTAATTAATATTAGTCTTATAGGGCGTATTGGGTTTACAAAATCTTAAGTAATTTCTTCAAGTTTAATTAACCGAGCGAAAAGAGATCTCTCTGTTTCAACTCGACTGTTCGGTGTTTGTTTGCTACGCAGTTTTGGACAAACGCATTGACTGATTGTTTTTAAATTTGTACGAAAACACACCTGTTTTGTATATTTGTACACTTCACCTGTTGTAATTTTAATCGCTTAACAAAGAAAGTGCATAAAATTTCCAATACAGTTGGGCCAATATGACGGGTACCGGTTAAATTGGCGGAAAAGTTTGCGTTTGCGTCACAGCGCTGTCGTTGAGCAAAGGCGAAGTAGTTAATGAAGTTAATATACTGCGAGGTCTATTATTCTGTGAATTGTTCACCACGCATTCTGTTCATTACAGATCGAATTATCAAAACAAATCAGGGCGCAGGTTAGGCAAAATGGTTACACCCCTGTAGTCAAGTTACATAACTACTCTGCTCTGGGCAATATTTATTAGCAAATATGGAAATTAAGTTATTGGAGCGGCAAACGTGGTATGACCTAAACACGGGACAGTGAAATGAGCACCGATCTGACCTCTAAATCACTTTTTGTGTGCTGTGTGTGTGTGTTTTAGCAATTTTACTTTGAAATTATTAGTCAGATTTGATTAAAATTTAGCACAAATTCGATGATTTTTTTTATTCGAAATTTTGATGATTGTTTCGACAGGTCCGCAAAATTTATGGTCAATAAGCATAAATCCTGAAAAATTCCGAGAGCTGTAGAAAAGGGATTGAGTTTTTTTTTTTAATTAAGAAGATTCATAACTGAAGTCAGTGTAGTATATTTGATGTAATTGAAATCTTTTATTCGCTAGTAAATAAAAAATATATATATAAACTGTCTCTGCCGTCCATATTTTTCTCGAAAATTAATTTTATTGAATGTTTATAATGTTGTTTATGCTTTACTTATGATTATCACAACATGATTAGTGACTTTGTGAATTAGTCAAATTTGTCTGTCTTTTTATCCAAATATTCGACCACCACAGACAAAAAATTCCACGAATTTTATATATGAATATTAAATATTATGAAACTAATATTATGAATTAGTTTCATAATATTCCAAGTGGAAATAATAACTTATGAAATAGGGAAATTTCAGTGATAATTTATAGAAAAAAGTTAGGTATTACTAGGTTTTAAATATATGTATATTTACTTGTAGTTTTTAAACCAATGAAAAAATTGAAGTTAGAAAGTTTGTGTAATGTTTGTGAATTAATTTCTTTTTGTGAACCAATTCTGAATATTGTTTATCGTGTATTTTAAATAAATTTAATCTAATAAAAATATTTTTTGCAATGCAAACATTTATTTTTTTATTTGATTTTTGTTCTTTTTAGGGGATGAATTCGAAAAATTCTGAATTAGTTCTTAACAATTTGTTTTAGAATTTTTGTTTGTTAAATTTTAAGAAAAACCAATATAAGTATGTTTGTTCTTTGCAAACATATACACATTTATTTTACACTTTTATTTTTTGAGAGGATGAATTCAAAAAAATGCTGAAATACATGCCTCATTATTTTAGAGTATGTATTTTAGAGTATGTACGTAGAATATAAGATAATGTTTTTCCAATTAAAAATTGTAAAAACTTCTTTTTAATCTCATTGATGGATTTATTTTGAAAAATGGCAAAAAAAATTATTTCTGTACTTGTGTTGTAGAGTTAAATGTTAAATTTCAAGAAGATCCGACTAAAAACATATTTTTCAATAAAAACTTTTATTGAAACGTTTTTTCCCCTTTTTACCCCTTTAGAGGTTGATACTGAAAAAATGGTTCCTTAAAGCACCCTTACGTCATGACACTAAGGTATCCAGAAAATTTCAAGTCTATTATATACTTGAAACATGTACTACTTATGAAACATGTACGTTCATCAGTGGTGAGGACATTGATTTATATATTTCGATATATGAGGGCAAGTAAGAAAGTAAACGGAAATTTAGATCATATATATATATATATATATATATATATATATATATATATATATATATATAAGCACTGATTGTTCTATGTAACGTCTATCATCTGTTCATTGAAAGTATTGCTTTATTGTTAGATAATTTTGATTGTGTTTGACTGTGTAAAATGAGTTCTTTGACTAATTGCATCAAGGACGTAATGCAAGCAGTGATACGTTTCCTCAATTAAAAAGGTGTGAAACCAGCAGAACGTATTGGTCGAATGCAGCAGCAATATGGAGAGAGGTGTTTGAGTGGAAGCAAGACCTGCCAATGGATTGATTGCTTTAAAAGTGGTAGGATTTCTGTGTGCGATGAACAGGGGCCTGGTAGGTCTTCTACTTCAAAGACTAATGGCAATATTGAAGCGGGTAAACAAATGATAATCGACGAATTGTAGTTGATAATAGTGCAAGTAAGTTGAATGTAAGCCATGGCTCAGCATATTCAATTATCCACGATTCTTTAAACTTTCGAAGAGTCTGTGCTCGCTGGGTTCCACGTCAATTTACCTGCATACACAAAAACAATCGTTTAAAAATTTTCCAGAAGCACTTGGAACGTTACGAAGAAGGGGACTCATTTATCAAGCGAATAATAACCATATATGTACATGTATCCATCATATTGAACGAGAAAGTAAGTGACAAGTTTGGTGTGGCAACATACTTCATCTCACCCAAGCAAAAATGTTCAAAACTCAGCTGTCTGCAGGAAAGGTTATGACGACGATATTCTGGGATATGGAAGGTATAATTTTGGTTGACTTCAAACCGTTGGTCAAACAGTAAATAGTGACAGCTACTGTGAGCTACTGCGTTTATTGAAGTCAAAAATCAAATCCAAAAGACGCGGTAACCTTTCAAAATGCGTAATTTTGCTTCAGGATCACATACTGCTAAAAACACACTCTTATGCTTTCAAAATCTCGATTTTCAGCTGCGATTCCCTGCATGTAGTCCAGACCTGGTTCCAGGCAATTTTCTTTTGGCCCATTAAAAAGAACAGTTAAGAGGGAATCATTATCGATCTGATGACGAGGCAAGTTGTGTGGTGCACAATTTTCTGAACACCAGACCAAAATCTTTCTTCCAGGGAGGAATCCAAACGCTGGTTAAAAGATGGACTAAGTGCATAGAAGTAGGAGGAAATTATGTTGAAAGTAATGTTTATGTAATGATAATGATGACGCTTATGTAATGATTTAGTTGAAAAGTAGGGCCTATCACTTAGGTAAATACAATAAATACATAATTATTGTTTTCAATTTCACTTTACTTATTGACTTATCCTCGTATATAAATTCTTTATTAAAAAGAAATTCAATGTTGGATACTACATTAGAAAATCGCAGCTATTTTTAAGTTTAGAAAAGAAATTTTTAAATCTCATCAAAACTTTGGAAAGTAGCCTTCCTCAATAAAAGTCTTTCGTCAAATAAATAATTTACAAGACTCAAATGATGGCAAAGATTAAAAAAATACTATTAAAATTATTATTAGTTGTGATGAAATCTAAGGTTTCCGCGCGAGTTATTTCCAAAATTCCGGATTTGAAACGGAGGCGCGCTCGGCCTCGTGACACTGCGGGCGCGACACATGCGCAGGAACGTCGTCCAATCAAAAATTAACTGGTTTAGACTTCCGCATAGCCTCGGCTCAGCTTTACGAGCGCATTAACTTTATGATAAGAAATCTGCGCGGAGCGAGTGTACAAGGCACAAGGTCTCGCCGCTTTGGGCAAAGCTTTAACAGGCTGTGTAAGTCGGTTGCAGTAGTTGTCGAGTAACATTTTTAGGGCCAGTACGTTTTTAAATCCCATCGGGTTTCGCATGCTTAGTTATAAGAATACTACTAGGTAGTAACTTAGTACAAGTTGAGTAGGGCAACCATGTAATATAAAAAACACAAATGGCGCAAAAAGGTATAAAAATTTTCTTACGTGTTATTTTCTCCCAAAAAATATGTTCGAAAACTATTTTACGCTGTCGATTAATTTTCCATTTTTTCGATATTCTTTGGAACCGAAAAATTCTTTTATTTCAAATTGTGTAAACTGGCTTGACTGATGGACCAGATTTGAGAAATAATCTAATGATCCTGTTCTTTGTCAATAGCTCCCGAACAGATTTTTTTTAGAAGAATCAAACTTTTGTTATGTTCTTGAGAGATAAATATTTTTTAAAATATGACTGAAAATTTATAATCGCTGTATGACCACGAAAGAATTACAATTGCGAGCCAAATTTCGAAATCGTTTAATTCAATTAGTCTCCAACGTTGTGCACAAATGATGTGAAAATTTGACTTCTATAAATGCCAAGTTTGCTCATGTATTTATAATATTTGTAAATTTAAAGAAGGATTTTGGAACTCTTTTTCAATAAAAAACTAAAAAAAAGTATTTTCTCAAAATGGCTGGGTAAAAATCTACCGAAAAAATAAATATCGGCCTACGTTCATCAGATTTTGTTTAAATTTTGGTCAATGATGAAGGTTTATAAATCAGAGTAACAAATTTGTATTAAAAAAAATTCGTTCCAAAAGTAGCTAAAAAAATTGCCTGACATTAGTCGTTTTTTTCGATTTACCCTCGAAATATAATTTTATTTTACTTCAAATTTAGTACAATAATTTGTGTTGTGATTCTTCATATATTATGATTGAAATTTTAAAAAATCTGGTGGACCAATTTTGTGAAATTAGTCAATTTTTTTTAGGAAATGCGTGAATATGACAAAGTTTTGTGTAATGTATGTGTATCGTTTTATTTTACTTTATTCGGGTGTTTACAACATCTTTTTTGTAGATTTGGTATAGTAAACATACTGTGTATAGATATTTTATAATAAACATACTTTGTATAGATGTTGTATGGTAAACATATTTTGTATAGGTGTTGTGTAGTAAACATACTTTTTATAGATGTTGTATACTAAACATACTTTTTACAGATGTTGTACAATAAACACACTTTGCATAGATTTTGTATAATAAATATACTTTGCATATATTTTGTATAATAAACATACTTTGTCTATACAACAAGTATAGATGTTGTATGGTAAACATACTTTGTAAAGATGTGGTATACTAAACATACTTTGCGGAGATGTATAATAAACATACTTTGTATACAACAAGTATAGATGTTGTATGGTAAACATGCTTTGTATAGGTGTTGTGTAGTAAACATACTTTGTAAAGATGTGGTATACTAAACATAATTTGCGGAGATGTATAATAAACATACTTTGCATAGATGTTGTATAATAGACAACAGATGGTATAGGTTTCGTATAGACTAAGAGGATTAGTTTCGTAACAAAATTAAGCGGGATGAGTAGACTACGTGTTTTACTTAAACGAGTAGTAGACTGTGATAGCCTGGTTTGTGTAATACAATCTGCACTTGACTGAAAAAAAGATACGTGTGTGATCCCGGGCGGAATAGGTGACAATGACCTCAAGGATAAGATCGGTGCACATTTCATGGTCCACATCGTGAAACACCTACGCTCTTCTAACCCAGTTCAGCCGGTATCAAACTGAAAATCAAATCTGGAGTGTTGCGCGGCATGAGGGCCGCACGCACACGTCTCGCAAGGTCTAATTTGTCACTCGGGGTCATCGCCGATTGGATACGCGATAAGGTAACGAGCTAACGATACGAGCTGTCAATGGAGCGAAGATATGACAAATTGTTCCGGGACAAATATCGTGTTCGAGGTGACGGAAGATTTGTGCAATCATTCGTGTAAAGACCAATCTGTGCGTGTCACCGTGGAAAACGTGTTTTAATTTAAGCGCGAAATAAAAATTCTGTTAAAACTTTTTTTTAATTTTCATAGTCAGCAGTCATAATGTGACAGTGGAGAAGTCACAGACGTGTCCTTGTAATAATAAAAAATGATATAAAAGTAAATGTTGCAAAATTATTACACAATTTTTCTCACCGTGGTGGGAAATGTAATGCCCACCCAACAGTTTGAATTTAAGGTTAAACATTCAACGATAGACCAGGTGCACAGAATAACCAACATTTTTGTAAAAACATACTAGAAAACGAAAATATGCTCAGTCGTTTTTTTTTAAATGTGGCTTCGGCATTTGATGCTGTCTAAACAAAAGAAACTAATTCATAACCTGAAAAAAATATTGCAAATATCTTACTTTGAAATATTACAATCCTACAAACATGGCAAAGTGTTGTGGGTAGAAAACGAACGAACATACTCCAGTTTGCCAAGAGGTACATTACAGTGCGCAGTACATATGAACGAAAGTTTTTTGTAAAAGCATCCGCCAAAATAAATCGTTTTTGTCCGTATAGAAAAACATTAACAGCAGGATAGCGTTTTATACCAGATATATATATATATATATATATATATATATATATATATATATATATAAACATATTTAATACTGTTTATTATACTAATCGAGCCACCCGTCGTTGGCTTTAAAATCATCTTTATATCTTTATTCATCGTTTCTTTTATATAAAAAACCTTTGGTTTCTCACGTATTACCTCCCCAGAAATTGATGTATGCCTGTGCCTTTTTTGTAGAAACTAGGAAAAATGCTCTTCTCGATCTCCGGAAACTCGGCGAATTTCATTGTTTCATATCTGACACACTTTCGCGGTTATTAATGTACTATTCCAGTTTTTCTTTACTTTTTCTTAAAGAACACAATTAATAACACCGACGGATTACTGGGCCTGAAGGATTACCGTGAGTGTATTGTGATTTGTGGTTCAATTACGGGAATGTTTAGCTAAAACCCATATAAACTCTTCCAAAATAAGGTTTTATCGAATATCTTTCATGTCCCGTGGTATTACCGAAACGATGATCTACACAGAGAATTAAAAGCTTTAACAGTCAGAGGATAAGTCACAAGGATAAATTCCATGCACGGAGGTTCTGTAATTCCTGGGCAATACACACTCAGGAAGAACACTGAAAGTACCACAGCCTTTTGAAGTACTATAGTGTGCAGTGTTCGAGCATTTGTTTTATACCGCGTGACAATCAAACTAATAAACATAGCGAATTTCAGGTTAAATATTTCACTGATAAAACTAACTGTACTGTTAAGTATATAAAGCTGAAATTTGTCGTGTTGATACTGTCCACATACTTGTAAGAATTTCTAATTTTAATTTAAAAACAGTTAGTTTTTACATAGATCTGGAATTTAAATCCTTAAGTAGAAAAAATAATTCTTACAACACTAATTATTTGTTTTGATAAAATTATTTTAGTAATTAATTTCAAATTTTCTTCAATGGAATTTGTCAGATTTTTCATTATATATATATATATATATATATATATATATATATATATATATATATATATATTATATATATATATATATATATATCATTATATATATATATATATATATATATATATATATATATATATATAATTTTATACATAAGAATTTTGAAGTGAGATATTAAAAATAATTTTTTTAAACAAATGGTGGAGTAATCTGTGTATGTTTAATTGGTCTAATTTGGAATAAATTCAATACTAATGACTGTGATCGCAGATTTTAATGACATTATTTTAAATTCCGACACTACTTATACCTTTATATTACCCTATTCGTAACAAGAACGACTTTGTACGAAGTTACCCGAACTATACCGAATGGGTGTGATGTACTGTCCACACACCTTCTGACAGCTATAATTTCAAATCACCGCCAATTAACCGTCACTACATAATTCAACCAGGGTTGGTGCAATTTTCACCTTGCCCAATTCCTACCTTGCCGTTCTGTAATTGGTTACTTTTAACGCCGCAAAGCTGGTAATTTGAATGACGCATGCGTGCATCGACTTTCTCTGCCGTGCTTGCCGGAGTGCACAGCGTTATCCAGGCAACCGATGAACCGATGCTGGTGAAATTTAACGATCGCGAAATGTTTAAATATTATAATTTGTTTTTGAAATACTGTTGGCGAAATTCTCTAATAAATATACAAACTCGATCGTCTCCGTCAAAATACAGCAATGACTTCATTCTTCAGCCTCCAGCGGGTCAGACGGCCTCGGGATGACTGCCTGACCTCGGACTTTGAAAGTCTACCGGCTACGTTTGCAGCATTAATAAATAATGAAGTTAACATTTTGCTTTCTCGCTATTAAAGCTAGTACAAGTAACCTTTCTTTGTTTTTATGAGTAACAATTGGATTACTTGATAGAAAGCCAAAAAGCGAGTATCACGTTTTAGTAAAACTAAAGTGTTTCTGTGCGAACATATTGGTCAGGGTTCACTTTTGGACAAATTGAAAACACTAATTTATGCATATTTTAACACTGTTTATGATGGTAACTTCTAATTTTAAAAAGGGTAACTTTTTGAAAAAATTTAAACATTTTTATCGAGGACTACAGATTTATTTAGTAATTATAACTTAAAATAGAGTACTGTGTGTCAGACGTTCGTTCCACTGAATGGCTCTGGTTGTCAGCTACAGCCTCTTAGCTTGATATGCTATCACTGCACCAAGTCGAAGAGTTTAGTCCTACGCAGTCTCGTTCTGAATTTTTTTGTGCTAGCACAAGGTGAACACTAGCAATAGTATGGATTTGGAGTCATTTTTCATTTTTCGTTGCTACTGCCTTTACAATCGTGTTCACTTTAAGGTCTCTGTGAATATTTTCACAGCGTATGTACCGCTGCGCATTTACTATTATCCGAAGTATTTTGTTTTGAATAATTTGAATTCTCTTTATATTACTTCTCTTGGCACATACCCAAATTTTCAATCCATAGCTGCCGGCTTAAGAACTTGTATACAAGTAATTTATTACTTATACTTAATCCTGCATTATATCTAAGATCTACGTAGTCAATACATATTCTTGAATTTTATTTCAAGCGCCTTTCTATTCTTTGTAATGTGTGACTTCCAGTTCAGCTTTGAATGCAAATTCATTCCCAAATATTTGACTTCATTTCTGTATGGAATAATTATTTTTCTTATAAATAAAATTAATATGGGTTAACTTAGACTCGTTAAGTTTTATACGCCATCTTTTGGTTCACACATTAAAGTTCAGAATGGTTTTCTGCAGTTTTTCTGTTGTTTTTTTAGCATTACCGCTAACAGCTGGTATAGAAATATCGTCCACAAATTGATGTCAACTTGGCCTTTGAGAGGAGAGGTCGTGTGTTAGAAAAACCTGGAGACATACTCGTAGTATGGTATACAGATGGCTCCAAGACAAAGTCAGGCACTGGTGCTGGGGTGTACGGTCTGAGACCGGGGTTAAAGAAAGTAATTACCCTGGGACAGCATACAACTAAAGTGATGGCTAAAGTGATGGCTAAAGTGATGGCCATTAATGACTGTGTTCGGGAGAACTTGGATCGGGGCTTTAAGAAGACACGTATTCATATTCATACCGATAGTCAGGCAGCAATAAAAGCACTTGCGGGTCCCATAATACAGTCCAAACTGGTCTGGGAGTGTTGGAAGAACCTTGACGTTCTGTCCCGGGATAACCGGGTAACTCTTCACTGGGTTCCGGGGCATAGGGGAGTTGAGGGTAATGAGGAGGCAGAAAGAATGGCTGGACTTGGATCTGCATCTGATCTAAGCCAGGTAAGATGGGATAACCTTCATGGGAATTCCCATAGTAAACGTCACTTAAGCAAAGTTCCTTCTGGAGGAATCAAAGGGGCAGCAGATGTCCTGGGCAGAGCACAACTCAGGAGGATCATGGGGCTCATAAGAGGGCACTGTGGTCTGAGGGTGTACATGAACAGGATAGGTATGTACTACGGAGTTACCGTGTGTAGATTGTGCAGGAAACTGCAGATCACATAATTTATGATTGTGAAGCTCTTGCTAGTAGAAGGCTAGGGGTTTTTGATTTCCAATACCCTAGGGATCTTCAGCAGAATGAGCTAGTCAGTGGGTTGTTGGAACTTATTAGGGGCACCAATCTGATGAACTAGGTATTTTAAAAAGTAAGTTGCACGATAGGTCAGATGATCGCAATGCCTGGGGTTGAACAAATCCCTTCCTCTAGAATAATCTAGTAATGAAATCGTCAACAAATGTAACCACTGTGGTTTCTTCATCCATATATAGCATCTGTATACAGCAGGTACAGCAATGGTCCCAGTACGCTCCCTTGTGGCTCACCGGCATTGAGCTCTTTAAATTCCGAATATTCTCATTCGTATTTCACACAGAATATTTTGTGTGAGATAGGATCTTATAATTTTACACTATTGTTTATGAAGGTCTCTTTCCAATTTGTGCACCAAGCCCTTACGCCACACCATATCAAATACCTGAGAGACATCAAGGGTAAAATAAAAACTTTTTTACATTTAACGTTCGCAATTATTTAACGTATTCTAGTCGCCAGCAAACGGGTCAGCGTTACTGACTAAATCACTTTTTGTGCCAAGTTTGATTTTTGCATTTGGAAGTTCGCTCTAATCACGTCAGTAAATAATATTATTCGATATATCGCTTATCGGATTATCAAACCTGAAAATTTTGTTGTGGTTTTATCTGACCGTTTAAAACGTTGTCAATTTTTTGGGTTGAAGTATTCTTATTATTTGGCGATGATGAAAATTAGGTCTTAGAAAGATTTTTGTTTACTAGATTGTGATATTGGCAGCTACTTTGCAAGTTTGTGTTAACAGTGTAAGTCTCTTTACTATAGGGAATCATATCCAATAGTGTAGTGTCTTGCTTAGTAAAGAAACAAGAATAATGTTAACAGAGTTAGCATCTGTGCTCTTTAGGTTTATTGAAAATTTGAGGGCGTCAATAAGCAGTCTTACCTTTTTGGGGGAAAATTATTGAAATGAAATTTCAGTGAGTAGGTGAAATTCCTTGCGCATTGAGTGCAAAAGATAAAATTACCCAGCCCTTTATTTTGTGAGTGATCAGTGTGTGTATTTGGCTTATAAAATTCCCGTAATGTATTATTTAAGAACGGAATGCGCGGTGCACCTGACGTCTGGAAATGTCTACGGCACTCTCATCGAGCCGAGTAATGTAATGACGTCCCCACCCCAAATTCCTACGCAGTGGACACGACGCTAACGAGTGCTCCAGTGTAATTATGTCATCTTACTGTCGAGGTTTTCATTAAAGGCAGTGGCAAATTACAGGTTACTAATGCTAGCCCTTGTTACACACTCCTTCTTTTTGTGGCAAGTTCAAAGCCCGTATAATATCGAACCAACGCGTACAGACAGGTAGATCTCTCGGCCGAATATCGAAACGCTTTGGTTTTATGAACCTCTAGAGAAATAAGTGCTCTTGTATTTTAAAATTTAGTTTTGCTGAAGCCCAGCCAATAGGGCCTTCCTGCAATCATTTTTAAAACGAAGCTTTTAATGTTAGCTTTGACAAGAGAGGAATGTATAGAAAAAAGGTCTGCCGAACGGAAAAATGTAACGGAAATATAGAAAGAACGAGCAAACAAATTTCGTCTCTCTATTTCTGTCCTTTCTTTTTCTTCCTCCTTTTCGATGACAGTACACGCGCTATATGAAAACGTTGTGTTGCTTTGGTTTCAGTATTTTTTTTAAATGAAGAACACGTGCACGTTGTAACCGTTTACAATACATTCGAAATTAATATAAACGTTTATAATTATTGTTTTTAATACTACTAGTTCTTAACAACATAACCTAAATATTATTATAGCCTATCAGCTGTTCAATGGAATCAGCTGAACGTAATTTAAAAAAACTGATCTTTTAATATAAATATAGTAAATAATATCTAAACCTAATACAGATTTTTCCCAATTACTTCCGCTTCAAGATGGCAGCCTCTGATTTAGTGATGACGTGTATGTGCAGTTTTGGCAAAAGGCATTGACAAATTGTTTTGAAATTCGGCACAGAAATACCTTGTATAAAGACCGAACGATGTATGTGTGAGATTTTTTTTTCTACTCACTTCTGTTTCAAGATGGCGGCCTCTGGTTTAACGATAACGAGTTTGGTTGCTGGTTGTTTCTTGTAAAATTGGCTGAGGGGAAAAATCTATTATAATGTATATCGCTTCACGGAGAAAGAGTTTAAATTTCTAGTTAAATTGGTCCAGTAATATTTTGCCTAAATATTACGGTTACTGATTAAATTGGCGGGAAAAACGCGCGTGAGAGCGGTGTCGTAGAGCGGTGTCGTAGAGCAATGTCGTAGAGCGGTGTCGTAGAGCGGTGTCGTAGAGCGGTGTCTTAGAGCGGTGTCGTAGAGCGGTGTCTTAGAGCGGTGTCGTAGAGCGGTATTGTAGCGCGGTGTAGTAGAGCGGTATCGTAGAGCGGTATCGTAGAGCGGTGTCTTAGAGCGGTGTCGTAGTGCGGTGTCGTAGAGCGGTGTCTTAGAGCGGTGTCGTAGTGCGGTGTCGTAGAGCGGAGTCGTAGAGCGGTATCGTAGAGCGGTGTCGTAGTGCGGTGTCGTATAGCGGTGTTGTAGAGCGATGTCTTAGTGCGGTGTCGTAGTGCGGTGTCGTAGAGCGGTATTGTAGCGCGGTGTAGTAGAGCGGTATCGTAGAGCGGTGTCTTAGAGCGGTGTCGTAGTGCGGTGTCGTAGAGCGGTGTCTTAGAGCGGTGTCGTAGTGCGGTGTCGTAGAGCGGTGTCGTAGAGCGATATCGTAGAGCGGTGTCGTAGTGCGGTGTCGTATAGCGGTGTTGTAGAGCGGTGTCGTAGAGCGGTTTCGTAGAGCGGTATCGTAGAGCGGCATCGTAGAGCAGTGTCGTAGTGCGGTGTCGTAGAGCGGTGTCGTAGAGCGGTATCGTAGAGCGGTATCGTAGTGCGGTGTCGTATAGCGGTGTTGTAGAGCGATGTCGTAGTGCGGTGTCGTAGAGCGCTGTCGTAGTGCGGTGTCGTAGAGCGGTGTCGTAGTGCAGTGTCGTAGAGCGGTGTTTTAGAGCGGTGTCTTAGTGCGGTGTCGTAGTGCGGTGTCGTAGTGCGGTGTCATAGAGCGGTATCGTAGAGCGGTATCGTAGAGCGGTATCGTAGAGCGGTGTCGTAGAGCGGTGTCGTAGAGCGGTATCGTAGAGCGGTGTCGTAGAGCGGTGTCGTATAGCGGTGTCGTATAGCGGTTCGTAGAGCGGTGTCTTAGAGCGGTGTCTTAGAGCGGTGTCGTAGAGCGGTATCGTAGAGCGGCATCGTAGAGCAGTGTCGTAGTGCGGTGTCGTAGAGCGGTATCGTAGAGCGGTATCGTAGAGCGGTGTCGTAGTGCGGTGTCGTATAGCGGTGTTGTAGAGCGATGTCGTAGTGCGGTGTCGTAGAGCGGTGTCGTAGAGCGGTGTCGTAGTGCGGTGTCGTAGAGCGGTGTCGTAGAGTGGTGTTTTAGAGCGGTGTCTTAGTGCGGTGTCGTAGAGCGGTGTCGTAGTGCGGTGTCATAGAACGGTATCGTAAAGCGGTATCGTAGTGCGGTGTCGTAGAGCGGTGTCGTAGAGCGGTGTCGTAGAATGGTGTCGTAGAGCGGTGTCTTAGAGCGGTGTCGTATAGCGGTGGTGAGGCGATGAAATCTATAATGCGAGGTGTACTATTCGTTGAACTACTAGTTTTAATTGATTGTGAGGATGTTGCGCAATGTCTTCGAAGCAATTATGCTGCCGAGATGACAAACAAGAAAAACGCCATGCTGGACTGTCGATTAAGGATAGTGGGAAGTCAGGCCTAAACACATCGACACGCCATGACAACGAAACTTCGCTCCAGGTGAGTGATGCAATGCAATGACTGTTCAGAGCCCAGGACTGTCATCAGTGTTATAAATCTGGCGTTAGACTATCAATCTGTGTGCCATCACTTGAGATGAGTGACGTCATATTGTGTGGCGCCTCGAGGTATCCGGGACAAGTCCTAAGCCTTCCTCTATGCGAGTTTGTAGCTATTGAAATATATTAATGTAACAATCGGATTTATAATTAAAAGCGTAGGCATTGTGTTTTAATAATATGCACTAAATTCAAGATATAATTTAATTTTAAAATCACTCTTCGAGTATGTAGAATTCATTTTGAAATAAGTAAATATTGTACCTATACGTGCTTAGAAACATTAACCATTATATTTTTTAAAAGATACCTTATTATGAGAGGGTGATTTTTAAATTACAAAAATGGATAATTATAAACTTTTTAATTTTTTGCTGTTGCTTTCAGTAGTATTAAATATAATTTACAAATATAACACTGGAATTCGTTACAGTTATTCACTATAAAACAAGTACTTCATTCGAGTGCTGATGCTTTCAGTAGTATTAAATATAATTTACTAATATAACACTGGAATTCGTTACAGTTATTCACTATAAAACAAGTACTTCATTCGAGTGCTGATGCTTTCAGTAGTATTAAATATAATTTACTAATATAACACTGGAATTCGTTACAGTTATTCACTATAAAACAAGTACTTCATTCGAATTTTCGTTACACGAAACCTGAATTTTACAAAAGAGATACAGAATTTTTAATCAGTAAATTACAAGTCTTAAACATAAATTCTTACTATATGTGTATAAAAATACGCATTATTCTATTAAAATATACTGAAATTAAATTTATGAAGTAAACAATTATTGTATAGACGTTATATGATTGTGTAGCTTTTTGAGACAGTAGGCCTGTACTTATTATTTTTGTTTTTCTTTTGTATATTCTAGATTTTAAATAAGTTATGAAAATTAAATTATTGCAACATAGCCACCGGACGACGTATTTAATTATGACCTGTTTTTCCGTCTAGTGGTCTATTTACTCACCTCGTAAAGGCTACCGCGGTTACGAAACCTTATTGTTTCATCTTCAGGCCGTAATACAAAATGTCAAATCCCTCTGTCGAGGTCGACACAAAGTTAAACAAAACATTGAAAATACACGTCACAAACACTAAACACAATTACACGATTAGAATACACGATAAAATTTGGTTTGGCCAAACGATACGTGCAACTCGTATGTCGTGACATTGCGGACATTTGCAAAAACTCTAGTTTCAACTCCACCGTTCGGCATTTGGTTTGTGTATTTGTTATACAGTTTTGGTATACTTTGTTTATTACAGAACGTACTGTAGCTAAGGTCTGGCTACGGAGGACCGTTCATGATTGCCCCTCACCATGGTCAAAGCATTTCAAATATCGTATAGTCTTTATGTACATGTAGAATACCATTTCAGAGTCTGTACTGATATAGCCTAATCTCGTCAAAAAATCAATTTTATTTTCATAATTCGACTCTCAACAGTTAATTATAAAGAGAAATTTTAAATTAACTTTCGTCAGCTAATTGAATGATGTAACTTTTAGTAATTTCAGATTTAATGTTTTAACCACGAAATTTCGCACTATGAACGTTTTAAGTAAATACAGCGTTTTGAATGACAGTAGAGTCATTGGGTTGAGTTCGGTAGTTGGAAGGAAGGGAAAATATTTTTTTTAAATAAATCGAAAAGAGATCGATTAACAATAGGTAAATGCAAGACAGAAGGAAAAATCACAAATATATTTGTGTAAACAAAAATGTCCAAAACATGTGTTTGGTATTCGAAGCGATTGTTCCGCTTGTACGACGGGCAGGGATAGAGGACTGTCAGCAGGGCCGCATAACCTATAAGCTTAAAGACTTTTAAGTAAATGTTGAAATTACTCTAAGCACGTTATGCATAAAGTGGTATTTTAATGGGATTGTCTATTCGTGATTAATAAGTTACTTTCGTAAAATATTGTCTGATTTACAAAATATTGTCTGATTTGTGATGCTGCGGTTTTGAATATAACAGTTAAAAAGTTTGTGTTAAAATGTTCCACAAACAGCACGTTTTAGCGCAAAATTGATTTGCTATGTCAGAAGCCGGTTAAAAAATCTTTCTAAAGATACCTCATTTATGCCTGTACGAATAGTTTATGCTGAGAAGAAGGGATGTTGACTCGAGAAATAATATATATATTTTTAATAATGGTCCTCCGAGCCGGTCCCTCGGTATTTTAAGTACATTAAAGGCAATATATATATATATATATATATATATATATATATATATATATATATATATATATTTGTGATAATATGAAAATAACGGCTACTAAGACTGTTAATTAGTCTAGTGCAACTAATGCGCATTATTCTAATTTCAACCAGTTACTTCACTCTCTTCAAGTCTGTTTGAAAATCACTTGACACGAAGCGAAAGAAAGATTAAAAACAACACTGACTTGGAATGCAACCTTAATCCGACAATACTATAATTGTCGTGGCATGTTCGATGTTGGATGTATCGAGGAGTGATTATGACAAACGACATGCAACAATCGATATTTCAATCTCGAACATGTGCCCACGTAGCCAGTGCGAACTAGGACGTGGTTTTAGTGACGATGCGTTTTGATTTCGGTCGTAATCAGCGTCGTGGGCACAGCTGCCTTGTCGAGTTCCGGGAGGACGGTGATTTGAAAATTACACGGTTTTTAAAGATTTAGTTTGCTGGAATGGTTGTCAAAATTCAGCTGTGTAATTTACAGACAAGGTTCAACGACAAGGCTAACGATTCAGGACGACGGCCGTTTTTTACATGTCAAAACATTTTGTGTTATGGTAATTAACATGAAATCTCAACTATAGGCTAAACATTTTTTCCGTAAAATTCTTAGAATAGTGCCTTTATAACATTTTATGTGATATTATACCGGAAAATTGTATTCTATATATTTTAGATGTTATATCCGTGCGTCACTAGTGGCATACGACGCCTATTTGTAAACCATTGCTATAATAGGCGTAGTGCGTCACTGGTGGCACACTGTTATTGATCCGTACACACATAAAGTTTCAAGTAAAAGACTCCATAAGTTATATGATTTCTTCTTTGATGTCTTAGTGTTATAATTGTCAATAAATAGATAGTATTATTTTGAATGTGTTTTCTTGCAGTTTACCAATGAAGGTCATCAAGGTAAAAAAAATATCAGTAGGCCAAAATATAATATCACTTTATTACATTTAAAATTAAGATTAAAAATTAAATTATGCTTCTAAGACCTCAATTAAGTTTACATTTGTTATAGTTTTAAATTACCTATAAAATGGGCCATGGTAAAGAAACAAAAAACAAAAAAATCACAAAAGTTGAAAATCTAATCCGACTAAGGTTACTATAGCGTACTTTAAAATGATCGTACAACACAATTCTAGGCTTCAAATATGGACGTCATTATAAATAAACCCATTTGAAGTAGATAGGGTGTGCGTGATTCGTGGCACACGCCGCCTATTTATAAGACAAGCGTGCGTCACCGCACGTTATTGAGAACGTGTTAAAAATGGAATAGAATTTTCGTGTTAGAGATCCTGTTAGAATTTTGCATATATTTCTGTAATTGATGGTCTCATTTTAAAGGGTTTTTGTCATATATTTGCTTCGTGGGTTTGGGAAAATTAAAGTTAGCATTTCTATATTTTATGTACGATTATTAACCTTAGACCATTTTGCGATTAGGAGCACGTGTTTGTTTGATTGAATCATTTAAATGTCATTTAGATGTATTATTAAAATACGTTAACTGATTAGCTGGTTCCACGTGTCGTTAAGACCAGGTGGTCACCAAATGCGGAGCGGTCTGCTCATTCAAAAGCTAACCTATTGTTTTAAATGTAAGTACAGCCACTGAAAACGTAGCTGAGCCCAGCGATGCCACTTAACTCCTTTCAGCTCCGTTACGCTTTCAGTGGCCACTCGGCCTAAAGATGACTATTCGCTACATTATTTTAGAGCAGGAAGAATTTTTGTAATTAGCGGCCAGTTTACTCAGGCATACTTACGGGAGTTCGGTCGTTTAATAGCGATGGACCGAGGAACGTAATAAAAGAGAAATAAAGCTCCTCGATTTACATCGTTTCAAAAAATATTACTGATGAGGCAAGTATGAACTTGATTTTCTCAAACATCAGCTTTTATAATATAAAACTTTACATGCTTACGGTTTATAAATTTAAGTATTAAAAAAATGCTGTATGCCCAATTGTTCTTGAATTCTTTTACGTTCTAATGACAACCTCAAATTTGGTAACAATGACATATCTTGAACATTTACTTTTAAAACTGTTTTTGGTGACTGAAAATTTAGTAATAGCTGTCGTACACAAAACTTTTTTTTTTTAGTAATTATGATTACAAAGATTTAGAACAAAATAAATAAATTGACTCAAACTTAGTCACGGAGTGACCATCACCAACAATTCCCTGTAGAATTAAGAGTTTTTACAATCGTACGGTAAACTCGCCAGAAGAGAGGCAGTAAAGGAGTGAGCAACAGAATAAACTCTAGTTAGAGAAAATTTCTGTCGTTTAGAGAAATCTATAAACCGTAGTTTCTCAGGTTAATTGAAGGCTTGATTGATTTGTGTGTATCCAGTTATTTTATGCTTATGCCAAATTTGAGCCCCCTCAAACATCTTATACAGATGATTAGAAGACACACAATTCAGGATGGTAAGAAGTATGCTAGGTGTGAATCAGGAGAAAATAAGCAATAAGAAGCTAGTGAGGAAGGTGAAAGTAAAAAAACTTAGCGAGAGAAGCGCTAATGTTAAAGTGGAAATGAGCTGGACACGTAGCAAGAGTGGAAGATCACCGTTGGGTGAAATTAACTACAGACTGGATTTCCAGAGACAAGCACATGGAGGGATGAATTAGTGGAGAAAGTAGGTGTCCCAATGGAGCATGCAAGCAAGGAGAAGAGTGCTGTGGTCCGGAGTTAGACTATGCAGACTTTAAATTTTTGGGGAAACAAATATTACATATATGTCTATTATTTTTCTTTGTTTTTCTGTTTTCTATTTAGTTTTGGTACCATTGGAAGCCATTGTTTTGTGCATTTATAGCAACTTAGTTTACCTCCGAAAGAAGAGGCTTTTGTTCTTTAAAATAGAATGTCAATAAAGCTGTATTTTTATCATACTTGCCATTTATTTTGTGCTTTATTGACTGTTGGCCGAACAACTCTACATTTTAATACGTGGATGGATAAATATCGTGTACAATAAATCCAATGTTCTATATCAGAGAGCACGCGTGTGAGTGTGTGGGCATATCCAGCTCCCTGAGCAGTCCGGGTCGGAGGTGAACTTTCTCCGATGATTGTTTTAAAAACTCATTAGCGTGTGGGAACGCGACGTGTGATCGCCGTATCGCGGCTCCGCGCATCGGAACCAGTTTAGAAAATTGCTTTTGTCGCGCGTTACACAACGCCCCGGATCCGCCATATTTTTCGCTGTCTGTTTGACATTCCGTACTGCAATCACTTATATGAGGCCCGTAGGTGTTTTTGTTTGCCAATTTTTATTCTCTTGCGAAGTACAAAGAAATCTTATTGCAATCGTGAAGAAGATCAATCGAGATTTTCATAGAGAGGAACAAGTATGTCCGTTCTCAAGTACACTGAGTCGAAACGTGATTTCTACTAGTATGTCTGGCCGTCTGTGCGTACGATTGGAGAATAAACGAATTTACCGATAACGATCAAATTTTTTATATTTATAGATCAGGCTTTCATACTTATTGGGACCAGTAGCGTTGTTTCTAGGCTAGCTGTGAAGCCCAAGTATTGAAGAAAAAAATGAACGTACATTTCTGAAGCCCAACCATATAAAGTTACACATATTCGTAGTTATTCTGAATAAAGAAATAAAATTAATACGTTATTCTGAATGTAAAACTAATATTATTTTACTAGTTATTCATTGCAGTGTTACAGCTCCCACTTTACTGCAACCTACAGTACCTAGATGTGCACGTAAACTAAGCACATTTTTTCATTTAGTTTTTTCATAGTGTGCCGCGCTGATGAACTTAGAATAGTGTGTCACGATGGTATATTGTTTATAATATTTCATTTTATAATTACAATTAGCTATTTCATTATTGTAGTTAATATATTTTATTTAAAAAAACACTATTTCTTTTATTAAAGGCTTAACTTAAATATTTTGTGATGGTAGAAATTATCAGACCTTTGTACTTTATTACATTGTTTTTTAATAAATAGGCAGATAAATTAAACAGATTAAATTAGGTAAATTATAAGAGCCCAAAAGTTTTTATATCACTTTTTTAGTTTTATCTGTTGATTGTTAAAATCTCTTAGTCGTTATTATTTTAGTATCAGTTTTTTTGTAAGAAATTCAAGGTAACAAATTCACTTATTCAAGTAGTGTTATTTTCATTTGTAAATTCAATAAATGAGCCTATGTGTGCAGTTTAAACATAATAGACAACAATAAAAACGAAATTAAATAGCCTGCATCTTCAAATTCAATACGCCACTTCATTGCACCATTTTTTATTTTTTATTTTTATTTCCTAGAGGCCAGTTTTTAGTTTATATCTTGAATCTCGGATATAGGCTAACAAATGTAATAACATTTTGCGCAAATATATAAAAACATAACATATATCTCCAAATATGGTTCAAAAACTTTTGAATAAAAACAATCCATTTCTGAAAATGAGTTTATATGAATTATCGTGTAATTTAAGAATAATTGCTCAAGTTCGTGTAACAAATCTGATACACCTGACTTGCACTATAAATCCTTATGTGCAAACAAACTTTTATCAAAATCAAATGAACTGATTTTGGTGCTTGGCAGATTTTTCAGGTTTTTGCTGTTTATAACTTCTGAAAACCTTATATAAATAAATTAATTGTGCGATTTTTGCAAAAATATAAAAGTATAATATCAAGATTAGCTTACTGGAACTCGAGGTCAAGAGCAGCTAGATGGAGAGCGTTTTGCCAATGGCTGCCACTTATTTCTCATTACAATCGGCAAATAGATTTAATTACGGTGCCGATTTGCTGTATTGACGCGCCGCATTTCAGTAGCGCTTGATTTATCTACGTTACGGATGCATCGATTATCTACAGATCCAGGCTTCGTATAAATCAAATTGTCCAAGTTGCAGACTGGGCTTGATTAAGTGTAAAACATACGCGCACTTGTCAAATTGGAGACGGTGAACTGGATTTATATGCGTTGTAAATCAAGTGAGTATAACACGGTTAACATCCGTCATAGTACTGTACAAGCCCGACTCGATGTAATAGTGAAGCTGATTTATTAAGAAAAACCTGCATGCGTGGTAGATTTGCAAAATGGTTTCAAAAAATTAAAAAGTTAACGTTTATTATTTTTCAAATAGGATAACTTTTGGATTAATTTAACAATAATAAACACACGTCTGTTTGTTTGGATAAAGAATTTAAATAGACATCATGATTTAATCATTCTTCTGCCTGCGTAGCCATCGAGAATGAAAGCCACGACGAGTGCGGTTGACACGCGTTCCTTAGTTATTTAAATGGACCACGTTCCTTAGTTATTTATTCGTAGATCTATGACTTAAGGCGGTTTACACGACGCTAGTAACTTGTGCGAGTCACTGAGGCGAGCACTGTACAGGGACAGTGGCGTCTACACCCTAAAATTGGCTAAAAACGTGCAGACGCCACTCGGTTTAGCGGCATTTCCAGTAGTCGAGTTTTTTGTCTTATTTCCTTGCACAGATAAACACTACATGCAAAAGGTCTTTGATCAAAAAGTGTTTAAAGACGTATATTAAAATGTTATGCGAAGAATTAATGGAAATAAACGAATCAGAAGAAAATGTGCCAAAAAATATGGGCTGGCTAAAAGATCCGCGCATGGGGAATCAAGTATGCTTCTTAAGGCGTTGGCCTTTCCCGAGAGGACATTCTCAAATACCGAAATTGTATGCGAATGTCTCCAGATTCTTTTAATTTACTGTTGGAGAAAATATCGTCACGAATACAACGAACTGATACAACAATGAGAGAAGCAGCCGAATGAAGTTGGAAATAACTCTCTCATACCTTGCAACTGAAAATAGCTTTGGAAATCTTCAGAGTGTTCGGATTTTTTAAATTTTATTTTTTGCCTCAGCAACACCAAAATCAGATATATTCATTTCTTTTACAATTCTTAATAAATCTGATTCACGGGCTGAAATGTACTTATAATTATTCAGGCTCGTATTCCATAAGCATTTTTCGTCTCTGTACAGTACATAAATTTTAAAGTAGTATCTCCATCCCACTTAGCCATTTAAAAAAAACTACACACAACGCTCAACTATTACAAAACACGGGTACGCACTATCAACGACTTCAGTCGTACTCGTACGTGTTACTCGAATCGTGTAATCGGTCTCGAACGTTGCCAGTACGTTATACAGTCGAGTATTGTGGGTGCGGGAACCAACTCGTTCCAGTAAATAGGATTGCTTTCTATTCATTCTACTGGCGTGGAGACTCGCAGCGAGTGCTTTACTCGAAACAAATTGGTGTTGTACAAAACACCAATTTACACAAGAAGGGTACAAAAGTGAAGTACTCGCTTTTAGTGACTCATACGAGTTCCTAGCGTCTTGTAAAGCCGCCTTTAGACGTACAGCCTTAACGTCAATAGAATTACGCAAATGTTGCGCACACTTCGAATCGTTTTGCGGGCGTAACGATCGCACGATTGCAACAACACTCGATTGTCACTGGCCGACAGACAGCTGGACAACTCGTGTGTGACCCACAACCGGAGTCACGACCGCCAATCCGTGGGAACGCACTAATTGAAAATATCTTGTCATTAAGCGATTTCAATTTGAGAAACGGCGCTCGCGTTATATAAAGCCACTCGAAATCGTTCGGCTGACTGTGATTGAGGTAGGATCAGTCGTGTTTGTTTACAGTAGGTGGTTAATGAGTTCAAGCATTTAGGATCGCTAATAATTAGAGGCAATGACGGATATAGCCTAAGTTTAGTGCGCATGCGTGAACGTTTAAGGATGGTTCTGTACTACACTTTCAATGAACCTCAAATATAAAAATGTCGTGACCGGTAAATTTGATTACCTTAATAAAACAGTATAGACACCGAACGAGACCAGCGTGGGTGATAGCTGAGAACACGAAATACAGGACTCATTTAATGGGAAAATATGCCTACAACACTATACGGAGAATTATATTTGGGGCAACAATTAAGATGCGAAGATGAAGAAAGTTAGGCTACGCGTACCGAATTGGTGTCTTCCGTTAGAACCACCACTCAGGTGGCTGGATTATGTAGAGGAAATTTTTTTGTATACCTACTATTATTTAGGCGCCACACCTGTGGCACAGGTTTATATAACTTATACGTTTTTTTAAATAACAGATCCACCTGTTGAACGTGAAAACATACCACGCTATATTAAATATTTCACGATTCCATAAACAATGTTTCCGATTTACGATTTCCAAATTTCCAATTTTGTAATTCTATCTCAATGTGTCTGATTTACGATCCATTTACGATTTCCAGATTTCCGAATTTACGATTCTATTTCAATGTTTCCAATTTACGATTCAAATTGCGATTTTCAAATTTCCAATTTTACGATTTCATGTCAATTCTGATTTACGATCCATTTACAATTTACAATTTTACGATTCTATTTCAATGTTTCCAAGTTACGATCCATTTACGACTTCCAAATTTCGAGTTTTACGATTTCATTTCAATGTTTTCGATTTACGATTTACAAATTTTGAATTTTACGATTCTATTTCAATGTTTCCAGTTTACGTTTCAAATTACGATTTTCAAATTTCCAATTTTACGATTTCATGTCAATTCCGATTTACGATTTACAATTTTACAATTTCATTTCAATGTTTCCGATTTACGATTTCAAAATTTCCAATTTTACGATTACATTTCAATGTTTCCGATTTACGATTTCCAAATTTCCAATTTTACGATTTCATTTCAATGTTTTCGATTTACGATCCATTTACGATTTCAAAATTTCCAATTTTACGATTACATTTCAATGTTTCCGATTTCCGATTTCCAATTTTACGATTACATTTCAATGTTTCCGATTTACGATTTCCAAATTTCCAATTTTACGATTTCATTTCAATGTTTTCGATTTACGATTCATTTACGATTTCCAAATTTCCAATTTTACGATTTCATTTCAATGTTTCCAATTTACGATTTCCAAATTTTTAATTTTACCACTCTATTTCAATGTTTCCGAATGCATTATTAAATTGAACCAGATTGAACTACAGTAACGCGTGGCCGGGAACAGCTGGTTATTAAATAACAGTGAAATATTTAGTTCTAAATAACATTTTTGTAGGCCTATTTGTACGATGTTAAATTGTTACTTTGCTAACGTGCATGCTTTGCCATACCAGATAATGCAAACGTATTTAAATCATCTTACTGAATTATATTAATCGAAAAACTGGTTTATCTGAATAAAAATTATGTTCACAAAGCAGATAATAATTTAGACAAATTACGCTATGTTTGTTTTCCCTTCTTAATTATTGTTTAGCAGCGTAAATTACCAGTCACGATCAGTCAACATTTATCCAGAACGCAGGTTGACAACGAGCGGGGTTGCTCTTCAGTTAAAATTAAAAATGACCACTTCGTGTTCAACCTTTTGAAACAGCCGATGTACTGTAAGTAGGCTACATTTATAGGTGAAGCAATGACTCCAGTACATAGACTACAACAGGTGACGTTACGCCGCTACGTGCTTATAAACTAAAGATAAGATAAGTCAGTATTAATTACGCGCGCACTGGCCGAGTCCGGGACTGATTAGCATTATGCAGATTTCTTTGTAAACGCGTTCCGGAAGTGAATACGTTGACCGGAAACGATCGCAGGACATGGTTTTTAATTACATCGGCACTGTTGTGTCAACAGTGAAATTATTCAGAGTTGTCGTGTCGGCCTGACGCTGGCGTAATGAAAATTTGTTTCTTCTACTGGTCTGGTATGACGTGTAACACGTACGTGTCTGTACGGTCTGTGTTTGTGTACGTCTGTACGGAAATAGTTATTTCGGAAAAACTTAGTTTATTGAACAGTAAATCTAGGGAAACTATTTAGGCAACTGCTTAAACGAGATTAGCGCATTGGTAAATGGTAAGACCCACTTCCGGATTCTTGAAATGAACGCCCCTCTGATTACTGGAACACTTTTCTAAGGTCGTTTTTGGTACAGACTGAATAAATTAGCATTTAAAAAATTTTTATTTTACAGAAAAAATGAACTTGACATCGTTCAGGGTTCATTTTCGTATTTTTAGTTTGATCTGAAAATATAAAATTCTATGCATATTTCTACGCTTTTCAAAAAAGTGTAAAGTAAAAATTCTTTGTTTTCTTATGCGACATATTAGCTTACTTTTTATAAACACGCTTTAACCATGTCCGCTACACAGGTGCGCCACCATTGCTTTGTTATCAAAGTAACCTAATTTCAATTTGCACTTTTATAAATTACACTTACCTTTATTTCTTTCGAGAAACAATAGGCCTAATAAAAATTATTATAATTTCAACTCTTACATATTTATTATTTTCCTACACACGTCTAATTCTTACTAAATATTAATATTTCTTATCATCAAGAAAATGTGTTTTAATATGAATTCTATTAAGGGCCTATGTTTAAGTTTAACGAAGGTTAACACGAATACCAGTCACACTCTAGTGGAAAAATCTTTCATGTTATAACTAAAACCATCCAAAAATAAACAAAAAAATATTAATTATATTGAACATAATCTAATTTCAGTTTGTACTTTTATCAATTACATTAGCTTCTATTATTTCTTTTGAGAAACATTAATAAAAAATTATTATATTTACAACTAGTACATTTATTATTTTTCTAAGGAAGTCTAATTCTTACTAAATATTAATATTTACTTACTATCTGTATCCTGCCACGCACTGTTAAGGTTAAATTTAACAATGCGTTCCGGAACATTGAAATGAAATCTTAAAATATTTAGTTTAGCGTGTGTTGCTTTTACGTCCAACAGATGGCGCTGTTTTTTCAAAAAGAGCATGTTTTATCTGTTACATGTGTGACATTTATATAATAGTATAGGCATATAAAACATAACATGTATATAAAAACAAACGTGTATTCGAATGTAATGTTGAATCAAATTTCAAAGCCGGTGAAGAATTTCCGTAAATTTAAAATTTTGAACAAAATATTTACATTTTTTATTTATCTAGATTATCAAACCTGTGTTCTAACACGAATTATTATGTTATTAATAATTGAACAGTAAATCTGCTGTCACTTCTGTGACATAAAAGTGAGAAAGTTTGTTCTATGTTTATGCGACATAAATTTATTACGTTGTCGTCTAATTTTCATTTGTGTTAAAAAGACGTTAAAAGTCTTTTTTCTTATTTCCATGTCGTGGTTATCTGAAAGTAAGCTATACCATTGAATATAAACGGACTAGAATTACAGCCACCATTATAAAAAGTGTGCTCGATAGTAGCGGCTAAAGTCCAAGTAGTAAAGTCTGTCGTTACGAACGCTGTAAGCTGCAAGGAAAGGGTGTGGAGATGAGTACTATTATCATTTGATAGTATTATGTTAAACTGTAGTTGAACACTCTGTCGCAAGATGTCGCTAGCAGCGAGTGCTCACATTCTAGTACGTTTGTATTCAATGGTTATACCTTATCTCACGGCCAGTCCTATCAACAGATCGGTGTTGACGAGTGTGGAGCATCACCTTCTCATCAGAACCGAGGTACAATTACACAAATCTCTCCAAACGTTCAACACGGAAAGGCATTTACATTTACATTAACATGATTATAACCGCGTACACTGCGCATTGTTCTGCGCGGTACGTGAACAGTAATTGTGTAATTGTGATAAATAATTATAATATTTGTTTGTTCGTTAATTAGAAACGCGTTTCCACGGCTCAGATTTCCTTTCCTTCTTGCGTGCACGCTGCTGTCTGGCTAACCGATATTACGGCAAATTCGCGAAAGATTTATATTTTCAAAATTAGTTTAAACGGTCGCGTGCTGTTTTTTGACCTTGATGTTAGCAACAGTTTTGTAGTTTAATGTAGACTGAGGTCATTCATTTACAATACGATGCCTATCTCTAGTCGCTAAGTCGAACTTTGGCACATAAAGTTAAAACACTGGTTCATTAAAACTAGTTGTGGTTTGTTGGTTAATATTCAATTTTGTATTTTTCATGTAAAACCCGAAAAATAGTAACAATTTTAAAGAAAAAAATGAATACTACTATGAATAAAGCTGTTTATTTGCCTTGCATTCTTTATGAGGTGAAAAGTATGCAATGACTGGCAGAACACATCGCAAAGTTAGATAAGTAACAGAAAGCACAATGATAACATCACAAAAGTTTAACAGAAAATAAAGATGGACCCGTCACTAAATAACGTGAAAACGGTACTATGAGGAAATTAGCTATGGAAAAGGATATTGTTCTTACTAGTCCTCTAACAATATTTTGTGGCAAGAATAAATCGCACAGTATTCTTGTTCCTGATTGTTGTTATTTGCCTAACAACACACTAAAGGTCAGCCGCATAGAAAACGGCCTGCTAAGAACACCAGTGAGACCAAGAAAAAAATGTGCGAGTGAGAGGTCGAGTGCCCATCCTGCAATCATAACTCCCTACTTTTGTTATTCACTATCGCTGGTTAGTATCAGTTCCCAGCTGTTAAAATAAACAGTAAACAGTTTGTAGACTCAGACTGGCAAACGTCTGTGTTACTGGACTGTTGGAGGGAGCTATAGGAGAATTTTCCTACATGCGCGAGAATTTCTCGCGCAGGCCATTTACTATGTGACTGGACTATAACTGGGCATCCTTTGCTTAGAGTTTTTCTTAATTTCCTTATTTCGTTCTTAGTATTATTCTTTCATTTTGTTTTTATTCGTCCTCTAACAATATTTTGCGATACGAATAAACCGCTCAGTAATGTATTGTTCTTGTTTACCGATTGTTGTTTATTTCGTAACACTTCAGTTACAGTGATTTCAATAAATTACGTACTTTAAAAATTTTAACTTTATAATATTGATATTTGTAAAGTTACTAAATTTGATGAGAGAAGAGTAATATAATTATTTACCGCAAATATTCGATCAAGAAAGATGAAGTAAGAATCATATATTTGTCGTGTTGCAGACATGATTCATTCATTCACAGTTCCACCGACATATTCAGAGATGAAATGCCGACGATTCACGTTGCCGTGAGATTGCCGACCAATACACAAGAAGAGGAGAAATCTTAGAAAAGTTTTCTATTCACAGTGAAGTAGTAGGATCTTACTTTCCTAGGAATTATGACCGCTAGTTGTACGTTTCGCTGGTAGGGCGCGCGCGGGCAGTAACTTATCTTGTGCCACGTAGTCAAGTGTGTACCACACGTAGGGGACTGTTCATGCACAAGTCTAATAACTCAAGACGTGCGCGGACGTGCTGGTACACGCGCAATTACTCAGCGCGACATGCGTGCGCATGTTTTGGTCGCTGTACAAACGTTAAAACTGATATGCCTTATAGAGAGTGACAAGAAAATAAGTTCATTTACTGAACTAGTTGGCAGTGGAATTTCCTTATACGAAATTCACCTGCCTTCCGGAATTGTTTGTTCGCTTTATTCACTTTCTTTTGGTAATTACTGATAGTACGTAGACATTTTACGTCTTTAATGTGATAAGTATGTTTTCTCAAAGTGTCTTTTTGTTTACTCTTAAAATGTTACTCTGCGTCTGTACAATCTGAACTGTAATCTGTATCAGCTGACATGTTACATAAAAATATTCTACAGTAGTTAGCTTAGGCTATTACTGTCATACTGGTCACAAGTATATTGGAAATAATTGTTTGACCGATCGTCGATTAGAAATTAAAAGAACAACGTTACCGATAGACACAAACATCCTTGGATCCTAAAAAAACTGTTTTAACTTTCTAACAAATCTCCCTAAATATCATCATTAAATTTGTTATTGAAAATGTATAAATGAAATTGGCATTGCAGCTTCTACTTAAATTTTTACATATTTATATTCATGTATTACGGAACGATGATAATAATTACATGTAAAGAATTACGTTTTGAGTAATTTGAAATAAATCTCTGTATTTACAGTTTGCCACAAGACTTCTCTGAAACGAGTGCAGAGAAACTGCAAGATAACGACGCTTGTTCGGTAAGTAATAGAGGGATATTATTACATTTTATACATTTATGAAACACGCTTTCTTCTTATTATAAATGTAAGTAGGAAAAATAACACCGGTGTTCTTTTGAACTGAACTTACGGAACATGACATACTGGACCAGAAAGCTATCATGGTAATACCAATTCGGAACTATGAAATGTGTTCGGGTGTTCTAGAAATCCTACCTCTACGTTTTGTAGGCAATATCCTAACCTCTACGTTACACAGTCATATATCTTTTAAAAAACCGTAAATTTGTATCTTGCACGTTCACGAACTTATCACTGTAATATCTGCATAAATTAATATTCTCAATGTATCGAAATATCATTATCGATTTTATAAACGATGAAAATACTTTTTTATAGCATATACTTTGTGTAGTGAGAGAATAAAAGTGCTTTTTAGTTATAAAACTTCAAAATTAAAAAAAATAAATCAGTTACAAATTATTTATAATTTTATCACAAATCAATCGACACCACATACTATAGATAGTTTTTCGTTTTAAAAAAAATGTAAACAATAGGCTACTCCTAGCTCGGCTGCCTGATGCCCATGGACATCTTTCCTTCGCAAGCTGTAGAACAGGAGTACGAGAGCGCCATCAAAGCAAACCAAAGCAGATTACCATCGCGAAGAATGTTAATTGTCTGAGCGAAGTGAAAAAGTCAGCGCGGTATTTGCACAGTGATTGCGCAGTAAAACGTTTATGGAGGCCGTTAAACGGAGGCCGAGTTGACGCTGCTTGTATGACAGATCGGGTAGAGTTGCGGCACAGAAAGATAACGAACTGGATTTGTAAGTGTTTCGAAGTCGTAAAGCAAAATATGTATGAAATATGTAGAAAGTATATTGAGCGTCACAAAATCTACCTTATATCCCTTTGAAAGACATGTACGTCATGTTTATATGAAGAAGAACCAAGAGAACAAATCGTGTGAGATTTGTAGAAAGTATGGTTAGCGTGACAAAAATCGATAATTATATCCCTTAGAAACATATGTGATGTTTATATAAAGAAGAACCAAGAGGAAAAACTGTATGAAATATGTAGAAAGTATGGCGAGCGTGACAAAAAACGATACTTATAGGTGTTACTAAGGAATGTACTTCATGCTTATATAAAGAAGAACCAAGAGGGAAAAACTTAGAAATATGTAGAAAGAATGGCGAGCGTGACAAAAAACGATACTTATATCTGTTAGTAAGGAATGTACTTCATGCTTATATAAAGAAAAACCAAGAGGAAAAAACTTAGAAATATGTAGAAAGTATGGTGAGCGTGACAAAAAACGATACTTATATCTGTTAGTAAGAAATGTACTTCATGTTTATATAAAGAAGAACCAAGAGTACACTTAGTAAGAAGAACAAGAACAACAAGTAAGAAGAACTTGGAAATATTTAGAAAGTATGGTTAGCGTGACAAAAAACGATACTTATATCTGTTAGTAAGGAATGTACTTCATGCTTATATAAAGAAAAACCAAGAGGAAAAAACTTAGAAATATGTAGAAAGTATGGTGAGCGTGACAAAAAACGATACTTATATCTGTTAGTAAGGAATGTACTTCATGCTTATATAAAGAAAAACCAAGAGGAAAAAACTTAGAAATATGTAGAAAGTATGGTGAGCGTGACAAAAAACGATACTTATATCTGTTAGTAAGAAATGTACTTCATGTTTATATAAAGAAGAACCAAGAGTACACTTAGTAAGAAGAACAAGAACAACAAGTAAGAAGAACTTGGAAATATTTAGAAAGTATGGTTAGCGTGACAAAAATCGATAATTACATCCCTTTGGAAGACATAGATGTTTGTCCGTTTGTGTGTCTGAAAGCATCACTGAAAAATAAACCAAGTTACCGATTTCTATTATATTTGACCCTAGATGAAATTTTCTTTAAGACCTTTTTTTAATTAAAAACAATTTCTTTGAAGTCCTTTTTATCTGAAATATGAAGTCAATATATTGGTTTACAATAAATATGATTTTCTTTATCATTCTGAGAGTAAACATACATTGAATAAACTATTTCATTAAAACACATAATGATACAAGAGTCACTACATATTGCGCTTTCTCAATGTGCAGTAAGTGGTAGTAGGCCTGGTTAAGTGACAGAAAAATATAGATTTTGATATTTTTAGGGATATATCCATTTTTAGCCTCCTTAATTTAACTGTTTGAGAGTAAATCGAAAAATAAACCCTGACCGCCGAACAAAGGTTTGTAACTGATCCGTCTGGATGTAGATCGAACCATCTTATTCGCGAAGTACAGATTTCGATATTGCTACACGACAACGCCGCTCGTGTGGTACAGTTAGCCGCCGCCAGGGGTCACAGATGACACCAAAACGTCGACTTCTCTGTGACGTGCCAGATACAATCTACGAACGGTCGGTGTCTCTGTAACTTAAGCTGTACTCGTGCTTGGCTGCTTGTTTTATGGTGTACTGCCGTTGTATTGGGTTACTGCTAATTAAAGGTGTGACTGTTGGATTAGGATCAACGCGCATTTCTTGCCGCACGTTATTGTTCAAGTGGGAATTAGTTTTTAGGACGCAGAAAAAAAAAATAAAAAGTACACACAGGACAAGAGAACAATTTGGAATCGGTTCAGGGATTTAAGGCTAAACAAAATAAATTTCTGGCAATATTGCTCGCGCGCGCGCGTGTGTTTATGTATGTAGCGTTGGTACTGGTATACAGAGGTAAATGTCACGTGGCAATAACAATAATATCCATACGGACTAGCTGCACTTATTGAGAGGATTTAGACGTCCCTCGCGGTACCCGAGTCTAATACACACTTACACTTATAAAATTACACTTAAGACTTTAACTTTTTACACTCACATTTAGGGAGGCGATAATAGCCTCAATGTGCTTTTCGCTTTAAAATAACAAATAAAATAAAATAATATTCATATGTTTAACAAAATTTAGATTACAATCAAATACCGATTGGTTGTAACTATAGAAAACTAGTTTTCATCTAAAATTATAAAGATAGGTCTAAAAAAATATAATACAGAGTAACTGGTAATTCAGGAGTTTAGCAGTGATTATGTAAAGTGTATACGATTGCGTTAAAAAAAGAATAACCGAAACGTATAAAGTGTTAGTAATTATGAACACATTTCTTGTATTTTAGCAAAATTTAGAGCTAGATAACGGCATCAATACATCTCACTTCTGTGTTGAACCGAGTATTTGGGAAAACAACAAATTGTCTCTTATACCCTGTAGCTCTAATACGTTCTTGTTCGTAGAAAGAGGGATGTATGTGGTTGTGCTGCATACATTGTATTATGCAAGTTCCCAACAGTATAAAAAAATAGACTCAAATTGTACACAGACTTGCTTTTACGAATGGAAAATAATATGCAGCGTTTGTCATTCTTTAGTTGTAACGATTTTAGATACCAAGAGACATAACGACCCGTACATTTTATAAGGGTACTTAGCCTATGGTCTACATTTAAGTAATATGCGATCGAAATCTTCAGTACCGATTTAAAAAAAAAATCTTTCTTTCGAAAAGAGCTTCAGAACCTTTTTTTTGGAAAAATAAAAATGGTTATGAGATATGCGTAAAAGCCAAATTTTTACATGCTAAATTTCATCAAAATCGGTCAGTCATTTTATTCTTCATGTATGTGCACAAACAGATGGACGAAGGAACGCGCGCGCGCATACACACAATCAGATCGAAATTAAATTTACTCAAGGAAAATTTTAAAACGTAAAAACCCTTTAAAATATCAATTTTTTTTACAATCGCCATACTTTCTGTATATTTTGTGCACACAGTAAGCGTATAAACATCGCAAGATTTAATTTTGAAAGTGAAAATGAGGCATTCTAAGAAACTACCTTTAAAACTGGAAAGAAAACTATACTTTTGAGGGAACTTAAAGTTATTACGTTTCTTCTAACTTGCCCACAACACCCACTAAGAAAATTAAATACCTGCTCTGCCTTTAGTGTAATTGCAATTTATTTAATGCTGTCTACTTTTAGATATGACCTGGCTTTGTTCACTAACATTAATTTTGTGGGCTTTAGCAGTAGTTCTATTTTTTCCTAACCTGCTCCGATTCTATTTACAATTATTTATTCTACACGTCAGATTTTTGACATACACTGATCAATTGAGTTTACGCGTTGAATTGTTCACTTCTACACTGCCGCGTTCCGCCATGCCCACTGCGCAGACGCTAATTAATTCAACAGATAGCGTTTTAATTTTGACTGTATTCTCAATTAATTAAAATTGACGAGTGCTACCGTATTGCCGTCTCGCCGGACTAGTGTAGGATTATTCAAATCCCTCGTCTTTAAGGTTGTCCATTTGAAAGTTTTTACAAATTAAGACGCTTAACCGGCAGGATTAGGGACCCGGCGTGGGCAGGCCGAAATATCATGTCGATACTAACAGCTCCTGTACGCTGTCCTTAAAAGCGTTTTTATCGATCGCTTAATCGCGGACAATTTAAATAATACCCGTTGACGAGTTGACCGAGCCGAGGCCGGGCAACGACATTCTGTGACAGTTGGCTGGGGATTTACATATGCTTTAGGCGACCTTGTAGCCGAGCGCAGTTTGATTGAGATACAGTCGTTGGCAAATGTGTCAGTTGAAAAAATCCAAATAATAATTAACGGTGGCGTTTGCGTTTTTTGTTTGTCTACTACTTTACAAACTGTGACAACTTCTATTTGCGAATTGCTTTTTTTTTGCTTAACGTTCATACTTTATGTCAATTAGACTAACGAGGACACGGGAGATCGGTGTTAACGGTAAACACCGGGAGCAACTGCGGCTCGAAATAAGAACCTTTAAGTGCGCAATTCAAAGACGCAGCAGACTGTCCCGGTGCTTTATCACATCGACCACCTTCACAATTGCTGCTTTTATTGCTTCTATTTCACATTTATTTCAGTACATCTACCAATTTAATACTAGAATAAATAAATGGTGCAAAAATCTTTTTACGTGTTGGTATTTCCTCGATGAAGGAAATACCTTTCCTTTTTTTTCTTGTTTTCCCCCCTAATTATAAATTACTTTTATTTCAAATTTTTTGACAAGGTTTCAAGTTACAAATCATCATATATAACTGAAATTCGAACATACTTATTTTCACTGGAAAGTGTATGGGAAAATCAACCCGTTATTTAGTTTTAAAATCATACAAACCCTAAAAGTACTGGAAAGCCAGTTAGTTTTTTAAAATTTTAATACTACGCCTATATATTTCCTTGTCGATATATTTTAAATTCTTCCAAACGATTTTTAAAAAAACATTAATAATGTATTAACAATTTAACGTTTTATTAATTTTTAATAATTTTAGCATACAAAGAAATGTTTGATTTTATAATGATCGTGTTTGTTTTTATAATATATACTTTTGAAGATGTCTCATATTGAGAAGAAACAACTGTAACTGTTGACTACACAGTAATACAATGCGTTAGGGCGATATTTAACTGTACATATTAATTTTAATTCAGAAGTTAGTCAAAGCGAATAGAGAAAACAATAAGTGAACACGCCTACACCGGATTCCCATGTAGGGCTTCCACAAGGATCGCACTTTGCACCAATCCTGTTTCAATACAATCAAGTTGCATGTTGCTGCGGACTGGTCGTGATCCGCGATAGGTCATCTATCGCAGAGGTCACTCACTGGATCCACGTACTATATCATTCGGTCTCCGATATGTGATATAATGAGCGCAATTATCATGCCACGACGCTAATTTAACTGATTGCACGGCCACTCGACGACCGGTCGTAGGATTTCATTTTTTCCCCGTACGCACCACTTTAGCGTTTCCGGTCACGTTTATAAATACAGTGTCCGGGTGTGTACGCTGCGAATTTTCTAGTAATTGAAGTGACCGATGGTGAAATAAAGGACAGTTTAGCACGAACGTCTGCCGGTAGCGTTTAAACGGTGAATTGTAAAAAGTATTTTTTGAACAACAATTTTTATTTTGCAAAATAGTTACATATAACGAAATATAAAGTTTAATAAAAACAATTTCTGGTACGGCGTAAAAACTTCCTGAAGTGAAAAAAAACCAGTCCTGGAGATATTGATAAAAAATTCATCATATTTTACTAAATTTTTTAATAATATTTTTTTTAATTTTTCCATTTAATTTGTAGTACCAAATTTTAAACTTAAAAGATTTACGGTTGTACAGTAAATTTATAAAAAAACTGAAGGCAATCAAGGTTTTTTATTGCTGTTTCATAGACGTTCTAATTTGATGAAAACTTCAGAAAAAAATTATGCAATAAAATCTCTACAGCGGTATTGAATGGAACGTTAATTTTCTCCTCTATAAAGAGATTTCTGCAATAGAAAGAGCTCAACCAAATCGTGTATAAAATGTGTTGTTACTTAAACACGTGTTACACAATATTTTTAATTTGAAATATTGAGTGCAAATTTTATTGAAGTAAAACTATAGGCTACGACGTATAACATTTATTAAACAATATTTATTAAATAATACTGCATGAATAAAATACTGTAATTGTGAGAAAAAGGCAATATTTTGCCGAAACTCTTCATAAATTCCTTTAAAATCTGGGTTTCGAATTTTCTTGAAGGTATAATTTAGCCAATATTGTGCCAACAGAAGAACTAGCTAAATTAAAATTTTGGCAAACATGTACTTACTTCACACCTTTCTCAAACTCACGCAAAACCCTAACGATAAAATTTTCCGTTTAAACGCCAATACACTGTATTGTAAAAGTATAAACAAATAATGTACTAGTAACAAAACACTCGATTCAGTTGACGCACTGCGCACTGAATGACTTGTAACTCTCGAATGACTTGTCGGCATATTGAGAAATATGGTAGATTTTTTGTTTGTTTTTTTTTGTTTGTTATTTTAAGGCGAAAAGCATATTAAGGCTATTATCGCCTCCGTAAATGTAAGTGTGAGTGTAAAGTGTTAAAGTCGCAATTGTAGTGTTGTAAGTGTAAGTGTGTGTTAGACTCGGGTACAGCGAGGGACTTCTAAATCCTCTCAATAGATGCAGCTAGTCTGCACCCCCTACGGGGGAAATATGGTAGAAGAGTAGGAAGTGAGCACGTGTTTCGCCGCTATAGAGAGTTTCCCGGAAATTTGTTGGCCTCCCTAGAAAAAGTTACAATACATATCTATAAAGAGATTTACGTTATAAAAAGATACATAATAGAGAGATTTTACTGTACTTTCAGTTAAAATTTTGAAAATTATGATTTTAAGTGTTAACATTAAATCAGATGTTATAGAAAACACTGTTTTAACTAATCTTTGTGTTTAATCTGTAATATTTTCGTCGCTAAACAATTGATTTTGAAAAAGATGCCTCTTCGTTATGTTGACTTTGTAGTTATACTTAACATTTGTTTAGTTACGTAGGATTTTCAATTACACGAAATGGCTAACGTTAAAATTATGTTAAATTGCTTAAACTTGAAGTTACTTACGGCTGTTTTATTTTAGTTTAATTTTTAGCTGCGGTCTCAGTGAGTATGGTTTGCGTGCACTGTCGTTCCCGTATTTATTTATGAACATATAGCCTATACTACTAGCCTCTAAAACAAAATTTAGACACTAAAACAAAAATCGATTTCTCCTAAACAGAATGAATGTAGCAGCCAGTATATCTACGACCGAGTTGTTTTGTACAGTCAAAAGACATAACCCTTCAGGGCTTGCGGTTCACGATAAAGGGTGGCGGGGAGAAGTTTTCTTCGCTGATGCAGGGTTATTTGCTGAAAATCTCAGTTGGCGCGGTGTTTTTTTCTAAAATCGCCTTTGCAAACACAACTCCGGTGGTTGGTTGAGTAAATACGGCTAATGGCCAATTTATCCGCGTACAAATAACCCTTTAACAAGTTCGGCCCGGAGCTAATGAAGCGGGTAGTTCCGTCTGAGACGACCAGAGATCGCTAGTGCAAACAATATGGCGTAATGGATGCAGTGCTTTCATCTTTGTGTACGTTCGTTATATCATATTTATTGCGCTAAGTGTTTGTGTTGGCCGGCAATTGATAACGCCGTTGAGATTTGTTTGTTAAACAGGAAACGGGCGGTGTAGAGATGTCGACGCCCGAGCGTGGCAAATAGAGAAAAGTGCGGCTATTTACGAGATCTAAGACGTGATGGGAAGCGTTTGTAATAAGAGTTGGTCCAATGCTTTGTGTAGCGTCTGTTTATCGGTAACACATTTGTAGCTATTACATACATGGAAGAAAGTAGCCTGTGTGTGAGACAAGCGGTAAAACATTACTCACAGAACCTAAGGTTCCGTTACCCCAGAAATTATCTGTAAGCATTGTAAAAGTGGTTAAAAGTAAGTAATAACGTTAAACAGCACCTATAGCGTCCAAACGGTTTAACAAATAGTTATTCAGCTAAATAGTTTTTAGTATTGTATAGGAAAATCGATATCACGCTGATCGCGTGATACGTAGCGTATTTCGGATTTCAAAAATATATTATGGTAGAAACAAAGTGAAGGGAAATTGTTAACATAAACTCCCACTTTTAACTTCTAAAGGAACGAAAATTAATAATAATTACAGTAATAGTTCAAAGAACAGCAGACCTTGCAGTATATTCTTAATTAATATACAGAGCGCTCTACGAGAGCATTCGTCCGTTTTTTAACCGGTAACGGTAATATTTACTGTACGAAAAATATTACTGAACCAACTTTATTGGAAATTTTATAATCATTCTCTACGAAGAGGTCAAAATTATGACAGATAACAAACAACTACACTGTCAACGTTGAATCAGAGACTGCCATTTTGAAACGGAATTAAATAGAAAAATTTCTTACACGTACGTCTTTCAGACTTTATATAAGGTACCTTCGCACCAAATTTCAGAAAGTCAGCCAATGCGTTTATTAAACTATGTACTCAACACAGACCGCCATCTTGAAAGGATATTAATAGGAAACAATGTTATACATACGTCATTCGGGATTTATACAAGATATTATCGTACTAAATTTCAAAACAATCTGAGAATTCTTTTGGTCGAAATTGCGTACACTTATCATTACAAATTAGAGGTCGACATCTTGAAACGAAAGTAAATGGAGAAAAGTTAAGATACACATTATTTGGTCTTTATACATGGTACCACAGTACCAAATTTTAAAACAATCGATCAGGGAGTTTGGTCAAAACTGCATAACAAACAAACGAACCCACTAACCAAATGCAGAACGGTAAAGTTGAAACAGAGACCTGCTTTGCTCGATCAATAATAACAACGGAACTGTAAAAAATATATATAAAATAACATTCCGACTTCTATAAATTTTCTAACCCAATTCGTGAGATAATATGCCTATTTATAATAAGAGGCTATAAGGAACTAATAAAAAAATCACTGCCGTATCAAACATCCTATAAGCTAGGTTATCGTCACCTAGCTTTGACGATTTATAAGATAAAAGTTGTATCATAGTTATACTGATTTTGAAAGACCATCTGAAAGTTGTCAGATACGATTTCTGCTAGAATAAACGCAAAATAAATGCATTATATTATTTCATTTTATAATATTTCTTCTTCATTTATTCTTCCGATAACATTATTTTTTTCTTAATATTCTTTGCTTACTTCAGCTTCTTGCTTCCTAAACTAATGTTAGTTGTTTATCTCTATTTTCCTTAATCCTGTCAATTTTGTGTCCTTACGTACTTGAAAGAATGACTTTCTGGAATTACTATTGTATTGCGTCTTTGTAGCTCTATTGTGCCTCCTTTCTATATTTCTGAGGTGCTCAGTTACAGCACCTTCTTCAGTATTAGTCTCTTCTTAAATCTAGGATTTGTAGAGGATTCAACGTGGGTAACTGTCTCTACTTCTAATTGGTGACATTCCAGTCATTATTGAGATACTTGCAGATCCTTTGACCAGTTTTTTGTTGTTTGGTGAGTTCCCGCTTGTTCTGTTTACATCCTTACTAATGGAAATATGAGTAGCTAGGGAAATTTTGTAGGCCCATATAGAGCTCCGCATGCATAAGCCTATATGTAAGGCTAAGGAAAACTTGGAGGTTGCCAGTTACCGCAGTGCTTTGTCTGATAGACCATCAGATCGTGTCATTCATTCCTTCAGCACGAGACTATTTACACTTTACGGTTAGCCAAATTATGTAGAGTAGTGTGTGTGTGTGTGTGTGTGTCTTGCTTAGATGAATGAGAATAGTATAAGCTGGAGTTACGGTGGGATCGCTAAACCCATCAGCTGCCTCTCCCGGCTCCTTAAATACTTCCTCGATCACTGTTCTTTAATGTTTCACAAATTTCTTCACTTATTCTTAAATGTTACGCTGGTATAAATGTATCTCAAACTATTTTCATGGTTAGTAGTATTTTATCTTAAAATCACCTTCTCCTTTTTTCGATGCCCACTATCCCTTTCTAGAAATTTATTTCAGCTTACATGCTAATATTTAATCATCGTGCTTTCATATATTAATATAAATGTGAATTGATAAGCTACCTCGTTCTCTGTTTTATTTATTTGTTTTTACTTTATTTGTCAGAAATTGAAAACTCTTCCCATTTTCTTTGCTCGTTTTTTGGGAACTTATTTTCTACTGTTATTTTTAGTAATTATTTATCTTCTCATGTTCCATGTTTACTATTCTTCTCATGTAAGTTTACTATTCTTCTCATGTTCCAATATTTAATCATGAAAATTCTCTCTTGAAAAATATTAAAGAATAAGCGAAACGAGATCTCTGTTTTAACTCGAACGTTCGGCATTTGGTTTGTTGGTTTCTTTTTGTTATTCAGTTTTTGACTCATACTTTTGTTAAAAAAAAGAAAAATTGTTGCCTAATTTTTCATACAATATGTTTTTTTGACCGAGTGAACTTTTCAAGATGGCGGCCTCAGATTTACAATATAGAGTGTACGCAGTTTCGAGCAAACGCATTAACCGTTTTGAAATTTGGTACAAAGGTACCTCGCGTACAGCCCGTACGCTGGACATTCTCATTTAACTACTTTATAGTTTCATTAAAATTGAAATTTTTAGTAAATAAGGATAAAAAAAAGGTGGACAGAGAGTTAGGGGGTAGACGGGTGGGCAGGGAAAGTAAATCTTAATTACAAGCTATCAGTTGAAGAGCAAAGCGAATGCTTCCGGCTAGACCACAAAGAAAATCCGATCCCACTCACGCCCCCATCCCCAACCCCTTGAGAAATTAACTTTTTTAATTTCCACTTGTTTATTTATAAATATGTGGACTCTGCCTTTGCCCGGGAATATTTAATCCTAGTCGGTAGGTCGTGTTGTTGAAGATTCCTTCACTGCGAATAACCGAGGGTCGAGGATATAGTGCGCCAGTGCGGTCGTTTAACTTGAATTTATTTGTGTTATCGGTTATTAATATTAGTCTGTTCAGTAAGACATTGTTGGAATATTACGCAGTAATACTGGCGTTTAGTGGACGATTAAACAATAGTTTTAAACGACTCGTTAAATGACTTTGAAAGATTCATAGTTTTCATGAGCTTTTACCATTCCTTTTAAATGGTAATTTTGTTTATTTTCCCATAAATTAATTTAAAGCAATTTTCTTCGTGTGAAGACAATATGTATTGTGGAATTTATAATAATAATAATAAAATGTGGACAAAATTTAATAAAATCGTTAGCCTAATTAAGCCGATTTCGAAAAAAATCGTACCTCTTATATTGTTAAGATCTTCAAATATGCTCGAGCGATTTTGATCAGATCTTGCTGGATAATCGCTTACAATAACCAAAATAAAACTAATATAAGAAAAACAAATATTGAGCTATCGGCGGAAATAATATCAAACCTTCATTATTTTGATAAACAAATCGTAAAATTTTGATCAAATTTTGGTCATTACTCGTTCGGAAGTAAATCGAAAAAATAGCTTTCATGTTTTTTTTAATTTATTCTTGAAGCGAAAATTTCAATTTTAATTTTAAAGAAATTTTGAGAAACTTTTTCAATGAAATTTGGCATAGTAGTGTAGCTTTCATACATCACAGAAATACAATTCTTTTTGTAAGTATAGGCCTACTCAAAAATAGTTCATAAGTATAGAAACAATTGTATGGGCAGCTAACTCCCCAAAAAACCGGTTCACGAGCCAACAAAACAACCGGTAAATCGGTCGTAATTAAGAATGTCGGGACATCAGATTTCATTCAAAAATTCGGGTAAAATATAAAGAAATATGAAGACTAGGAGAAATTCCAAAAAACGAAAGTAGATTCTGACCTCTATGGGATTATTTTATAAATAGGCTATTAAACTCTAAAATGATTTTTTTATTCCGAATTTTCTACACCGACTACAAATTTTAATTTGAGCCAAATCTGATCAACCGATTTTCAAAAATAAGGTAATTTTGTAGCTCAAAAATATTAGAATCATTTTGGGAGCATTACCAACACGCAATAGAGTGACGACACCGATTTGCAACTTTAAATGTTTTTTTTTCTAAATAACAAGCTTTTATTGAAAACTGACCTTGAAATCTTTAATTAAGATCTTAGATCTTTTTATCGAGTATAAAAATAAAAGAACAGTGTTTATTAATTTTTTTTTTTTTTTTTTGAGTATTTAAATATCATTGACTTCTTAACACTAAGTTTGTTGAATGATTTTGCACGATTTAATTTTAATGATATTAATGTTTAAATTTTATGTAGTCTACGATTAAAATTTGAACAAAATATTTAGTGCTGTTTTATTTATTTTACTGTTTTTTCTGTTAACTGCAGAACCAGGAATGTTTAGAGATAGCCTACAGTGAAAGACTAGTACGTATTCCGTAAGGTTATCGCTCGTTGGTGAGCCATGCGATTTATTTTCAACCCGAAATAGTGAATCAAACTAATTAAGTCTAAAAATTAGGCTATTTTAAATTTTGCTGTTATTAAAAAAAGCTTGTACTGAAGATGGTCGGAAGGATACGTTGTCCATAATAAAGGCGCATCGCAACGAATTTTACAATGTCTACACGGCAACCCCGCGAGTACGATCCGACCCACCCTGAACGCAGTCACCGCGTGATCTATTTAATTTGACATCCCTTAGCGTAAATTGTAAATCATGGCGGAAACACTGTTTAATAATACGCGTCCCTAACTTAGCGGGTCGCGACTTTCAGGGGTAGTTGTTTTTTCCGTTTTATTAGCAATGTGTTTTAATATTTTGTAAATCCCACCCTCGGTGAAAAGTTTCCGTGAGCATAGGCAATATTAAAAGTTGTCACGGGCAACTTGTTACGCGTTTCTTCACAACAGGCGCGTCTTCTTTCTGCACATCTAACGAGCGATTCAGTTTAGGGAAATATAATGGACGATCATATCCGGAAAATTGGTAAATTGATCCGCAAAAATCGTCGTCTGAGTGTCCGAACTCTTGCTGAAATCTCAGGCATTAATAGTGAAAGTTTCTCAAAATAATGTCAAAACTTCTCACTCCAGAGCAAAAGGAATTGTGAATGAACATTTGTACTGATCTTTTAAACAACACTGATAATGATCCAGAATTGACTACTTACATAATGATTACTTGTAATCCTGAAACGAAGCGCCAATCAATGCATTGGAAGAGCCACCACCTCAACACGGCAAAAAAAGCGAAAAAGACCAAATTAAAATTAAAATTGGTATTAAAATTGATGATAGTATTTACTTACAAGCGTAGAAATGAACCATGCACTAAGGTCAGCTTTTGAAACTACAGTTACGTTATTTATTAATGTAAGAATCACTAATTATGTTGGACATAATAATCTTAGTCGAGTGTAAGATAAATTCACTATAGTAATTGATAGATTCAAGAACAGGCAGGTAGTAGAAAAACTAGTACAGAGCGCTCTGATGTCGAGTTTTGGTACTATGTGAATTTTATGTTTTATTCTGGCATCCTGATTTTACAATTGGGTGAGAACTCTATGTATTATAATTTCAAATAAAATTTGTGCTTCACGTACAAAATGGAATAAATTTGGAAAGGTTCAAGAGTCGGTATTGTGTTCTATCAATTACACACACACACACACACACACACACACACACACACACACACACACACAATTAACATATATTATCGATATATTAAGATGTCATAATCTTAAAATGTAAGCAGTTTTAACTTGTAGTTAATCAGAGTAGAAAATAATTGAAAACTGTAAATTTCCTGGGATATAAAATCTATATTTGAAATTTTATTAATGCCACTAATTAATATTAAAGATACTTAAAAGCTTTCATTATTTTTGGAATAAATGATATTTCAGTACTAGAACCTACTGTATAGTTATAACTACCTAAACTCAGGTGTTATTTCTTGGTAAAAATTATAATGATATATGTCGATTATGGACACTCCAGCGCGGCCCTAACGAGTCACTAGAAATCCAATGTAACCAACGCAACACTGTATAGCACAGCTATATTTTCCGATGTGTACAAGTAATTTTATTTAAAATCAAATATAAACATTGCGACCCTCACAGGGGCGTAGGCCCCCCCTTCCCTCGCATTCCGTGGACCCACTGACTTCGCAATCATTTGCATAGAACTTAGCACAGACGTTTCCTTTGAAAGCAACAAAGAAATTCCTACGTAGATTTTTTTTAATCCTCAGTTTATTTGCAATTATGTTGTAATGGGTGTGTATTGGATTGTTTGATTCCTCCCTCACCAACTCACCCCCCCCGGCTAAGGGTTTGTTATTGTTTCCGTTTTTAATTGTTTCAACTCTCTGTTAGGGTGCTTTTGACTTTCCGATGACCGGTCAATCGTAAAATGTCTAAATTAGGGTTTTGCTAGCGCGTAATTTTAGAAGACGGAAAAGGGATTGTTTCAATGTGGAAATGTGGAATTTTTGTTTCTTAATCAACTTAGGTGCAACGCATGCCGTTACAGGTTTTTCGAATTTTGGTTTGCCGTTTTCGGCTCTAAAGACGAGTTTTAGTGGTAGGTACAAAAAGTAATTGCATGCCTTAAACACAGGTTCTGTTACATTAAGTCAAACGTGCTGAAACCTAACATCTAGAATGTTTCAACATTTAAAAGAAACTGTACAATAGGTTTCTTAAATAAATGTTCGATACACTGACGGATTAATGCAATTTTAGGGATAAGGCGGTAGGTTGGATGGTTCAATTTAAAAGAGGGCCGCCAAGGGGATAACAATTTTTGAAATAATACCTAAAAAACTAGCAATATTAAGCTGTTTTGAGACTTAAAACTCATATAAAATAAGTATAAAAATTGTCTCTACTTCAGACAAAAAATCACTTAATTTTCTTAGATTCCTAATTTTTAAAACTCTAGATAACTTTTAGCTTCTTCTCAATTTACCTATCTATAATTTTGTATATACAGCTGCAGTTACTCCAGTTACTTTACCGTTACCGTTAATGCTGATCCCTCGTCCTCATTAGCCTAAGCAATTCCAAATTAAGCGTCACGACAATTTCTCAACCAAGTTTCGGTCAATTTTAGAGTCGAGAAAGATCTTTCTGTTGTTGCAGTTTACACAAGAAGAAAAAATAGAACCAACATAAAATATCTAATTGATTAACCCCGTTCTCACCCTCAGTACAAGCGTTTCAAAGTGAACAAACGTAGATATGAACATACGGACAAGACTTCATGTACAAAGTTGAGATCGGGATAATGTGACGAGTTTCGGAACCCTCAGAGGCTTTTGACTCTTTTCCTCGAAGCTGCGATACTTCCACTTTAAGGAAGTCAAATAGGATCTTTTACATTACTTATTTTGTTTCGGGAGGGGCGTTTGTCACTTTGCTCCCTTGGTTGGTTATGTTGTAGTCTGCGGGAGAAAGTAGAAGTAGTCCGGGCGATCACCAGGTCGGCCGTAGGCTGGCGAGGACTGTGAAATAACTGCGTTTGGTGTTGCTTGTTGGCCGGATCCCTCCTATTTCCTCCCGAGCAAGTTGTGGTGTCTGTGCTGTTGGTCTCGGTGTTAATAGGCTGCTAAGTTGTAGTGTAATGGATGGTCTTCGTCGATGTTCTGTCAAACAACAGTTTTTGAACAGTATTTATACTAGAAATTATGGCGTCACCCTAATTTCTCAGAATTCTGTTGCTAAAACGGGAGAAAGAACGCACCAATAAAACAGAGAGAGAGAGAGAGAGAGAGAGAGAGAGAGAGAGAGAAATCCACCAGCAGCTTTTCATGCAGCTTTTGTGCACGGGAGACGCGATGTGATGCGCCGGCAGTAGTGCCTGGGCAGTTGTGAATTAAGCTAGCGTAATAGAGACCCGAGATACGCGGGCACTGCGAAACAGTCGGGAGTGAGTCTTGGCTGCGAGAGTGAATTAGGTTTCGCAGGCCATGGCATTTTCAGGCCCGGGAGAGAAGTACAGGGATTTTTAGTGTGGTTGTGAAGGTGTTAGTAAGCGTAACTAGGTCGTGTAACTCAGTTCCTATGTTGTATAGACGATGATGCTTGGGATCACTACGACAAGATGTATAAAATTTAAAAATCATCCTCTAAAACACTATTTTATTGCAGCTTTTTAGTACACGAAAGGGCTGTATCACCTGAATTGTGTCAAAACGACGGCCTTTCAATGTCAACTTTATTTTGGCGAACAGAAAGATAATCGCACGGTGCGAGGTCAAGCAAATAGGGTAACCCGACTTATCACCGGGGGGCAAATTTCTTGTAGATAATGCATGTAATGTAAAACGTGCTTTTTGGCCGCGGTGAAGGTGGTGACTTCCACTGTGACGATTGCGGCTTAGTTTCAGTGTCATAACCGTGAACAACGGTGTCTTATCACCGGTTACAACATTGGAGATGAATTTGGGAGCTGCAATTTACAATTGAGTGCACACAATGATATTTTTGGTCTTTTTTGCAGTAAAGCGACTGACGCACAAATTGTCTGACAAGATGCGTTGTACGGATCCTTACGACATTCTTACAATCGCAAAAATATCATAGATTAATCGGTTACAATCTGCAACAATAGCCCCTTCCACTTTCGCGATGTTTTCCGGTGTTGAACTCGTCGATGGTCGTCCTCAACGCTCACGTCGTTCAGGATGCATCGTCGGGCAGACTTTCGTCCGTCCTTGATGCGTTAGTATCACAAAAAAGATTTACTTTGACTCATAACATTGTCACCGAATGCTTCCACAAGCATGCGATGGGTTTCTGCAGCAGTTTTTTAAGCTTAAGCAGGGCTCTTTGCTCCTTAAAATCTACTTTTAACGCAAGTTTAAAAAATCCTTGCATAACTAAAACACAACGTTACACAAACGCCTATAGCCTATACACCAAAAACTGATTTCTTAAAAAATTTCTGGCGTACCGGAAGTTTTATTGATACAAAGCTAATAAAAGGTGTAATGATAAACCTGTGGACAGAAGCTCAGGATAAAATATTTTGCAAAAATATTTTTCTTGCAAAAACTGCTCTAAAGATTTTTATTAATTAAATTCTTAGATGTATGTGTGATTTTTAAGTATTTGCTCTAAACTATCCGTTAAATAAGTACCAAAGAAATTTTCGTATAAAAAACTGTAGGTTCAAAACAGTCGCATAAATTAATTTTTTGATCTTGTTTTTTTTTTCTGAAAAGAAGATTTTTAATCAGCCGGAGTTTCTCTTTTTCACAATACCAAACACGATATGATCCGTTAGTTAGCTTTCGTTTTTGAATTTTTCATTTCCGAGTTTCCCTTTCGTTCGTTCGTGCAAAGACGCGCTTTGCAAATACTGAGAAATAATTCAGCAAAGAATGTCGCGGTATCGGACATTCCTCAAGGTCGTGGGGGGGGGCGGACGTTTGATCTGAAAGATGTTTCCTCAAGAAAATTATTTTAATTAAAAAACCGTTGGTTACAAACAAAGAACCAGAACAAGGAACGCTGCAAGAAGGAATATGTTGATGACATCCCATTGCTTTGTCTCAAAGTAAACTCCGGCTTTAATTAGTTTAAAGTTTGTTCTTTAAATATTTTAAAACCGACATCAAAAGAAATGTTGATCGATCGCATCAAACGGCTTTGTTTTTCATTTGTTGTAAGTTGCTGAATTATTGCAATGCGCTCTTTCGGCGTAGTATAGTATTACTGCAGCAGTTTTAAAACGTTTTCATTAAAGTTTGAGACCTTACATAATATTATTTAAACCTCAAAATAAACTTAATTTTTTTTAATTTTTATATATGAACTTCTTGGAAATAGAAAACAATTTTATAAATCTTGTGTAAGCCTTGTAATTGAATGTAAACGTACTAGAATGATAACCCTTACGAGAGCTTTTCGAGCGTTTGCTGCTGGTGACATCTTGCGGCTGTGTTCAACTACAGTTAAATAGATCTACTGTCTATTTTCTCAAACGTGTCCATTCCCTGACCTTGCAGCTTGCAGAGTTCGTAGCGGCAGATAGACCAATTACTTTGACTTTAGCCGTTAATATCGAGCACGCTTTTTATAATGGTGGCTGTACTTCTAGTCCGTTTATATTCAATGAGTTTGTGTAGGAATTGAAAACTTTATAAATACAAATTTTTAACTTCTGATAGAAAAAATTAAAATCGCATATGTAGATAAAAACGCTATTTTATAAATACACATGTTAATATAAATATGTACATATATACATCCCCTACATATATGTACATCAAGTCTAAAGCCCTTCGTATTTGTCGTTTCAAAAACTTTTATGTATGGAAGCTTTATATCTAGAAAAATATGAAAAGGCTCAAAATTTTGTGGTAAAAGTTGATACCATGTTGTGGTTGGCCGCCTTAGAGGTGCGAAGGGAGGGGTATGGTACTGATACACCACAGAATAATGCAACGATCTTACATAATATTTAACATGTCAACTGCGATCTAGGTCCAACAGTACCTGATAACTAATCAGGGAACAACTTTTAACGTGTATTATGTTTTTGGGCTGGTTGTGGTGCTGGATTTTGCGCGATGAGTGCCAATGCCACTGTTACATATAACAGTATATCTGGCGCGTTGCGTGCTATTGTATATGTAAAAAAAATAATTGTGGCTACTTGTTGAACAGCTGATTTCGCACAACAGCTGTTTCTTCAATATCATTTCAATTGAGGTTATGTTAAAAATTCAATTTCTAAATAAAGTAGGCAATAAAATTATTTAAAACATTATATTATAAATGAAGATTAATGAAAAATGAACGAGAAACTAGGACGATTAGAATATAAATTAAAACGAAAAAATTCAATTAACGATGAAAATCTTATAATTAATAAAGGAGTTATGACTGGAAAGTAACATCAACTAATTCATAACAAAAACGAGGAATCGAGAAAAACATTACACATAATTTATATTTTTGGTCGGTAACAGATATGTTTTGTTTAACTGTGTTGATTAAATAATGCGATTGTGGTGTTGTAGTTGTGTTAGTGGTACTACTAGTCATGGCAATCAGTGGTTTTATGTTTGTTACGACTGTAGTACCACTGATGACCGACTATCGATTCCACATACCATATGCGATTTTAAATGAGCTATAATTTTTGTCGAAGTGATTACCATCATCAATAACCCGGCACCGCAATTTTAGTTTTGTTTTAAAATTCGAAAATATCATCCGATGTTAGTTCTATGGTTCGTTTCTGTACCGATTTCAGTTTATCTAAATTGATTAACACATCAACTTCAAAGAATGCGAGCTTTACTTGAAAACTTAGCATAAATAGCGCAAGCCGTTCCCTGTGTCTGTCGCCTACCAAACCGGAATTTTAACGACAAAACAAAGTCACCTTCGCTGATGTTTTATGCACGCGGTGATAGAAAGTTAGTGCACCATTCGTGCGCTGTTTATGTGAGCACCTGGCGACAAAGTTTCATCATCATCGTCATAATTCAGACGGTTAATTAGACAAGATACAGATCGGGTTGACGGAATGGACAGGCATGTCTTGTACGGCCAGATGATGACCAGCGATAAGTTCGAGAAAGAAGGAATGACATGTGCAAACCAGATGTGGGACAGCGATAGAGATATCTGGTTACGTACACCGTGACAAAGAGAATTGTTATTATTTACTTGGATTGGTGACGGTGGTCGAGTTAACACTTCGCGGTGAAAGGACACGGTGAGCTAATCAATGAGCAAAGATCATTGCTTCTTTGATTATTAACATTAACTGCAAAAATGGATCTTTGATTTTTTTACAACATGTTTGAGTGCTTTATATGCTTTATATGGTGCCTTATATTACTGTAACTATATCATAAATGGTTGGTAAGACTCGTGTAATTGAATCCTTGATTCTAGTTTAGTTACAACCGCTGGCTTTTCAGTGACTACGATCTCTCTTTACTTTGACCGTCATAATTAGATTAGATTAGATTTGATACTAGAGGAAGGGATTATAAAACCCCAACCACTGCAATTAAGGGTCCTATTATGCAATTAAACCTCTTAAGTACTAGTTCAGCAGATTGGTGCCCTTAGTAAGTTGCAACAATCCACTAATACATCCTGAAGGAGGTCTCTAAAGTCCTGAAAAAAAACCCTTAGCGTCCTGTTAGCAAGAGCCTCGAAATCATAAATTATGTGTTCTGCTGTTTCCTCTTCTTAACTGTACAACCTACACACAGTTTCTCCGTGGTACATACCTACCTGTTCATGTGCACTCTCAGACCACAGTGTCCAGTAATGATCACCTCCAAGTCTTACATGAGAGACGCTATCCAAGAAGCGCTTGCTATGGGAATACCCATGAAGTTTATTCCATTTTACCTGGAGTTTCTTATTAATCCAACTATTTATAACAGACCCTGCCAACGATATAGAGATCCCTAAAGCCGGTTCGGGTCCGATAAACTCCTCATTACCCTCAACCCGCTTATACCCCCAAACCCAGTGAAGAGTAACTCGTTTCCGAGGAACAGAACACTGAGGTTTTGTCAACACATGCAGACAAGCTTGGACCGAATTGTAGGACCCATAAATAAAAAATTGATTGCCATAATAGTAAAGAAGCTAAATCACAAAACAGAAACAAAAAATATTTAAAATACGAAACAAACTTTCTCATATTCAATTACGTTATTTGAAAAGGATTTCACGGAGCCTATTAGTACACAAAAACCCGTATCAGGTATAGGTCGCTATCTTGCCAAAACATTAAGTAAGTTGGAGGTCAAAACTATCACGTACTGCGGCCAAAGTTTATTTTCGTTTTTATTAAGTTAATTACAAACAGTGTTTTTGTTCCATTTAGGTTAATATTTCTTTCAATTATTTGATTTGTAATCAAAACATGATGAAATGAATTTTTCTGTATTTTATATAATAATAATGACTCTACTTAAATAGGTTGTCTTATATTATTTAAATATAGGTTTAAATAGCGTATGTACACTATTTTATTTTAGATATTTACGTCAGCCAAAAGGCTTGTGAGTTCATTTTGATCAAAATTTCTTTAAAATATTCCGGTTTAAAAAATTCTATCGGTTTTTAATTATTATTTGACAACCAAGTTTTGAAAACTAGAACTTTATCCTTACACTTTTTCACTCAAGAGGACCAACAAGTTTTATATCCATCAAAGCCTTTTTGATAATAAAAGCCTTGATAAAAGCCTTTTTTTTAGAAATAAAAAAAAACTATTTATTTTCGTAAACAACGAATCGCATTAGGCCTATTGATTCGTTAGTCGACATGCCTAACAACAACATAAATAATGCCTTCTGTCTTTTTTTTTTAGCTTCACGTCTTTTTGACTTATTTTGTTTATATTGATTCGTTAAAATACGTAAGGTATTCAAATAGGTATGGTACTTATTAATAATTTCTATGGATATAACCTTTTTAAAAAGAAAAAGGCAGAGATTGTTACTTCTGTGGTGAAATATTGCTTTGAATTTTTAAACAGTTTATTAGAATTCTTTTAGAAACAAAGGGCTGCACTCTTACGACATCCTCATTGCTTTTTTCCCTTTTGCATAAGAGACCGGACACCATTTTCAATTTTCCGCTATTTGTCCCCTTTTTGAAAACACAAATTTAATACAGCAGATTTGTTGTATTTGTAAAATATAAATAAAACAGTTGACTCTGTTAGAGTCAGTACCGACTAACGCTTGCGTGAAATACAGCTGATCTACAGGTCCTGAACATGATGTTCAAAAAATAAAATTTCGCGTGTCGTTCAGTGCGTCTAAACACTTCAGGGCGTCGAAAATATTTCTCCGGGAACAGATTAGGTCCGGGAACAAAATCGTTGGGCGAACTTGTTGAAAAGTGCGGTAGTGCCAGAGGGGCCCACGACTCTGGTGCCAAATAACAGTGCTAGTGGCTCTACACACCCACCTACCGCCATTACTGTGGCATGCGACCCACTCTTGCGACATATTGTTACCTTTTTAATACTGGCTGTTTCAAAAATATTACAACAAGTAAAACTGCAAGAAAACGTTGCAGACACAGTCTCACTTCCTGTCGCGCGTTGTAATATCCGAATTTTGTTTTGATTCTTTACAGTAACTGCTGCTAGTAGAACCTTTAGAATTATATGCCGTTATTGATGTATGTAAATTCGATTATCTTAAAATCGTCTATAACGCATTTATTAAATTTTCTGGTAAAACATAGTTCCATTATTGCAACTATTATTGCCACCGGACCACATATTTAAATAATTACGATTACGACCTATTTTTCCACCTATTTACTCACCTCTTAATGGCTACCGCGGTTTCGAAACCTTACTGTTTTATCTTCAGGCCGTAATACAAAATGTCAAATCCCTCTGCCGAGGTCGTCACAAAGTTAAACAAAACATCGAATACGGTCCGGAATGTAACGACGTACGAATTGCACGTACCGTTTGACCAAACCAAATTTTATCGTGTGTACTTTAATCGTGTAATTGTGTTTAGTGTTTGTGATGTGTGTTTTTCAATTTTTCGTTTAACTTTGTGACGACCTCGACAGAGGGATTTGACAAATTGAGGTATCATGGCCTGAAGATGAAACATATTCGAAACAAACAAAAAAAATCGAAAAATGAAAAAGAATTCGAAACTGCGGTAGCCTTTACGAGGTCAGTAAATAGACCACTAGACAGAAAAATAGGTCGTAATTCTAATTACGTAAAACATAGTCTGTGAAACGTATTTTCAATATTCCGCGTAAAATTCTCTTGGGCCTCGATAAAAATTACGAAAATTAACAATAAAAATCGTGTTTAATTAAAACACTGATACAATTCCTTGACTTACAAACACTAGAAAGTGTGTTGCGATACTTTTAATCCGCTCTGTATAAACCAACAGAAAATTGTCCACTAGATTACCATTGTTATGGTACGTAATTTTAGAAGCTTCATAGCCTAACAATATATTTTTCAAAATAGGAGCACTCTTAAAAAAGCTTGAAGCGTCGTATCCTCGTTTAAAAAAGTACTTTGGGGAAACAAAATCGTTCCTCTATCAATTAACTAACAAATAAGCTATTTTTGTGATAATTTCAATTATTTTAGTCTTTAGAATTACACACTCGATTACTGAAATCGTCACCCACTTTCACGTCGCTGGATAACATTTTATCGTCGTCCACTCTCAAGTCCCGACGTCTGAAGGACACACAAGGAACATGTTTACCGTAAAATGCAAAAAAAAAAGAAAGTATACACATGGACATAAAGAGCCCAAATTGCAAGATATCGTAACTCTCCATGCTTTGTCAATTTCCATACAGATAAAGAATTTTAGTTTAAGACGTTTAGGATTTATTTAAAATATTTGATTTTTAAAGGAATTTTCTATGTTTAAGAAATCACTAATCTACGAACTATAAATTATAACGTCCTGTGACATTATAACTCATCAAAGTGTTAAAAAGCTCGTTGTGTCCTCGTTTTAGAAAGTACTTGTGGGCACACGATACACGCACGACGTTCCTCTGCCAATTAAGAAGTGTGTTAGAATGCAATTTAAATTGCCTTCTGGGTTAGGCGCACAATCAATGTAAATAAACAAAAGCTTTTGTTTCACGGTTGGAATTGTCATCGCTTACTGCGCGTGTCAGAACACATACCAGCGCTCAGCTTGAGTGTATACACTGGGTAATTGCGTCTTGATGGATGTAACAAAGGTATCGGTGATGTGTACGAAAATGTTTGCGACGTTGCCAGTTTGCACCGTTGCACAGTTGCAATAACTTTGGAGTTATTTGAGAAACAATTAACCGAATAAAAAAAGGTAAATTGATTTTTTTGTATACAAGACGAGTAAAAAGTAATACAATAGTTTGTCAGGTTTTTTTGAGTATTAAATCAAAGAAATGAAATAAGACCAATTTTATGTAAATGTATTTCTACATTTTTTAACTGTTACTTTTGAAGTGACTACTTCTTATCACGGGGTATGGGTGTATGTTTTGCACAGGTAAAAAGTTCAGTTTGCCGTCACTGAACGCTCTGTGAAAACTTGTATGTTAGCGGTTGACAAAACATTGGTATAAACATTTGCTTTCGCGTCACACTTAAATCCGTAATGCATATCTCACAGCATATATTGTTCTTGTATATATATATATATAGACTGGAAATGATTACTTCTAAACAGCTGATTTCGCACAATAGCTTCAATATCATTTCAATTGAAGTTATGTTTATTGTTATTGTTAATTTTAAAAATGTGTATTTTCTAAGTTTGTGTAGTTAAATTATTTAATGTGTATGACCTATACTAATTTTTGAATAATAAGATCACAAATATTATCTTTATTTTTATACTTAGAAAGTATAAACTATCAAAAGTAGGGTTATAAACTGATTAATTATTAAAGTTCCTTATATAGAATAAGATATTCAAATTCATAGTCTGTGAGAGTTTAAATTAATTTCTAAGTTGTGTACCTACACACGCGCGAAATTTAATACGAAAATAATTTTCAAGAGCTGCCCTTTCCTGCACGAATTTAAATTTTTATAAAAATAATTAAATAATAATAGTGAAAAAGTCAGGCATGCCAAAAGAAGTAGTCACTTCTGTCGACCAGTCCCGCACTGCCTAATTTTTTTTTATTTACCTTACATTTTGCGGGTTGAAACATAAAATCCATTCTTCTGATATAAAGACGCTAGAAGTAGGCCTAGACCTACGTTACCGTAAGGGAGACCCTAGAGAGAGACTTTTTTTTTACCTAACCTAAATTTGTCACTAAAATTGCCACAAATCACGCAAACAAACCAGCTGCGTGCAATGCTATTAAAAAAATAATCCTTCAATCTGCCCGCACCCCACCCTTTTTGTAAGCCATACGTTACGAAAATTGCACCCTTCTGACATGACACGAGGAATGCAACCACCCGGTTATTACCTAAACCATCCCTCATCGGCTAAACTGCAAATTAAATGTTCGCTTAATTAGCGAATGTCTTGGTGATGGTCCGTGCACCGCGTCGGGCATTCTTCGGGGAAGTGCCTCTGGGCCAGAGCCGCAGCGTGTGTAGCTTGAGGTATCTTTTGGCACTACCAAAAGATGAAATTTTTTGATCCAACTGTAGGTTGCTGCAGGGTAACCTTTATAGTTATCCCAACATTTAGGCATTCGTTGGGAAAATATACAAAATAATGGGATTATTAAGGGTTGTCCTTAACATCTCTCTACCTACAATTTGCCTGATATTTTTAAGGTTTTTTGTTGTTATTTTAAAGCAAAAAGCACATTGAGGCTATTATCGCCTCCCTAAATGTAAGTGTGAGTGTAAAGTGTTAAAGTAGTAAGTGTAGTGTTGTAAGTGTAAGTGAGTGTTAGACTCGAGTACCACGATGGGTGTCTAAATCCTCTCAATAGGTGCAGCTAGTATACACCCCCTGCGGGGGATATTTTTAAGGGCTAGAGCTTGTAAAGAACCAAAGAAAAATATTCTAGCTGTTTCTATTTTTAAAATTACGTAACAGTAAGAACGTAGGAAGTGCCTTAATCTGAATAAATTACATGACTTATTACGCTAAATGCAGAAAAACCAACAGAAAATTTGTTGCCCTTTCCTTTCCCAGAAACCAACTTTTTTAAAGAAGTTACTCGATACGAAGCAAAAACGGCTACTTTGATTTTGCTTAAACTTGCAAGCAATGGCTTAGTTTGTTTCTTAACTTCTCTTTAGATGTTTTTTTTTAGAATTAGCCATGTAAAGTCAGAATTAAGGTTAGCAGCCGTAAAAAAGAACAAACTGACATACTAGCTCAATTATACTCTTTAGAAACTTATATAATATTTATATATTATAAATATCTGGTCATCCGAATGTGACGACTCATAGTCTAAAGCATGAAATTTGGTTTAAACATTAATGATTACACTTTGGGTTGTGAATCGGGAAAAACGAAAGCTGTCTGGGTGTGTTTTAGTTTTAAATTTCGTCACCGACAGCTGTGTGGGTGTACTTTTGGTTTTAAATTATGTCATCGACAGCTATCTAGGTGTGTTTTGGTTTTAAATTTCGTCACCGAAAGCTGTTTGGTACGTTGTCCTTTTAAATTACATCACCGAAAACTGTCTGGGTGTGTTTTAGTTTTAAATTTCGTCACCGACAGCTGTGTGGGTGTACTTTTGGTTTTAAATTATGTCATCGACAGCTATCTAGGTGTGTTTTGGTTTTAAATTTCGTCACCGATAGCTGTTTGGTACGTTTTTCTTTTAAATTACATCACCGAAAACTGTCTGGATGTGTTTTGGTTTTAAATTTCGTCACCGAAAGCTGTTCGGTACGTTTTCCTTTTAAATTACATCACCGAAAACTGTCTGGATGTGTTTTGGTTTTAAATTTCGTCACCGAAAGCTGCCTAGTACGTTTTTCTTTTAAATTGCATTACCGAAAGCTGTCTGGGTGTGTTTTGGTTTTAAATTTCATCATCAATAGCTGTCTGCGTATATTCCGGTTTTAAATTTCGTCATCAAAAGCTTTTTTGGGTATTTTTTTGGTTTTAAATTTCGTAATCGAAAGCTGTCTGAATGTGATTCGGTTTTAAATTTCGTCACCGGAAATACGTCTGAGTGTATTTTGCTTTTAAATTTTGTCACTGAAAGCTGTCTGAGTGTGCTTTTGTTTTATACTTCGTCAACGAAAGCTGTCTGGGTGTAAATTTCGTCACCGAAAGCTGTCTGACAGTATTTTGATTTTAAATTTTGTCTCAGAAAGCTGTGTGTTTTGGTTTTAAATTTCGTCATCGTTTTTTTTACTAAAAAGAAATGCTTTCTGTTTTAAAATATGATTTTTCCTCTATTTGAAGCAAAATATTGTTTTGAACAACTATGTTGTTTTCTTAATTGTTATTTTTTGGGGGTTTTTCGATAGCTCCCGAATCGGCATTACGGGAAGAGATCTGTCAACACTTGTCGCTTATGAGCATCATTTCGAGCTCGTTCCAAATAGGTTAACATAAATTAAAGACGGAAAAGTTTGTACAGTGATTCGAACAGCGTGCTTGACAGGACGCGTGACTCTATGTCCGCCATATTTAATGCCGCATTAATTGCCAGTGTGGGAACTCGGCTGGGACACTTGGCTCACCGGCTGACAGCCAGGTTCGGGTAATTACCCACAAGTCCCCGTGAAATATGGCCGCGCGCTTAGCAATGATCTACGGCCCTAGCCTAACCTACAATTGCCGTCATTACATAGCCGCAACAAATATAAATCAGTAGCCCGAAAATCCCTCCCTTCCAAATTGGTTAATATCGGCAATTTCGAGAAGGGTAACGCGCTTTTCGTAGAATCACATTTTTATGTGTCCTGTTCCCATGGACTAGCAGATTTTTGAGGCTGTGTTGTATCTTTTATAGGAATATTTGTCAAAAGATGGCACTAACTTTCTTTTACTAAATTAATACTGTTTAAAATGGAACGAAACTTTGCCCCCACGTACGGGTAGCTTTTTGGTCACCTCGAAAATTCCCGCTTTAACGCTATCAACAAAAAATGTATAAATATAAATTGGAATGTTTGAATCTGTGTTCAAGTACTACTTGAATGTCTCCAATTTTGTCACGTTTTCGTCAGGTCATCGATTAGATCATAGAGACAGGGCAAATCGAAGTTTTTAGTGTTAACAGGTTGCCCCCTTTAAAAAGCATAAGAGCATTGGTTCGAATTTAAATAATCGTAGCACGCAGCTGTCTCGCTGTCGTGATAGAAGCGAATTTCAAAAAAAATTCTTTATCTTATTCTTTTTTAAAGTCTGATTTCGCTATCATAATCAGCATTAAAATCTGCAGAATTTAAACTTTCTAATTACATTGAAAATACGAAAATAAACTCTGACCCTCCCCCAAACACACAAAATTTTAACGACCTCTCAAGGAGTGATCTAGATGTCAGGATCAGTGTTTATTTCAAGGTTCGGTTCTGGATCTTACACATAATGACCGCTTCCAATAGCTCATTTTCCCAATGGAAATTCACTACAAATCTACAGTTATAAAACCAATTATTGACAAAAACAAAACAAAACTTTTTATCTCTATACATTTATTTTTTACCGTTTTTAGTTTAGAACAACTCTTCTTTTTTCACCTGTTTATTTTATATAACATTTTGACCTCTTTTCTAAAGACGATCTATTTATCATGATCAGGGAAAATATCACAATGTACACGTATTAGCATAATTCTTTGATACAGCTCTCTCCCCTCCGAAAAACAATATTACTAAATTTGGTATTGTAGTGGAATTCTCGTGAAACAGTGTTTTAAAAAATTCAAACTTATGGTACTTATTTTCTAATAATGTAACTCTCAACTAGGGTGCATTGCTTGCCGAACTCGCCTGCTACTCTAACAGCTAAATATGTACACCACTACCGATTTTCTTATAGAAATAAATTGCATAAGCTTCTTTGCATTCGTTTAAGTTATTAAAAAGATGTTAAGTGAAATATCTAAGCATCCAATTAAAATGTATGTATTGGTATTTTTCTAAGTCATATTTTGCTCAAATTAGGGTCACATTTGAAGATTTGTAACTGAAGTTAGTCTCGTAATTTTGTAAAAAAGTAGTTTTACAGTGTAAGACCGGGTGGCCACCAAATGGGGAGCGGAGTTGCGCGGAGCGGAGCGGACTCAACGTATTGTTTTTAATGTAAGTGCGACCAGTGAAAGCGTAACGGAGCTATGCGGAGTCGATGGGCTCCGCTCCGAGTAGCTTCGACTCTGACTAGGTTCGGTTTTGAAGCTGTTTCCACTTCCTCCTCCACGCTGACCACACCTCCAAACGTATTATTTCTCGTTACCTAGATTACCGTTGCCTAGGTTACAGTTTTTAAATATAGTAGTTTCCTAGAATCCGATACAATAGGTCTAAATATTTAGATTTAGAAGATACAAAACGATCTTTAAACTAACTAAACTCCGCTTTCGGGTTGGAGTTTGTCTTCATTCTGCTCCTCTCGGCTCAGCACTGCACTGCTCCGTTAAACATTTGGTGGCTGCCCGGCCTAAGAGTAAATTGAAGAAAACAGACAAGTGCAGTCTCCGCTGTAATTCCACGATCGAACAACGCTAAATGAAACAAATCGCTATAATCACGTAGGCCTACTATCCAGCGCATTCTTTAATCTTTCTTGACGCATACGCTTCCTTAATCAAGCCGACTAGTACATCTTTCTCAGTTTTAACATCCATCCCCCACCCACCCCCCGAGTGTAAAGTGTTCCGAAACGACTTCATCCTTAAATATTCGACAAAGGCAGGAAGGGTGGCGAGCAACAAAAACTCCCGGCCGGTGTTTATGTGCGATAGGGGTAGTCGAGAATATTCAAAGACGGTGTTAATTTTTTAGGGCAAACGTTCGCTAAGGAGTCCCAAGCGGCCAATTCTAGCCTTGGAACCTTTGGATTAATTATATCTGCACTGGGAGACGCTCCGTGCATCCTTACGGCCGGGACATGGAGTTTAACTCTAATATTGTGCAATGGGACTTGAGGGTCGATAGGTGAAGATGTAATACAATAGGTCTACACAAATTTGCTATCTTTTTGACTTTTTTTACCGACACGAGTTCGTCAGTGTGGGGTCTAACACACCTGCAGCGCATATTGCCTGTGTGTAGGTAGATAATAAATAGTAAACATTGGCGCTTCTGTTAAGCATCTACTAAACGTTTAGGGTCAAAGAATCGTTCAAAAAAATATGTTGTTTCTAATTAAAAAGGGGTAAATTTAACTGTAACGACATTTTCAAGTGATTTTCGATTTCAGAAAAAACAAGATGGAAAGTGGAAACGGAAAATGTTAGTAGTTTGTTACCTTAGAATACTTATTTTTTTTCTTAAATTGAAAGAAAAATGTATCTCTCACTTATTTTGGTAATTTGATAAATCAAAACATTGTAATTTTGTAGAGACATATCTCTTTTCTGGCTCCATAGTTTTATATTTGTTGACGCCTTTCAAAGTACCTCCATTTTAAAAAAAATTACTGTAGGTACTCTAAAAAATATTGAAAATGGAATTGTTCCGAAACGTGTAAGCAAATATAAAATGTTAAAACTGGGAATGTCAGATGTTTGAACACAACAAAATTACGAATTTCCTAGCGGAGAAAAGATTACATTCATAATTTTTAAACTTTATTGTAAATAACTTTAGTTGTTAGATTCAAAATAAATGTTTTTTACAAAGAAACAAACCTGATTAAGGGTTTTTGTTTTAAGTTTGACGCAAAAACATTAAGTTTTCTATATTTTTATTAGTAGGCCTACTTTGAAAAACCATACTTATAAAATTAGCCTATTAAGTAAAACAAAAAAAAAATATTTGTAGCAAAATATTACATTTTTTTGAATGAATAAAAATACTTATGAATGACCTACCAAAGTCGAAACCGTTAGTAAGTAATAAGATAATATTTCAGATTAAAACTATAGTATAGCTATTATTTTGTAATTGTCATTATATTTTACTTCTTTATAGTTAAATCTTCCTATTTCAAATTGTATGTACCTTAATTTGTAATGTTATTGTGATATAATTGCGACAAGCCTAGCTGACAGTATGGAAGCAAATTTTTAAAATTTAAGAACATTTTAACAGCATTACATAAATACAAATTAAAAACACATATTTATATTTTACAACAACAACAAATAAATCATGACTACCGTAAAATCATTTTTTTTATTACTGCTATTAAAAATTTGGTAAAGGCCTTTCAAAAAAGTTCTAGAGGTCCTCTTTTTATGATCAATCTTACCGTAATAGACTAACAACAGTATTTCTAAAAAGAATAGTGTATTACTGCACGTAATCAAAATGACAATTTGTTATTCTAAATATTGTAGTTAATATATTTTTATAATTATAATATTAAAGAAAACTTTACGGATGATTTTGCTTACGTGTGTTCGGGGCACGAAGTTGTTACAAGTCACGTATATTTTAATTAAATATCCCGGCATTGTCATGAAAGACATGCAGTACTTATTGTAAGTTAGAATGTCCTATAAACTGGTTTAGAAGCCCCTGGAGACCAATCATTCTGGGTTAAATTAATCCAAACACAGAAAGAAAGGGTTTAACCCTTCATCTCTTTATGTTTTATATTTCTTTATAATCCACCCCTGACTCGATCTTCCGTCATTTCGAAATTTTATTACCTTCTTAATTTTTCATTTATATTTTTTCCTTATAAATTAACTTTTAAGATGAAATTTTCTGGTATATTGAGACGATAAAAGTAGTTTTAGCACATGGTTTTCTTTACCTATTTTTCACTTTATAATCAAAACTTGAGAATAATATGAAAGATAATAAAATGCATGTTGATTAAAAAATTCAATTTGGCTTTCGTAATACACATTAAATAGGATACTGTTGAAACTTGCTTCTACTTACATATAATTCTTTAAAAAAAAATAATTTGTCAATTTTGAAAAAGTAAAATTGTTTATCCTTTATTCTCATCTTGCTTTATTATTTATATAAGAAATTGATAAAGTATGAGAATATTCTGCAACGTTAAATGTTGCAACAAATGTTCTTACTAGTGTAGCAATAGTAACTCAAAGAACTGTTAGTAGACTTCGCAGTGTATTCTTAATTAATATACAGAACGCTCTGCGACAGTTTTCCTAATATTTTCCGTCAATTTAACCGGTAACCGTAATATTTATGAAAAATGTTACTGCACCAACTTCATTGGAAATTGTATGCTCTTCCTTCATGAAACGGTCAAAATTATGATAGGTTTTGCCGTTTAGCCAGTAATACTGGAAATAACCAGCAAATACACTCTCAACGTTACATCAGATCCCGCTATCTCGAAACGGAACAAATCTTACACACACACACACACACACACACACACACACACACACACACACACACACACACACACACACACACACACACACACACATCTGTTTGGCATTGTGCAAAATACTGTCGTACCAAATTTCAAAACAGCCCGGGTCAATGCGTTTGCCGAAAACAGCGTAGCTCGGCATTGAAAATCAGATGCCGCCGACCTGAAACGGAAGTGAATAGGAAACAATTTTACACATACATACAGCTTTGTACAAGGTAACTTTGTACTAAATTTCAAAATAATCGGTAAATGTGTTTGGCCGAAACTGCGTACTCTCGTTATTGTAAATCTTGAAACGGAAGGAAATGGGAGGAAATGTTACAAATACGTCGTTCGGACTTTATACGAAGTACTTCAGTACCAAATTTCAACACAATCGGTCGGTGCCTTTTTGCCAAAATTTCGTAACAAACAAACACACAAAACAAACGCCGAGCGGTAGAGTTGACTACATTTCGCTACGTTAAAAAATATTATTATGAATGAAAACTTAAGTTACAATTTTTGTTTCTCTTTTCAACAAAAGTATGAGTCATTGCAGTGCCTACAGTCCAATAATTACATGAAAATAACAAACGCTTGGTTGCATTTAGAAGGTCGTCAATTAGTTAAGAGCCATTATAGTACGTTGTGAGAAAATAAAGTCTTCATTAAACAATAGGCACTGTGTATATATGTGTGGGTGTAAACAATGGTAGTACAACAATAGTAGGCTAATATATGTAAACGTTTTGCTTAGACAACTCTTAAGTACGGCATGATATGTGTAGGTTGTGAAGACATCAAGAAGAAGATGAAATTAAGAGATTAGAGAAGAATTGGGCAAATTTGGTACCAATGTTTGGATTCAATGAAGTAGAGAGAAATGGAATCGCTTTTTCGTAGTCTGTCTGGATGAAGCCAGACTGTCTCTTTAAGTAAAGAATTATTGACCATTTGGATGTAAAGATTTAAGTCAACCAAGGAAACAATGGGAAGAAGAAGATAAGCGTGATGGTAGGCAATGAAAGAGCAGACTGACTGAACCAACTACTGTTTTCAGTAGTTACAAATGCAATCCTTTAGCAGGATTGATATCTGCTAAACTAGTGCTCAAGAGGTTTAATTGCACAATAGGTCTGTTGATCGCAGTGCCTGGGGTTGTATTATCTCTTCCTCTAGTATACTCTTAAAAAATCTACATACAATTATCCGTGAGTAAAGACGGTATTTCGTATATACAATCCTGCTCTTTAAAACCACAAGTATATTTGTGTAAAAACAGTGTCCAAAACATGTGTTTGGTATTCGAAATGCTTTTCCCGGCCTATACGACGGGCAGGGATAGGGGACTGTTAGTAGGACAACATAACCTATAAGTTTAATGACTTTTAAGCAAATACCGAAATTGTTCTAAGACCGTTAAAAAAAAGTTGCATTTGTAATGGTATTGTCTATTCGTGACTATTAAGCTAGTTTCGTTAAATTGTACAAAATATTGTCTGATTTGTGATGCCGTGCATACGCATCCATGATGCTGAGTTTGCCCCTTGGCCCGGTTCCTTTGCCAACCTGGACACCCCGGACTCCTCCAGAGTATCCATGCATGTTGATGGCGTGCTTAATCTATTCAACAAACGGTAACACAACAATTGAACAATAATGCTGACTAAATAGAATATAACGATATCCGTATCCTGTGTTCCTGAACGGCACTAAAGCTTTCGCTTGCCACTCCTAACATTATTTACTATTTCGTTTATACAATTTCTTGAACAGCCTGAACAGACAGCTACAACACATTAAAACATCCACTTGCAGTTGCTAGATTCCCGGCGCTGTGTGACGCACCGTTCTATCCACAATCACGTCGCAAAACGTTTACATTTCGAAAGGCTTTATTAAATCAAATGTTGACTGCCAGTATTGGAGTTCAAATGTTTCAGGGATAGCAGCATCGTTGTCAAATAGTCTTCAGAGTGGATCAAACGAAACAAACTTTGGTTCCTTCTAGAAACTGCAATACACGAAAGCCACCTTGAACCCGAACTTTTTCACTTTTGACAAATGTGTTTGTGACTTTTTCAACTTATACTGATAGAAACTGGTTGGTCAGGCAGAAACTTTATGTGTATTATAAGAAACATACGTAGCTCTACGCCCGCAATAAATGCGTGATATAAGCAAGTGGTTGCGTTAAGAAGGTTGGTAATTAGTTAAAAGCCGTCAGTACGACGTGAGAAAATAACGTAATTTAACAATAGACGGTGTGTGTGTGTGTGTGTGTGTGTGTGTGTAGGCGTCAACAATAGTAGTGGCGACTAATGCATGTAGGCGCCTCTAAACATTGTGCTTTGACAACTCTTTAGTATGACATGATCTGTGGGTTGTAAGCTACATTATTTGCATCTGTGACCGGCTACTGGATTGGTAAAAAAAACCGAGAATGTAATAAAGTTTTCTTTTCGAAAGTATTTTTTCTTTTTATGATTAACAAGATCGTTGGTTCCAAAATTAATGATTCGTTCAATATTGATGAAGACTATACTGTACATTTGTTTTGTTTAGCTTTCACCTGTACAAAACTACTAAAAACTTTTATTAATACAGTTAGGCCCTATGCGATTTTGTAAATCTTAATCTTATTCATATTATATTTCTGAAAGTTTGTGTGTTTGTTTGTTTGTGTGTTATTCAATCACGCTTTAACCACTGGTCCAATTGAGATGAAATTTTATACGAATATGATTTAAGTATCTGAGATACATATAAGCCTATTCCCGTTTTACAAAACGTCATTATACTACTTAGCCAGCTCAAAATAATTATTAGTATTTAGTTTTGTAACATGTGTTAACTGTAGTTAGGTTTAAATACTGTTTACTGGACATGATATTTAGGCACCAGAGATGGACATAGATCTAATCCAATTTTACAAATTTTAATCTGTGTTTTATTTATTGCAAAATTATTGCTTTTAATGTAACATTTTCAATTATTTTAGTTGAATTTTTTTCAAAACTGACTAATTTGTTACTTTCTGTTGAATTTTCAATATTAAATGAAAAAAATCCCCACGCAGAGTGACAATTGTAATTTGTAATATTACAATTACTGAGTATTTGTAATTAATTACAAATATTACTGTGCCAATATTTGTGTAATTACATTATATGAAAAAATGGTAAATATGCAGTGTAGCATATCCTGGATTTTACGATATTTTGGTTACTAAAATGCTTTATTATGTGCCCAAAAGCAAGAATCTAAAATATGAAAGCACGAGAAGTACGATAAAAATCGAAAATAAAAGTGAAAAACATAACCTCAAAATTGCTACCGGCGAAAATCGGTAACGTGTTGTAGATGTGTAAAACAATAAAGATACGTCTAACACGGGTTTTGGGTATAAGAAATCCAATTTTTAAAAGAATACTGCATATCCTAACTGACACGGTTGTTAGGCCTAACACGGTGATGCGTAAAAAAAACCTGTATATTTTTTTAAAGAATACTACATAACCTAACTGACACGGATGTTGGGTTATTTTTTAAAGAGTACGCCATAACTTAACTAACACGGTGATGTGTGAAAAAAATTTTATATATTTTTTTAAACACTACTCCATAAGCTAACTAACATGGTTGTTAGGCCTAACACAGTGATCCATTAAAAAAACCTATATTTATTTTTTTAAAAGAGTACTCATAACCTAACTGACACGGTTGTTGGAACTAATACGGTGATGCATGAAAAAACCTTTCTATTTTTTTTAAAAGAGTACTCCATAACTTAACTAACACGGTTGTTAGGCCTAACACGGTGATGTGTGAAAAAACCTTTATATTTTTTTTTAAAGAAAAAGCTACTACATATCCTGACAGGGTTGTTGGGCGTACAACTTTGATGCGTGAAAAAACCTTTTTTTTTTAAAGAATACTACATATACTAACTGACACGGTTGTTGGGCCTATCACGGTGATGTGTGAAAAAAACTTTTTTTTTAAAGAGTACTCAAAACTTAACTGACACGGTTGATAGGCCTAATATGGTGATGCGGGAAAAAACTTTATATATTTTTTTAAAGAATACTCCATAAGCTAACTAACATCGTCGTTAGGCCTAACACAGTGATCCATTAAACTAACCTTTATTTATTTTTTTAAAAGAGTACACCAAACCTAACTGACACTGTTGTTGGGCCTAATACGGTGATGCATGAAAAAAGCCTTTATATTTTTTTAAAGAGTACGCCATAACTTAATTAACACGGTTGTTAGGCCTAACACGGTGATGCGTGAAAAACCCTTTATATTTTTTTTAAAGAAAAGGCTACTACATATCCTGACAGAGTTGTTGGGCCTATAACGGTGATGTGTGAAAAAACCTTTTTTTTTAAAGAATACTACATAACCTAACTGACACGGATGTTGGGCCTAATACGGTGATTCATGACAAATACCTTTATTTTTTTAAAGAATACGCCAACCTTAACTGACACGGTTGTTAGGCCTAACACGGTGATGTGTGAAAAATCTTTATATTTTTTTAAAGAGTACTATATTCCTAACTGACACGGTTGTTGGGCCTATCACGGTGACGTGTGAAAAAAACTTTATTTTTTTTTTAAAGCGTACTCAAAACCTTCACTGACACGGTTGTTAGACCTAACATGGTGATGCGTGAAAAAAACAATATTTTTTTAAAGAATACCCCATAAGCTAATTAACATGGTTGTTAGGCCTAACACAGTGATGCATTAAAAAACCCTTTATTTATTTTCTTAAAAAGAGTACTCCAAACCTGACACGGTTGTTGGACCTAATACGGTGATGCAGGAAAAAAACCTTAATTTTTTTTAAAGAGTACTCCATAACTTAACTAACACGGTGATGCGTTAAAAAATCTTTATTTTAAAAAAGAAATTCACGTTAACCTAACTGACACGGTTGTTGGTCCTAACACGGTGATGCGTGATCTTTAATGTATATTATGATTTGCGGGCAAAGCCGCAACGGGTAACAGCTAGTTATATTATATTTCTGAAAGTTTATTTTCGTGTATTTGTTTGTTATTCAATTACACTTTAACTACTGGACCAAATGAGATTAAATTTTTTATGAACACGCTTTAGGTATCTGAGATAAACACAATACTATTCCAGTTTAATTGTATAATAGCGACTTTTTAATAATACTGTATTTTATTGAAATATGACAGGACCATTTTTTAGAGTATCGAGTAGTAAAAATTTATATGTCTTGGCCGAAAACCATAAATCGTATAATATTGTATATAGAAATATTTTAAAATGAAATGACCTATTCTGATTTTGAAAATCGACTATAAATTTTGTGTGTTTGTTATTCAATCGTGCTTTAACTACTGGACCGATTGAGATGAAATTTGGTATGAACATGGTTTAGGTACCTACAATGAACATAGACCTATTTTCGTTTTAAAAAACGTCATTATGCTACTTACCCAATCCAACTTAATTATTTAGTATTTCCCGCAGGGGTTACTAGCTGCACCTACAACACTATACTTACGACTTTAACACTTTACACTCACACTTACATTTAGGAGGCGATAATAGCCTCAATGTGCTTTTCGCCTTAAAATACAAAAAAAATATTTAGTATCTAGTTTTGTGACAAGTATAAACTGTACAAGAGTGACGTTTTATACGTTTATATATATATATATATATATATATATATATATATATATATATATATATATATATTGGTAGGTGTGAATAATAAATATTTAAATATTTTAAACGCCATTATACTGCCTACCCAGTCCAAATTAATGATTTAGTATTTAGTTTTGTGATATGCGTTAACAGTGACGTAAAACATTGACGCTTTAATAATATTTTATACAGTACTTCTTAATATAATATTATAAATCTGAAAGTTTGTATGTGTGTGTGTGTGTGTGTGTGTGTGTGTGTGTGTGTTTGTTTGTTTGTTTTTTGTTATTCAACCATGCTTTAACTAGTGGACCAATTGTGATGAAATTTAGAATGAACATGGTTTAGTTATCTGAGATGGACACAGATGTATTATTGTTTTAAAAATATTAATCCCTGTTATTATATATTTAAAAATTATTGTTTTTAAGCTTACACTTGCAATGATTTTAATTCGTTTTTTCAAAAATCGCTATAGTTCGAAACAACCAACCTTTACAATTTAAAAGATTGAAGTTTCCATTGAAGTTGGCGTTTACAATGACAATTATTGTACTATAACAATAAGTAGCAAGGTCAGACGTTAAGAGTAGCAAGAATACATTTGGGAACTCCGTACTTCTCCCACGTTCAATTATATGTCGCCTGTTCCAGAGTGTCGAGTAGCAAAAATCTACGTCTAGGCTGAAATCCATAGATCGTAAAATATTGTATGTAGAAATATATTAAATTGAAATGAACCTATTCTGATTTTGAAAATCGACTATACATTTTATGATGTACATTATAATTGCAGGTAAAGCCGCAACGGGTAACAACTAGTACAGTTTGTTACAGTATAATGATGTTTGTTATTAACTTAGAACTGTTACTTATCAACAAATCGTTATATTATCGCGCTCTGCTGATATTGATTTTTCGTAAAATAAAAATATTGTAAAAATAGTCCTAATTTGTTATGACTGGTTTTGTTATAGAAGATGTACGAGTTGTTTTGTACATTGATAAATATTACTTTTTCATCCTGTTATAGCCTACGTATCTAATAATAGTTATTTATTTACTTTTAAAATAACACTTAGTTTGTAACCGCTAATTATTATCTTGTTTTTAAAGTAGAATGTGATTACTAGAATAAACTACATTTTATGACTGACCGAGCAAACGCTTGCTTTACCACAAAACACAAGGCCTACGGCTTATGTTAATAAAAATATGGCACTATAAAAACAACATACAGTTGACAATAAAATTATATTGTTTCAAGGTTTACAGATTCAGACAATTTTATTTGCAAGGATAATTCGCAACATATTTTCATTTTCGCGGAAATTTGTAAGTTTATACTTCTTGCAGTTGTGTTTGTGTGTGTGTGTGTAAAAGGGTGATTTATAGAAAGAAGGAAACCGCAGTAATATATACACAGCTTCTCCGTCGTATATATTCTCATATAGGGGAAATGATTTAAAACAGCGCCTTACGGGGCTAAGGTAGACTTCCCGCTCGACACGAAGTTAACATATTGCATACCTCGGTTATCTGTCTTTCTAAGTAGAGCAATGCTAGCGCTAATATTTAGTAGCTTAGGCCGCGTATGGGACTTAGTTACACGGTTTTACTGGACTGGTTAGTCGTTTCTTAATATTAAGAGAGCTATTTAGGATGTTAAGAGCGGATCTGTTGGTGGAAACAATATTAAAGCATTTTTCCGGCGAAAAACCGTAAAGGTTATAGTCGCCGTGACACGAAGTTGAAATGACACACCAAAATATTTTAAAATTATAATTAAAAATAATAATAAAACCTAAAATAAATAAACAAATACAAAAAATAACAACTATAAATATTTACTTAGAACTAGTTAACAACAATAAATCTTAAAAACAACAATAACATATAACTAAAAACAACATAATGTAGGCTACACAATTACTTGTAACGCTGTAAATTGGTCTTAAAAAAATCAATTAATAAAACTAAATAGCACGAAAAACAAACTAAACTGTAACAAATTAAAATAAATAAATAACCTAATATATACAACTTGTTGCAGGGCTGTAAAGAGATTCTGCATCATTATTACAATGAGATGAATTAATTAATTAAATTTTGTTAAAAAATCCAGACGAAAGCCCATATGAAGTAAGGAAGGGAGTGCGTCACTAGTGGCACACACCGCCTATTTTGAAGACGAGCGTGCGTCAATGGTGACACACTACCGTTTTACCGACAGTTGCAGCGTGTATCACTAGTGACGCATGCCGTCGTGAACGTGTTAGATATTGTTAATTTTTTCTAAATTAATGTCCTTCAAATTAGCGAAACAGTTGCGTGAATCGACTAATGCTATTTTACTAAGAGTTACCAGTGTAAGTAGACAGAGTAAACCCTACTGTTAAAACGCTTGTGTTCCACCAGTCCGACATAAGGACACGCTTCGATTGCAATCAAACATTGTGGATCTAATTTAATTGTTATGTTAATTTGTTAAGCTAATGTGGACCTGGTGACAGGAAGTGAGCCGAGTACCGGAAGCACGCGGCCGGTAATTAAGTTTTTTACTGTCATTACAAGTGTTTTGGTAACGGCAATCAACTGAACGCAGCCTAAGTGAAGTGTACAGCTAGCCAGATGCGCTGTAACCGTGCGACATTTAGGCCAAATTCGTTTTCATGGTTTTTTAATGCAGCAATTTATAATTGAGACCATTTCTTATACAGAGTGTTCTGGAACTGCTGTATCTTGGGACGAAAACAAATATTAAATACCATAAAAAATGGTTTGCCGTCGCCATTTGTACTTTTCCCAGAGAACGTCAGAACTGACTGAAATATTGATGATAATTTTGTTCTTCTTTTCTGCGTAGAAGGTTCTCCGGCGTTTTCCTACTCCTAGCTTCCATTTTTCTCTCTTGTTCCACAGTTCTTGATCCAATACCCTCTCTCTCACTTCCTTATCAGCTCATTTTCACCAACTGTAATACAACCACTTATAATAGGACATGTAGGAGATTCCCCTTCAGCTACCTCCAACAGTCCAGTGACACAGAGTCCGCCAATCTGAGTCTGCAAATTATTAATATTCCGAATGGCATACGGACAGTCCGTTATACGAGTTGCACGTATCGTTTGGCCAAACCAAATTTTATCGTGTGTACTTTTATCGTGTAATTGCATTTAGTGTTTGTGATGTGTATTTTCAATGTTTTGTTTAACTTTGTGACGACCTCGATAGAGGGATTTGACATTTTGTATTACGACCTGAAGATGAAACAGTAAGGTTTCGAAACCGCGGTAGCTTTTACGAGGTGAGTAAATAGACCACTAGACGGAAAAACAGGTCATAATCGTAATTATTTAAATATGTCGTCCGGTGGCTATATTGCAATAATGAAAAAAATCATTGCTACATATTATTTAAAAAAAAATAATTTATCATATTAAAAGTTGCATATCGCAACATAAATGATGACCGCAATAAATACTGCAAATTTTTCCAATGTAACAAAAAGTATTATGTTTTTTATAACTTTTTTGTATAACTGTTCATCTCATTTTAGTGAATTTTTTTGTAATTCAAACTAAAACCTAAATAATATTTTCTTTTTAATTTACAATTATTCGTTGAAATTTTATAACTTTTTTCTGTAAGCATCTAAAAAACGTAAACTGATTTTAAGTACATGTTATTCATTTTCATACATCTATATTCATCACGTTTTTCGGTAACATTTCTTCTTTAAAAATTGTACAGTGTATTAACATACAGTACTTTGTATTCCAATTAAATATAAACAACAATTTTTAAGTTACAATACCGAGCCTGCCGGATGTCCCTTAATTCAAAATTATTGTTAATATTGACAAATGATTATGCCGTCGACACACGGAGCTCCGCAAACCCGGGTCACATTTGTCTTAATCAAAACCCGCTGCAAGGAGCTAATACGGGGGAGACGATGCCGGTTCCCGGGAGAAATTAAAAATTCGCCGCCAAGTGTTTGTTGCATTAAAAAGTCACTGTTCTGTGAGATATCAAACTTCTATCCGCCCTGACGTGGCTGGCGTGGAGTGGGTGGCTGTCAGTGTAGAGCTAGTGGTAGCCATACAAAGTGTCCGAACAACGAAATAATAATAAAAATAAGAGATTATTAGGCTGTAAGAGAAAACACCGCACAACAAAAGTACAAAATTGTTATGAATTTTTGGAGGCTAAACTGTTATATCAGTAAAGGAAATGTTAGTTATTTCCCTCTGGCGAAATTACAAACACCGATATGGACTTAATATCAGCATTCAAAATGATTATTGACTATAATGACGAAATCAAATTTGTTTAAATGTAAGATCAAACTTTTTTTTCAGAATTAACTTTAATCGCGACAACGAGACAGTTATTGTTTGTCAATATTGTAGAATTTGCTTTAGAAAATGAACTATTAGAGCGGTTATCATGGTAAGACCCAGGACCTGAAACCTCTAAAATAGCGCCGATACTCTTCTTGAACATTTTTTGAAGGGGGACGTTAAAATTGTGTGTGTGTGTGTGTGGACGCGCGCGCGCGTGAGTGTGTTTGTGTGGTGTGCGTGTGTGTGTGTGTGTGTGTGAGAGAGAGAGAGAGAGAAAGTGTTTGTTGGGTGAAAATGTTTGTGTGAAAATGTGTTTGTGTTAGAAAATTAATTATTGGAACGGTTACCATGGCAAGACCCAGACCTGAACCTTTTAAAATAGCGCCGATACTCTTCTTGAACATTTTTTGAAGGGGGACGTTAAAATTGTGTGTGTGTGTGTGTGTGTGTGTGTGTGTGTGTGTGGACGCGCGCGCGTGAGTGTGTTTGTGTGGTGTGTGTGTGTGTGTGTGTGTGTGAGAGAGAGAGAGAGAGAGAAAGTGTTTTTGGGTGAAAATGTTTGTGTGAAAATGTGTTTGTGTTAGAAAATTAATTATTGGAACGGTTACCATGGCAAGACTAGTTTTTTAATGGCATGACCTGACCTGAACCTTTTAAAATAGCGCCGTCAGGTCCTTTTTAAAGGAGGGATTTTAAAATTGTGTGTGTGTGTGTGTGTGTGTGTGTGTGTGTGTGTGTGTGTGTGTGTGTGTGTGTATGTGTGTGTGTGTGTGTGTGTGTGTGTGTGTGTGTGTGTGTGTGTGTGTGTGTGTGTGTGTGTTTTAGCAAGTTTAAAGTTCGCACACATTAGCCCAATTAGATTCAAACTGGTCATAAAAAACGATTTTAGTAAAAGACAAGATCGTTAACCAAAAAATCCGTTCAACAATTTCAAAATGGCGGCCACTTCAAATCTTTTAGAATTTGTAACTTTTTTCTTAAATATTTAAAAAAATCGAATTTTACCATCGTAATTAGAGTTAAAAACTGCATAAATTAACATTTGGAATTTTTAAAATACTTTGAAATTAAGAAATTTAATTTAACATTGGTCAATAAGTATATTTTTGTATTTTCAATGCTATTTGAAAGTTTAAAGTGGCAATATATGCAGAACTTTATGTTTTCTAAGATTGTGAAATTACAGTTTCCAAAAAAGGGGGTAAAATAATCAAATTTGGAAACTCGCTTCCATCACGACAACGAGCTAGCCGAGGGCCACGATTGTTTTCAGTTTACAATTCCTTGAATGTATTCAATTTAATTCCTTGAATGTAAGTCAAAGGAATTATGGGTCTACAACTAAATTTGACACAATTTTTAAGTCACAGAAGATCTGATATTGATTGCCGACCGAATATTATAACTACATTACGTGTCCTACTTAAGAATATTTTAGTGTATTGTTGGGGATTGTAGGTAAATTTTGATGAACTGAATTGATTTAATTCTCATACGAAAAAAATCGTCGATTTAATTTTTGTTTGTAAGATAATACCGGCTATAATCTGACAATGCATACTATTCGAGAAATAAATATACAGGTAAAGAGAATACTGCATTTTTGAGTTGAGTGGATCAACTGTTACTTTTTTGTATTATATGTAACTTGTAACTTGTACTATATTGTAACTTTTATAAACAAAAAAGTGTGAAACTACTTAGCAGAACGGCGGAAAGTAAAAGAAAAAATCTGGCTTGTGAAAATCTGGTTGGAAAGAGAAAGAAAAAGGAAGGATAGAGCTTGTGAATTGTGAAATCTGGCTTTGTTTACAGGATGTTACAATATACTAAAGATTTTTTACAATGGAAACAGAAAGAAAGAAGACAAGAAAGAGTTTTTAAGTATAGAAAAAAGTATGCAAGAGAGAGAGAGAGAGAGAGAGAGAGAGAGAGAGATTTTAGAATTAAACTTAAAGGCGGGACAAGAAGGAAAGAATAACAGAGGGAAAATTTTGTACGAGTATTATAAAAATGAAGTTCACAGACGTAGATCTATTGTGTCCCCTTTCTATATTCCTGAGACACTTAGTTACAGCTCCTTCTTCAGTCCTACTCTCTTCATACATCTAGGGGTTTCAGGATGTAGGATGCAGGATTCAGGATCCCGGTCATTCTATTTTACTTTCTTATTTATGAGAACATCCACAAGTAGCTAAAGAAATGATGTCCACTCATACAGTCCCGTAAGCATGGATAAGGCTAAGGTATCCCAGGCCTCCGTTTGACACACCACTCCTTCAGCACAAGTCGTTTTAAACTTTAGATTTAGCCTAGCTACGTAGAGGAGTGGATGTGTGTGTGTGTATGTGTCTTGAGTAGATGAGTGACAGCAGTATGAGCTAGAGGTTCGATGGGATTGCTAAACCCATCAGCTCTCTTCAGCTGCCTCCGTCGGAACGTAAACGGGGTACTTCACAGATCAACAATATATGTTTTATTTCTAATTATCTGTAAAAAATGTGACAACAAGTCGCAAATACGTCAACAGCGTTCATTATTGATTAAAAAATTTTTAACTTGATATTAGTAAAGTATTTTTTTTAATTATTATTATTATTACACTTATCCAGTACTAATTATTGGAAAACACATCGGAATAACGCTAACATTGTGGTATTTACCTTATTGGAAAGAAGGTTTCGGTTTGTTTTTTAAATATTTTTTGACGATTTTGTTTTAATTAGCACATATGACGTGGTGGAGAATAATTTCCCAAAATTAACGACATTGATAAGATCAAGTTTTCGCTTTACGCAAAAATTTATATTTTTCAAAGTTTAAACATGTTCATGGCCCAGAAAATACGTTGATTCGCATAAAAATTGCATCAAGCAAAATCTTTTTGAAAAAAATCATAACTTTTTATCTTATTTTTTTTAATAACTGATTTCATCGTTTAAAATTTGCATAACTTAACATTTTAAAATTCCAAATTTCATTAAAAATATGAAAACAAACCCAGACGCCGTTGTTACTACAAAACACAATTCAGCAAACAACTTGCTTCTAGTCTTACTTGTAACAAGGCTATTATATGTTATATTGAATTGACCTTGATATGCGCTAGGCCTACTGTATCGGTAAGTGTAATTTATCCTGCCTGGCGGTGATTGTACTGTATTCAGTGAGTTGACACCGTCGTGTACGCCATATTTTCAGCGCAAATTTTCGAGCCTCGTTCAACAGAGGAAATAATTACTTAAGAATCCCACAATGTGACACTATCAGACCATAAAGAACTCGGAACACGGGGAACTGGCCGCCTACATGGCGTGTAATGGGCTCGACTTGTTCCTAATAGCGACATAAAGATAGCGCGAACATCTAGCGACAACCACGCGTCTCTTGTCCCCCGTCGTTTTGTCTTTCTTTAGGTACAGTCCGCTCCGGGTGCAACTGGACTGTTTACCTGCAGTCTGAACTGGTTACGGGTAGCTTACTAATGAAAGCTCAGGCGTTTAATAATAAATGGCAGAAGGATGTGGAAGATCACGCGTAGTCGTTGCCAACAATGTACTAGTAGTTCAAATAACAATAGACCTCGCATTTTAGTCTTCATTAAAAGGAGCGCTCGTAACCTTTTCCGTTAATTTAACCGATAATTGTAATATTTAGGAAAAATGTTGAGATCAGTTTTATTGGAAATATTATGCTCTTACTCCACGAGCGATCAAAATTATGGTAGGTCTTTTTTCACTAGAGGGCCAAGACTTTCATGATCCTGGTCTTGTCAGTGCACCCTCGTCCACAGGTTCAACCTTTCCAATCCAACCTCTGGTCTTTAGAGAATCGTGAGATGTTTTGGATGACATTGTCCAGTTCCTACGTCTGCCCTCCCACTCCATAGAGTGCCTAGGGATTCAAATAGTTTCCTGTTCAAAGCTAGTCAGTCAAAAAGTAGGTGTTGAGCTGTTACCTCACTCAGCTGCACCACATTTCCTACACAAACGTTTTGTCATATGAAAGCCCATTTTGTGTAGATGGCTGCTGATGTCCAGTGTCACTCTTTGCAAATACGTCCTGTTCAGCCTAAGGGTCTCGCCTGTGAGGAACCTAATTGGACCTGCAAGCATCCTCTTTGACAGTACAAGGCCGTCCATTCTGTCCCAAGATCTTTCATGTTCCCTGTAAACCCACTGGAAGACATGTTAGAGTACAGGATAGTCCACATAAAGGTCTTGCAGTTCAGCCAGTAACTACAGTCTTCATTGCTAAATCAGGGGCCGGTATCTTAAAATGAAAGTAAATGGAAAAAAATCTTGTAAATATTTGTTCGGGCTTTATACAAAGTACCTTTGTACGAAATATAAAACCATTCGGTCAATACGTTTGGCCAAAAATGCGTGCATTCGTTGTTAAATCAAAGGTTGCCATCTTGCAAAGGAAGTGAATGGAAAAAAATCTTACGCATACGTCGTTCGGGCTTTATACCTTCTTGTACCTTTTTACAAAATTTAAAAGAATAGGTTAATACGTTTGGCCTAAACTGTATCACAAAAAACACACAAGCCAAATGTCGAACGGTCGAGTTAAAACGGAGACCTTGCTTCGCTTGGTCAACTAGTGTTTTTAAAAACAGTAAAATGTAGTGTATGATTGCGGTGTTATCTATTAAAATTAATATTTTGCCTCAAAACGACTTAATAATCTTGAACCCATTATTTTACAAAATTTTATAAATAAAAAGAAATCAATTTGTCGTAGGAGTTACAATGTTTTTTATAAAGGTACTTACTGTATATAATATATTCATAAATAATCAGCTACAACCATTAATCATTGACCAATAACTATAACAAGATTTTTTATCTTCTGAATTCCTACTTTTCGAGTGTTATCCTGATTTCAAGCGAAAATAGGGTCTTAAAGGAGGGCAATTTAATCAAAGTATTTTATCTTAAAAAATAACTTAGCATCTTAAAAAAGGTTCCTCAGGAGGACTTAGAGGAGCGGTAGATATCTTGGGCAGAACATAACTCAGGAAAATCATGTGGGTTAGTGCCTGTAGAGCACTGTGGTCTGAGGGTGCACATGAACAATCAATATTACAAAATCATTTGAATAACGCTAAAGAAAATTATTCCACAATTTCTGTAAACATTTTTGTAAGTTCAGTACATTTTGCGACGGATCCACTCATTCTGCAGCAGCTCCTTGTCAAACTCCTTCGCATCCTAATAAATATTTGAGACAAACAAGTTTTCGCACATTAATAGGAGTATAATTGAATTTGTCGGCAGGGCTGGGTGGGGGTTCCGGCGTGATTAAATTTAAATAATTTACAACATCGGGAAGAAGGGACGCGTCCCCCAGGACCCAGGATTACCGGGATCAAGATGTCACTGCGCGCTTGTTACTTTAAATATTACAAGTTGTTGGATTTACGGCGCTGTCTTCGAGTCTTTTTCCAGATTAAAATGTCGGCGAATCGGAATTAAATTTATCTTGCCGTTATCTAGACGCGCCGTGTGAATTACATCTGGGCTCGTGGCATTATGAAGGGCGTATGTAAAAAAGAACGGATTGCTATTTTAATTATGGTCCAGTTTTTCGTTAGATTAAGTTAGGCAGAGTCTTTGCTTGCCTTGCGAATTTAGTTTGGTCTCGAAGAAGAATGGTTTGGAATTTTAAAACTGAAATAATATTTTGACGCATAAAACTTGTTAGGTAAAGTCTTAGGCCTAATCAAGAACAAGAGTATACAAATTGCAATGTTAGTATCTTACCTTGTGGTATGCTACGATGTAATAGCCTACCTTAATGTGGACCTGGTAAGTCAAAAAATTATTAATTAAAGTAATGGAAAATTAAGTTTTGTTAGACTCTAAAACTGAAACGACTCCTCAGAAAGTGATCAAGAGATCAAAATCTGTGCGCATTTCAAGATTCCAGGTCTGGGTCGGGTCTTACCATGACAACCACTCCAATAAATCATTTTTCCATTATAAATTCACTAACATTAATGTTATACGCCGTATGCCTATAGTATTTTTATCATTTTAATCATAGAATACAAATACTATAAAATAACACGCGAGGAAAAAATTATTCGAACAATTTCAGGTTAGTAGGTTACGCGTAGTAAGCCAATTTGTTTTGTTTCTATTTTGGTTTTATTTATATCACTACAGTGATTTTTTTATTGTTGTATTGGTATAAAATAATTAAGTGTTCGAAATAGGATGAAAATGAATTGAGAAAAGAAAAAAGGAAATCTTCAAAATGTAAACAAACTGATTGTGGATGAAAACTGTATATTTCGAGCAATGACGTATTGCATTTATAGACATCAACTTATTTTTTTCAGGATTTAGTTAGTAATCCTGCTAGTGTAATAATAAAGAAGTTACAACGAAGATCCAGGGTTGGCAAGAGAAGGCTCAAATTCATGCCTGTGCAGCCAAACAGAACGTTTCTTGTGACAAATATTCCGTTAACTCAAACAAATTTACTGTTACTAAAATAAGTGAAAAGGGTTAATGAGAAAGCGTACGACAGTGTACCGCACAAAAAGTTCTGGGTGGCGTTCAAGATATTAATATTGGAATAACATTGCTAAAGGCAGCAAAAACTGTATGAAAATATAACAGAAAAACTAAAAGTAGGAAAAGTAAAATATCTAAAGGTTGCAAAGTCACCAAGAGGCATTTCCTGTCCTCGATATTGTTAAAGTGTACCTGGAACTAGCACTGCACAACTGGAAACGCAAGTGAGAGAGAATGGGTATACCTTTAAACGACAACACTTCATACACCCTCTGCTTTGCAGAAGACCAGATTGTAGCGCAGGGTCTATAATACATGAGTAGGAAATTAATAGAGGAATGATATTTGCAGGCTTGAGGTAAACCTAAACAAAACTGAGTACACGTGCATTGGAGGGCAGAGCAGGTATCTTCTATTGGAGCACATTAAGTGTGCACAACTTACAAGTATTTGGGAATAACAGTTACTAGCGATGGACTCTTGGACACAGCGATAAAAAACGAAATACCTTTGAAAGAAGAGAATAATGATACTGAACAGCACCATATAGGATCAACAAATATCGAAAATAAACATAGAATATACAATGCATTTATAAAAAGTATAACATCATATCGCGCGAAGTACGGTCATTGAAACAAAAAACAGAAAAATGTCTTGAAGCTACAGAAATGGACTGTTGGCGAAGAGACGCAGGGAAAAGATGAAAAATTTAAGAATCCGTAAATTCATAGGTGCGAAACACATTATTGTAGATGACATTAAGACAAAACAACTTCGATAGTTTGATCATTTCCAAAGGATGGACGAAAATCGACTTCGCAAACAGATTCCAAAATGGAAACCACATGGTCACAGAAAAATTGGAAGACCGAGACTTAGTTGTAGAGAAGGAATTGATACAGAAGTGAGAGAGAGGAGATTGGTTCAAGATCTATGGAAGACACCGTAGAACGTTTTAAGCAGAAAAAGAAGAAGTTGAACGATAAGTTTCAATTAAATTCCACGGTTTTGAAGCTTTATTGTTAGATTTGAGATTTATTAATGAACATTAAAAGCTTTTAATTTGATATTAATTAGTCTACTTGCAAAACTGAATTTTCTATTATGACCGAAATCCTTGGAGGTTTACTTCGAAAAATTACAGTTGCTAATTAGTTTTTCTCATTGTCAGATTTATCGTTACTTACCGCTAGCTTCCAAAAATGTTTTTTTTTCTTTTTTTGAATATTGTAAGATGAGTTTACGTTTCTTGATCTATACATTACAATAAATAATATAGATTAACATTTTTTTTTAAGAAGACGTTGTATGAACAAGACGTATGAACAATATTCATACGTTGTTCCTGGTTAGAAGAAGACAGAGGACAAACACATAAAAAGTAGGATTTGTCCTCCACCTTATTGCTTTAGCAGTGGTTAGGTGATTCTTCTGACAGATAGAGCCGCGGGAGGATTGCCGTGGTAAGCAGAGGTCGTTCTACATCTACAAGGTGAAAAGAATCGATGAATATGCAACAGTATGGGATGTCAACCGTGGTACCACTGGTTCCGGTAGCACGCAGGTTGGTTCACCTCGCCGACACCTTCCGTAGCCATATTTACAGATGCTATTGTACAAGAGCCTTTTTGATTTTGTATTGTGTATTGTGTTCCGTTACTGGACTTGTGTAGGGGACTTGCACGTTTAGTAGTGCGCTAACAACAAAATTTTAACTTTTTGGCGCAATTGAATTTTGTCTAATTTAAGTGAAAAACATTAGGCCTATGTAACATTAAAGTTTAGTTTGAAAACTTCATAATTAATAGGCCTAAATGGTATAAACGTGGTGTATAAGAGGTTAAATGCACTTAAGCGCTAAAACGAAACGTACGTTTTGTAATTTCCCAACATTCGTTTTAGAAGCTATCGGCAAAAATAGGCTTTTTTCTCTAACTCAGTGTTTCAGATTTTGTTCAAATTTTTTGTTTACAAAGACTTAATATAACGGCGTCTAACTAAATATAAAATAAAAGTAATTCACGCTTAGGCAGTAAATCATTAAATGCCAAAATAACTGTTTTTTTTCTATTTACTCTCTTTTGATTTCATGATTGATTGATTCATACTGATTTTTTACTGTATGATCGAACTGATTAACTGATTTTGAGACATTGTGGTAACCTTTGATTTTCTGAACGACAATTGTTCCGAATCGTTTTTTTTAGCAAATTAGCAAAATCTTTGTTTTTTAGATGTTTAGTTGCCTACATAAACCTGCTTTTAATAATTTATTTGAACGACAGGCAGGCAATTCATTTTGTGTATCGTTTTTGTTCCGTAGATTGAAAATCTGACACTGTACCGTATAAAATCACTGCAAAACTTCAATTGAAGCCTGAAACGAAACAAAGTTATGGAAATAAATCGAGTAAACATATAAGATCATTATGCTTTGATTTTCTGTTAATTAAAAAGAAACAATAATTGTTAGCACATGTCACGGACTCGACGCCGCCATCTTGAATTAGTTAACTGTAATTGCTTTCGTATTCACTGCTCACGACCGCCATATTGGACAATTCTGTGTGACTTTTCCTCTGAACAAAACGGATGTGGCTAATCATTTTTCGAGTTAATTACCATATAGGGACGCGCACTCTCAAGGAATATTTCGGAATTGTTGCGATCCGTGTGAACGGTTCCCGGCTTCTGTTTACATCTGAAACCGGTAATTTGGTTTTATGTTTCGGAAAAATGTGACACCATTTTCGTTATTTACTGTCTGAACAAGGACAATGCTAATATTTAATGTATGAACGGTGCGATTGGGCTATCCTCTCGCCTTGAACGTCCTTATCTCATATCTGGCCTTCGTTTTAAGGTTGTTTCACTCCGTAGATATAAGGATTGACGGTAGGAAAGAAACACAAGTAGGGAAGAGGGTAACTTTCTATAAGGCCCTTGATTTAAAACATCTTAACTGTTTTCCTGGAAATATAAACACAATAGCTGACGGTAATCATGGTTGGCGATCACAATCAATGAATACTAAAAATAAATGTGTTTTGTTTTTGTAAGTAAAAATTCGAAATAAACGTTTTGTTTAGGTATTAAAATCTAGGCCTATGTCTAAGTAGATTTTCATCAACATTTTAAAAACCAATTACGAAAAATTCAAATGTATAAGGGTTTCCGTGCCCTAAAATGATTTTAAATCTAATTCTTTAAGCATTTTTTTAATAAACAAAATTTCTAAAAATAGTAAATAATTTTACAATACTCTGCAGTCATCTCAAATTTCATTTAAATCCGTCTATTCGATTAGTTTTCAGCAAGTTACATGCGCGCGCGCACACACTAACACACACACACACACACACACACACACACACACACACACACACACACACACACACACACACACACAGATAAACATTCAATGCAAAAACCACGTTATTCGAATTCAAAGGAAGGATATGAAAAAGACTAACCACTAAAATATCAAGATCTTTTTTTTCAGGATCACCCTACTTTCTCCATAATCGTAGGGCGAGAACGTAAAAGTGAAATAATAAATTAAACTTCTAAAATATGGACAAAAAGACCAGAGAACTTGACTCCTAAAAAGAATATCTTATTTGTCTTCCAAGTCCAAGCCCTCTTCCTTCCAGCTTATTTAAAACATTCTTAAAATATTTGTTATAAATAATTAATTAAGATTAAATAACTTCTTAATTTCATTTTTTTAATAACTTCAACTGCATTTTATTAAGAAAAAAGTATATATTAGAGGTAGGCCTATAGAACAATTTGGTTAGTTTTTCAAAACGCATTAATTAGTTAGGAACTGTTTGTGCTTGTCTACTGAGGTGTAAATTTGTCTAATTAAATGAACAAATAAATTATAAAATCTTCCTATCAAACCAATTTGGTGTCAGTTTTTTTTCTTTCCTGTCTCTTGATTTACGGCGACGCTCGTAGCTGCAAATTTGTTGTCTCTCCATATTTAACTACGAAACAATTTATGTTTTTAAAAAATATCAGCTTTTTTGTTGGTATAATGAGCCTTATGAATAAAAACACGCAAAAGCTGTAATTCACAAAATCTGAAGCATATCCTTCATTTGATATGAATAAAAATATCAATAAAAACTTTTTACTTTAGAGTAAAAGCAAATCCTTTCTTTTGTTGAGACATTTGATTTGTCAGTAGTAAATGGTTATGTGTAAAACCGACCATATACTCTAAATAACAAGCAAATTATTTAACAATAGCCTAAGGAATCTAATCAGTAAGAGATTAATATGAGAAGTAAATGGTTACGTTGTTATATTCCTCGTTGCTAGGGCACAGTTAGTTTGTGTGTAAAGTGTTAAACATTGTAAATCATGTTTTTCTCTACAGACGGGATATTTTAATAGGCTTAAGAATAGAATGTCTAATGGTTAACGAACAAATGTCTAGGCACTGAACAGACTCGATGTGGGTGATTTCTCTTTATCACAAAATATAAAAATATGTTTACGTTATTTAACTTATCTTGGATATCAAAAAGGTATATGTGATGAACTTGTTGTGGCGTAATCTAGCTTAAAAAATTTAAACATTAATTTTATTATTAAACATAATATTATATCATTAGCTCATAACACATATTGTTATTAAACGTTAATATTAGTACCAGTATTAACGAAAAAGCAACTGATTGGATTACATTTCCTAATACACCAAGTGCGGTATTAGAAGCATGTAAATTTTACTGCAATGAAATGTATTTCACTCTTAGCTATATGTGAATCATTTTCTTCACCACTTAAACAAGGCATAGACCTAGCATTGCTGTGGAAAATACACTTATAAAGGACAAATACAATCAACACAAAGCCAACAGACAACCAGTAAAAAGGATAATAACCTTAGATGTGTTACATGGAATCAGGCTTACATGAAAGTTTTCTCGATTGATCATTTTACTTCTGTACTGAACGATTTACTCGTAAGCAAAAGGTAAGCATTATTCATATGGAATGAAATAAAATTTTTATGCTTCTACATTTTATTTGAAACAAAAACTTTTACGTCTACAATTTTTTTTAATCATTTCATGCAGTTTTATTGACAAGGCTCATTGTAAGCTACGTGCTCAATGTTAATTCTATACAATGTAATAATGACAATTTTTGTAAAATATAAAATATAAACGATAAAAAAATATTTAAAATACAATTAATTATGTTAATCAAATTTTGTTATCATTGTTAAAATTTGAAATATTCATTTTTTTCGCTTTTGAAAACCGATTTTGAGATTTTTATAATTATGACTGTGTCCTTATCTTCTGAGTAAAAAAAAAACTATGAGATGTGATGGCTTAGAAACAAAAACTAATTTAAATTATGCAATCCAATGATTTTGTAATTATAAGTCATTCTTTTCGACCAGAGACCACAGTTCGAGACATAGGCTCGACATAGACACACCGTGACACGTCGAATGTACTGTACACCAAAACGGTCACAGCTCTTCATCGCTATTGTATAATGTAAAATATTGTTTAAAAAAACAATATCTTTAACAGTTTGCAAGCACAAAAGAATAAACTGATGATATCTTAAATAGAAACTAGCGGAGAACAGCCCACTTCGCTGTTTTTCTTCTTTTTTTTATTATTCAGTACTACAACTAAGTACAACTTAGCTAGTAGTTACAATTGCAAATATGTCACTGTTAGTTAGGTTCGTATGAATGAACCTAGTAAGTCCTCCTAAAACCCTGTTCATGAGCTAACAATGAAAACCATTGTAAAAAGCGCGCTCGATATTAGCAGCTAAAGTCCAAGTAATTGAACTATTTACCGCTACAAACGCTGCAAACTGTAAGGACAAGGGTGGAGACATTTGAGAAAATAAACAGAACTATTATCTATTTAACTGTAGTTGAACACTTTGCCGCAAGATGCCACCAGCAGCGAGTGCTCATAACTTCTTTTAAGTGTTATCATACGGAAACACTATCATAAGTGTTTGAGAGGTGGGAAAGTTCGATAGCCAAATATTTACCAAAAAAAAGTATGGAAAGTAAAGTGGGTTCCATAAAAACAATATTTCAATTACATTCGAAGTTATGCAACTTACAACGTTCCTTAATCTTATACACTATAATTTACCTAAGTTGATGTCGTTAATTAAAATACAATTAATTACAATAATCACTTCAACTGTTTATATTCTTCACTATAAATATTTTATTACTAACATTTAAATTAATAATGATGTATTTCTCATTAGGCTATTTACAATCAATGTTAAGAATGGTAATAAACTTAACCCCTTGCAGCAGGCAATTGAAAGGTAAACATTATTCCACCCACGCTCACTTTACGCTTTGTAAGGATTTTTGTTTTACATATTAGAACTTATTTTTTATAGTTTGAGAGAAAATATGAACTAGTAGTTCAAAGGACAGTAGAAAAGGCAGTATTTGTTTAATGAATTGCCTGGCCACCGCTCCAAGACAATAAGAGAGCCTGTCGTGCTCGTAACTTAACCTATAATTGTAAGATTGGCCCAGCTTTATTGAACATTTCATGCTCTTTATACATGAAGTGTACAAAATTGTGATAGAATGAGTAGTTCAACCAGTAATACAATAGTGCACTGCAATTGGCATTGTTACCCGCAGGGTGGTGCAGACTAGCTGCACCTATTGAGAGGATTTAGACGTCCCTCGCGGTACTCTAGTCTAACACACACTTACACTTACAACATTACACTTACGACTTTGACACTTACATTTAGGAAGGCGATAATAGCCTCAATGTGCTTTTTGCCTTAAAATAAGGGAAACATGCTAAATCAATGCGTTTAGCCAAAATTACGTAACAAACGAATAAACCAAATGCTGAACGGTGTTGAATCAAGACTTTGCGTCGCTCAGTTAAAAAATATACATAAGTTAAGTTTTGATAAAATTTTAAAGTAGAAAACCAAATATTATTATTTTTAATTAATTAATTTATTTTTTGTTTAACGCCCGACTATTGTGCACACTTGGGCTAATGCAGACGATGGAATGATTTATAGCGTATGAAAGTGCCAAGCCCTGGCCGGGAATCGAACCCGAGTCCTCGGGGTAAAAGCCCAGTACTCTCTCTCTCTCTCTCTCTCTCTCTCTCTCTCTCTATATATATATATATATATATATATATATATATATATATATATATATATTCTTCTCTTCGTTTCACCCTCTTTGGGGTACGCTGAATTAATCATTTCTTGCGCGCTGTACTTTTCTTTGTTCCCAGTAGCTCTTCATTCTTTCCGATCTTCTTTTCCTCTCCTCTTCTGAAATGATAGCTTTAGGTTTTATTTTGGTTTTATCTTGGAATCTTATTCTTTCGTCTTTGGTAATTATCTTAGCAGTTTGGTCAAGCAATGAATCTTCTGTAATTTTTAATTCTATTAGGTCTTTTTCAATTTCTTTAAACCAGTTCGGTTTTGTTTTACGATTATGGAAAAAATCAAACACTTGTTTCTTTAATCTATTAGAGTTCATTCTAAGAAGATGGCCGTAAAAATTTATTCTCCTTTTTCTCATAGTATCTGACAATTTTTCAATTTCTAATATATACTAATATATATATATATATATATATATATATATATATATATATATATATATATTATTAAGTACAAATCATTACTTAAGCAGTAATTATTAATAAAAATATATAATAATATTACAAATTAATAATAATAATAATATTATTATATATTATAAAATATATAAGTTAATTTATTTATTTAATTTTTGTGTTATCAACTTGCACGCGTTTTTCGCAAGGAATTTAAATTCAAAATCTTTTTTTGCATATCGGTTTAAAACTGTGTTGAGAGATAGAGAGGGAGAGAAAGAGAGAGAGAGAAAGAGAGAGGGAGGGAGAGGTTCATGTTAAACCCACTTTTCTGGATGTGTTTTTCACAAGGAATTCAAATAAAAAATCTTTTTTTCATATTGGCTCAAAACAGTGGAGAGAGGAGAGAGAGAGAGAGAGAGAGAGAGAGAGAGAGAGAGAGAGAGAGAGAGAGAGAGCTTCATGTTAAACCAACTCACTTTTCTGGATGTGTTTTTCGCATGGAATTCAAATTCAAAATCATGTTTGCATATCGGCTCAAAACAGTGGAGAGAGAGGGGGGGAAGTTCATGTTAAACCCACTTTTCTGGATGTGTTTTTCGCATGGAATTTAAATTCAAAATCGTGTTTGCATATCGGCTCAAAAACAGTGGAGAGAGAGAGAGGAGAGAGAGAGAGAGAGAGAGAGAGAGAGAGAGAGAAAGAGAGAGTTTCATGTTAAACAAATCCACTTTTCTGGATGTGTTTTTCGCATGGAATTCAAATTCAAAATCATGTTTGCATATCGGCTCAAAACAGTGGAGAGAGAGGGGGGGAAGTTCATGTTAAACCCACTTTTCTGGATGTGTTTTTCGCATGGAATTTAAATTCAAAATCGTGTTTGCATATCGGCTCAAAACAGTGGAGAGAGAGAGAGGAGAGAGAGAGAGAGAGAGAGAGAGAGAGAGAGAGAGAGAGAGAGAAAGAGAGAGTTTCATGTTAAACAAATCCACTTTTCTGGATGTGTTTTTCACAAGGAATTCAAATTCAAAATCTTTTTTTCATATTGGCTCAAAACAGTGGAGAGAGAGAGAGAGCTTCATGTTAAACCAACCCAATTTTTTGAATGTGTTTTTCGCATGGAATTCAAATTCTAAATCTTTTTTTCATATCGGTTCAACAGTGGAGAGAGAGAGAGAGAGAGAGAGAGAGAGAGAGAGAGAGATTCATATTAAATCAACTTTTATGGATTCACTACTTCGCAACAGTATCAGGACTGATAGTTGAAAAAAAATTCTAGCTTTTTTGTCAAGATTATCGAATCTTCTTATACCTTACTTTGTATAGTTAAAAAGTAAAATTAATTTGTCTACTTCTAATATGTCTAATTCTGTAAAAAAAAATATGGCGGAGGAAAGTTGTTTTACGTTTAACATTATAATAATTAATTAAGGCACATATGACACCTCAGCGTCTTATATCTATCACTACATTTTGTCTAACTGTAAACATAACCTCAAACAGCAATTACTCAAGTTTTTCATCCGGTTCCGAGACAATTACGGCGTAATTAATCAACGCATTTCATTGAAATAAATTTGCAGGGATTCATTTGTCACGCATGCGCCGGGAGATAGTTAATTGTAGTGAACATGTGTGTACTTGAGAGGTGGGAAAGAAATGGCGCCCGTATGCACGTAACTGTAACGTTGGCGTGATACTAAAACAAATAAATAGTTCATAACCATTAAACAAACTCAGCACGTTCAAGTGGTTCCCCAAAAAATCCGATTTAAAAGCTATGGGTTATTTAAAACAATCGATTATTGAGGTTTTCTATAGGCTATTTAAGTGTACAAAATTTTAATATAAAACAATATGGTCGACTGCAAATAAATATTAAATATAAATTAACATAAAAACAGTCAAACATTATTTTCGTTTTATTCCATTTAAAGTAAATTTCTTTTACACTGAACCGAGTTATGAATCTTCGCATTCAAAACATATGAACTATGTACTTAGGCAATTTGTCAAATTTTCCGTTTCTTGCTTTTCAAGGGAATACGCGATTGGTTGCTTTGGTTATAGTTTAACGTTAAACTCCCGTCGTAGGCCTATTTGAAAACATCTGTGGCATATTACTTGTATCTAATCAATAGGCCTATTATTTTCACCTTTAAGTGTTTATTTTTCACAATAATTCATGTCTCAAAATACTTTTATAATACAAACACATAATATTATATATAATTATTTATTAGTAGTAAGGTAGCCATTTTATGTTTGCCAACTTTCAAGCAATCTGTCTGGCGCGGCCATTTTGATTTGTCTAAAAGGTAAAAAAAATACATATTATTGTAATCAGCATAGCATCCCATTTTATATGATACGTCATACTTCGTAAATATTTATATTTTTTTAAGCATCTTTAAGTTATAAGAAGAAAGTATAGGCCTATTCTGATTTTGGTCTGTGAGGAGAAAGGAGAAAGTATCTTCTTATTTTGGTATATAAGAAGCTATCTTCAGATTTTGATTTGTAAGAAGAAAATATCTTCAGATTTTGGTCTATAAGGAGAAAGGAGATTTTTGTCTGTAAAAAGAAAGTATCTTTAGATTTTGGTCTGTAAGAAGAAAGTATATTCCTATTTTGTTTTTAGAACTAATTTTTGTTTTTCTCAAAAAAAAAGATATTTTTTGTCAAAAAAGTATTAATAATTTCTTTTCTCAAAATCGACCCTACAACATTTGAGCAAAATTTGATCGAAATTGTTAATGCCACCTTTGAGAAACGTTTAGAAAATTCTGACGTAACGCAGGCATAGGTCTACAAGTTGAAGCCATTTTTTTAAACTCAAAGTTGCAAACAGATGCAGTAAATCCATCAACATCTGAAGTTCGATTTTTCACGATCACCTTTTTTTACCTTTTTTTCTTTTTTCTTTTTTTTCTACTTTATTTTTTTCGAATAGTCCTATCGAGGCAGTAAAATCCTGTTTTTCTTTCATTGAAAAAAAATAGTAATAACAATAGTAACAATAATAAAATAATTGCCTACATAGCCTACATTTAGCTAAGTAATTAAAAGCCTAATATTCTGCTACTCTCATTATTTAAACTGCATTTAAAGTTGGAGGAGAATAACACACAAATAATTTGTATAATCTCTAGTGAGAAAGTAAATGCCTTTTATGCACTTTTTCAGCACATTAATCTCGTTCCTTTAAAATTAATGAAAAAGTTCCTTTTATAGTTATTCTTTTCAATAAACAATATTATGTAACCAAAAAAAAAAAAAATGATTGGCCTATATAGACTACCACACATCATGCAGCCCACGAACCTGCACGGCACCGGACTGCACGATAGCCGCCGATAGCAAATGTCAACGTTTAAATGCTGCACGTTGCACGCATTGGCAACCTATCCGTAGAACTTGTCCTTCTAGGAAGTAATTTTAAAATTATGCACGAGCTGAATAAATAATGCGACATTACAAAGTGTTTCCCACGGCAGGTAATCATAGATTGGTTACGTAGGTGTGTAATCTGTGACCAAGGTGAGCATAGATGCAGTCAGTCAAATGACATTATCTCTGAATGCGTCATGGCCGAGAGAAAATTAATCGACCTGTGTTCTCGTGTTGTTTATGAAAGTAAATGGAAAAATTGAGCTACTATTAACATACCGACTAGTTATGTGCACATTATAGAGTAACTGTCTTGAGTGGATGTTTACGGTACAATGTAATACAAATATTTATCATTATAACATGGTTATTCTTAGTGTAATTTACTTGTACGGTACAATGCTTTATCTGCTATAGATAAATTTAAAATCAACAGATTTTTCTTATCCAAGCTTGAAATATGACTGATCATAGACGCAACAAGTAGGCTATTTAATGAGCTAATGGAACGGAAAACATGTTAAGATTTAAGACTCGGAACGATAGAATAAGTACTTTTCATGACCTTTGGAACATTTTTTCAGGGAGAAGTCATTAATTTGATTTATATAGGATAAAAAAAACGAGGGTGTGTGTTTTGCATTTCCAAATTTTGTCCGATTTGATTCAAACTTGTCAATTTGCACTTTGTTTTAAATATTGCATTAAAATTTCGTGACATTCACAAGTTCATTATGGTACTTGATTTTTTTAAATTTTATTCATTGCTTCAAACAACACATATATCATCCAAATCATCAATAATTATATACAACTATATTTATAAATTATTAAAACAACGCAAATACATATAAAAATAACATTAAATAGGTTACAAAAAAAAAATCACTAAGGGACTAAGTTATAGCCTGCAACGCAAGCGTCATGCAACTGTTTATAGGTTAACACTTCTACTGCTAATAAAATCCTTCGCAGAAAAGCATGAAATGGGCAATAAAAGCTGTTCAAACTTTTTCTTGCATTTTAATATTAATATTTTGTTATTGAAACTGAGAGTCTATTAAAAGTAAACAAACACATGTTTTATACTGTTTAATGTTTCAAAACCTACCTCGTATGTAGTATGTAGTATGTAGTACGAAATGCATTCTACTATATACGCATTTAATTTTCTTTAGAATTTAATATATGAGTTATACATAATGTTTGTATGGCTTAAAGACTAAACGCGCCGAGGTATGAACAAATAGTTTACTTGCCATATTTTAGTAAAATTAGGAGACAAACATAAAAAATTAAAAAAAAAAACGCTTTATGGCTTACTCAGGAGACCATCGTTTAATTTCTTTGCAGTGCCTTCAGGATTACGCATTCGGCGTCCTGAATCGGCTGATGTATCGGGAAAGCCTTGTCCCGACTAAACGATGGTCATTTGTTATTTTGTAAACATGACAAGCCGCTTCGATTTGGCTTCGGGGGCTTGTAGCGGCCAAGATTAATGAAGAGAAAAACACGAGAGAGCATAGTTCACCCCTACTATACACTTAGTCTATTTCGTTAATCTGTTTGTCTTGAAACCAAAGGGTGTAGCGGCACTGCCCAAACTGTAACAGGCCACATTTTGTCTGTGCAAAGTGACAAAAGATGCCGGAGTATTGCGTTAAATGTGAATTAGAGACGCATAACGAAATTGCATTCAAAAGTGCTTGGAAAAAACATGTTCATTATTGTAACATAGCCACCGGACCACATATTCAAATGATTAGGAATACGATCTATTCTTTCCGTCAGTGGTCTATCTATTCGCCTCATAAAGGCTAAGGCGGTTTCGAAACATCAGTGTTTGTGATGTATGTTTTAATGTTTTGTTTGACTTTGTGACGACCTCCACAGAGGGATTTAACATTTTGTAAAAATATTTTGTTTAGTAGTGATTGACCTTATGTTGACGTCATCGGCTGGTATCAAGGATGGATTAAAGGGGGGGGGGTGAAAAGGCGATCGCCCCTCCCGAGGCAAAAGAAGTAAAAAAAATGTAAAAGATCCTATTTTAATTCCATAAAATGGAAGTATATGTGTAATTTCGAGGAGGTCTAAGGCCTCTGAGGGGTCCGAAACACGTCACATTATCCCGATCTCAACTTTGTATGTCATTACATTTTGTCCGTATGTACATATGTACGTTTGCGCACTTTGTAAAGCACGTTGAGGGTGAGAACAGAATTAATCAATTAGATATTTTATGTTTGTCCTCTTTTCTCTTCCTGTGTTATTGCAACAATAGAAAGTTCTTTCTTCACTCTAAAATTGAGGGATCAGCATTAACGGTAAAGCAACGGAAATAACTGCGGCTATAGGCCTACGTAAAACGTTATGGATAGAAATATTGAGAAGAGTGGAAAAAGAAACAGTATGTTTCAAAATGAGTGGCTTTGTAAATAATAAGAAGAAGAACAGGAATCTAGAAAAATTAAGTGATTTTTGTTGTTTAAAATGGAGTATATTTTTACGATTATTTTGTGTCTATTTTAAGTCTCAAAACAGCTTGACAGTGCTAGTTTTTGAAGGTATAATTTTAAAAAATTTCATCCCTCAGAGAAGACCGCTTGTAAGTTGAATCATCCAACCAACCGTCGCATTAATCCGTCAGTTCTCAACGCAAATTTGAGTCACGAAATATTCATTTGGTTTAATTCCATTGTTCTAGCACGTCGTTTCTTTGTTCTTTATAAAATAATTTATAAACACAACTAGCAGGTACTACCGACCATTTTTATCCTTTTGTGGTCAAGAAAGGACATAACGACATCCTTTTATTGTTTCAATAAAACCCGTAGAATTATTGTGTAAGAATCATGCGTGGTTTTTATTTCCGTTTAAGATATTCGCAATCACTACCGAGCCCTTACGCTGATACTAAGCTGTGATTTAAACAACAAGCTACATTCCTGAAACAACATTTACTACTCACCCACGTTTTATTATTCAATTAACTTACTACAAAATGGCCACCGCGTTACAAGTAAGGCCTCGGCATTGTCGAGCTTTGCAACCTTAACTTGTCCGGTGAACTTTGACATTTCGTAGTCAGCGGGCACTGCTGTATATCATTACTTTATGTGACACTACCTGCAACAGTATTATAGGAGTAAGCAACGAGGTGATTTATTGTGCAAGCGGCAGCTCAGTGTGTACAGGCTAGTGTAGTTGCAGTTGTTCCGGACTCCTTGTGATTACTAGTTTTTGTGATCACTTGTTTTATGTGATCACTAAAATAATTATCATTTTATATTGGTATAATTGTTTTCAAACAAATTAAAATAATGAATAATTATTAGAAAAATCAATCTATCAGTTATTACTGGTAGACTACTGATACATTTTAACTCGTATTTAAATAACGATTATTACACTTTTTTGTCACAAAATGAAAAGAATATAATCGCGTCACTCAGGTGGCGTGATGCAAGCAAATTTCTAAAAGTATTTTTCTTCATCATACCCTTTTTGAAATTTCGTTTTTCAACTGATTTTGAAAGTTCAACTCAGTTATGCAGTTTTGAAAGCTGTTTAAATGATGAAATCGGATTTTCAAAAACATTCTAGATAAAATAGTTATGCATTTTTTTAAATTTGAAATGGCCGCATTTTTTAAAGTTTGGAACGAATTTTACTGTTCAGCGAACTTGGCCTAGCTATTATCGTAATCGATTTTGTGTGCAAGTTTGAATCAAATCAGACTAAACTGCGAACGTGAACTTCCTAAAACATACAACATACAACACGCACACGCACACACACACTATATATATATATAAATTTATGTATAGACAACCTGTCTAAAAGTGATCTAGAGATCAGGATCGAGCTCATTTCAAGGTCGCGGGTCAGGATCATACCATAATGGCCGCTCCAGTAGGTATTTTTTTTAATAGAAACTTGCTAGTAATTGTACAATGTGAAAAGAATGAATATCAAACGAGTCAGTTAATTTGACTTGATGAAGGCTACATTTAGATAACGCAGCTACCGTCTTCAGAAGGATAAACAAAAGTAAATTGTTACTTTGTATTGGTGCAGGGCTGCGCTATTTAAAGGTCTGATGTTCCAAACTTACGCAGTACTGTACTTTTTAATTATAAAAATTACTTTTTGCGCTTATTTTAAAAAAATAGTATTAACTAATAAAAAGTGTGTGCATGTCTGTGTGTGTGTGTGTGTGTGTGTGTGTGTGTGTGTGTGTGTGTGTGTGTGTGTGTGTGTGTGTGTGTGTGTGTGTGTGTGTGTGTGTGTGTGTGTGTGTGTGTGTGTGTTATATATATATATATATATATATATATATATATATATATATATATATATATAAGGATCTACATACATCTCTTATTGTAGATATCACGCGTTATACCAAGAGCCCTCTTCATTCTCGTCTCTCCTTTTCAATCTGGTGTTGGACAAAGTTATCAGGGAATGGGAGAAAGAATTAAAAATTGAAGGGCACTGGAAACCAGTTCGACTTTGAAGACCTAAGGACAACAAATCGCGTGCCTAGCTTTTGCAGATGACCTGGCCATACTCACAGATAATGAAACAACAGCGATTAAACAGATAGAAGTCCTAAAGGAATGTGCAGAGAGGGTCGGTCTACAGATCTTGTTTAAAAAAACCGAATTCTTCTGTACAAAATTAAATATTCAAGAACTAAACACAAAATATGGTAAGATAAACAGAGTCAAGCACTTCAAATATCTGGAAGAAATCCTTGAACCCACAGGTGGCGAGAAGGCTGCGCAAAAGGTTCGGCTACTGAGAATGAAGAGGGCTCTTGGTATAACGCGTGATATCTAGAATAAGAGATGTATGTCGACACACACAAAAATCAGACACTACAACACAGTCATAAAACCGGAGGTATTATATGCAAGCGAGACGCTAGCACTCCACACAAAAGCTACCATGGAGGGTATTTTGAAGGAAGAACACAAAATCTTGAGAAAGATCCTTGGCCCGAGATTAACAGAAGATGGATACAGGTTACACTCCCGGAAGACAAGAGAAGATATCGAACCTGGCAGCAGATATCAGAAGAAGGAGGCTTCGGTTCTATGGACACATCAGTAGACTCCCAACAACGAGACTTGCCAACAGAATCCTTAAGTATATACAAGGAGTCAAATCAACAACGTCGTGGATCGCACAAGTCAGAATATACCTACATGACGCAGAAATAGACTCAACAGACGTTGAAGACAGGCACGCATACAGGAGAAAGATGCTCGGTTGGAAGGTCCCAGAGAATGAAATCCCAACGAGAGCAGGGGTAAAATGGACGGAGGAGAGGAAGAGGATCCATGGGGACAGGATGAGGGAGGTGTGGAGGATTAGAAGGAACAAGACATGAGTCTGAGTGCTTTGCGTGATCCAACAGAGTCTATACGCAAATAATAATAATAATTATTTATATATATATATATATATATATATATATATATATATATATATATAGAGAGAGAGAGAGAGAGAGAGAGAGAGAGAGAGAGAGAGAGAGAGAGAGAGAGAGGGAGGAAGAGAGACAGACAAGAGAAAGTAAAATATTTGGGATTAGGAAATTGATCCCCTTTTAAAGATTTTTTCAAAGAAGTCATAATTTTGGTTCCCCATAACAATGGAATCTACTATGATTCTCAATTAAATAAAAATAATTTTCAAAAATTGGTAGACTGGAGATGGAATTTGAAAATTTGTTAATTATATAGTAAATAGACTCAAAGTAAAGTTTATAGGCAAATATAAAGTTAATTCATATATATATATATATATATATATATATATATATATATATATATATAGGCCTATATTTATATATAAATATATATATATATATATATATATATATATATATATATATGTCAAAATAACAGTCATTCACACATTACGGTTTCTCCAAAACCACCAAACGAATTACAATGACACGTGACACAGAGCTTCCTGTAATGTCCTAAACGCAAGCTAAAAAAATGGTTTTGAAAAATTCCACCCTTAAAGGGTTAAAATGGGTTAAAAATAATCTTTATATTCTATGTCTATATCTCCAAATCCAAAAAGGCGAAGAGAGTTGAAATTGTTTGTACATAGGTATCTCTTAGACTTTGGAGGTGTACAAAGAAATTGGTTTTCTAAATTTTAACCTCTAAAGGTTAACATTTGTTACACTTAACTTTGTATATGCTGATCCAAAAACAGTAAGAGCTTTGACGTACAGCCTTTAAAAAACAATATTTATTAAATATTACTGTACGAATAAAATACTATATTTATGAGAAAAAGGCAATATTTTTCCAAAACTATAGCATAATAGCGTCATCAATTCCTTCAAATTCTGGCTTTCCAATTTTCTTGAAGCAAACATATACTTGCTTCATACCTTTCTCTAACTCACACAAAATTGTAACCTTTACATCTAACGATAAAATTTTCCGTTTAGACGCCAATACCCTAAAAATATTTAAAAAAATAATGCACTACTTGTAAAATGCATTGGTAACAAAACACTATTTACTTGACGCACCCTGCTTTTGACACTCGAATGACGTGTTGTATTTTGAGAAATAGGGTAGAAGAGTAGGAAGTGTGCACGTGTTTCGCCGCTATAGAGAAAGTTATAGTACATATTTTTACTATAGGAATGGGAAGGACCAAGACATTTTGTCGTTATAAATAGATCAGCTCTCTCTCTCTCTCTCTCTCTCTCTCTCTATATATATATATATATATATATATATATATATATATATATATATATATATATATTGTATAAATATTTTAGCAAAAATACAAACGATATATATAAATTTTATAATGTCTGTAAAAAGCCTACTGTGCCACAAGTTATTCTTGATAGGCGGTTTCATCACATTTCTGACGTTTTCATTTGAAAATCTGGGGAACAATTCGCTAATAGACAGTGATGGCTGGTCAATTAGCAGTCAGAAGTATTAGAAACAGACGTTGCGGGACATGCAAGCAACCCTCGCCGGCCTTAGCGTGCTAACGAGCTGCAGCGACTGAATCATGCCAACTCTTCATCAGCTGTTATCACACTGACACATCAATCAAGAGACATTGATCGCGGCCGGTTTCGAACAATTAGTGCGGCCATCGTCAGGACTAAATCTAGATTATCCTGTGAGTTAATCTGCCCGGTTTTGTATGATTGATTCAAAAAAATTCTCTCGTCTTTAATTACCATCGTTAAGGGCCCGGTGCGAGAAAACAGATTTTATTAATCGTTGGGATATGACTACTGGACAACTTATTAGCACAATTGTTTTTGTACTCCCTTGTAAAAGGCTTTAAAAGAATCTTTAAAATCAAAGTAATAACTTTGATGTTAAATTGAAAGATAAACAAATCTCCAAGCTCCTATTTTTCAAACTGCAACCTCTTAAAATAATCGCGGCAATAATGGAACGATTCCAAAAAATGACAACATTGAATATCATTAGAAATAAGCGAGCATTTAGATACGAGAACTTATTCGTGAAATGAAAAATAAGAAAATGAGACCTTATTTCTGAAGAATTCATAAGTTTTATCTTACACTGTTTTCAAAATATGGGTTTCCTTTCATAATCTGTATAGATTATTATTTTTTACTGAATTAGGATGATGGAATCAGATTTTCAAAAAAACGTAAGGTACAAATTTACGATAAAATCTAACTTTTAATAGGCTATAATATAGGCTAATATGAAAAGTTAGGGTGTATATCTTAATCTTATCTTAATCTAATTCATATTATATTTTTTGAAAGTTTGTTTGTTTGTTTGTTATTCAATCACGCTTTAACCACTGGACCAATTAAGATGAAATTTGGTACGATTATGGTTTAAGTATCTGAGATACACATAGGCCTATTCCCGTTTTACAAAACGTCATTATACTACATACCCAGCCCAAAATAATTATCAGTTTTTAGTTTTGTGGCATGTGTTAATTGTAGTTATTTACTGGACCTGTGATTTAGGTACCTGAGATGAACATAGATTCAATCCTATTTTAAGAATCTTAATCTGTGTTTTATTTATTGCAAAATTATTGCTTTTAATGTAACATTTTCAATATTTTAGTTGAAATTTTTTTCAAAACAGACTTTAATTTGTTACTTTGTGTTGAATTTTCAATATTAAATGTAAAAAAATCCCTACGCAGAGTGCCAATTGTAAGGTAATATATATATTTGTGTTATTACATTATATGAAAAAATGGTAAATATGCAATGTAGCATATCCTGAATTTTTCGATATTTTTGTTACTAAAATGTTTTATTATGTGCCCAAAAGCAATAATCCAAAATATGAAAGCACGAGAAGTACGATAAAAATCGAAAATAAAAGTGACCAACATAACCTCAAAATTACTACCCGGCGAAAATCAGTAACGTGTTGTAAATCGGTAAAACAATAAAAATACGTCTAACACTGGTTTTGGGTGATAAGAAACCCATTTTTTAATAGAATACTGCATAACCAAACTGACACGAGTGTTAGGCCTAACACGGTGATGCGTGAAAAAAACCTGTGCATTATTTTAAAGAATACTACATATCCTGACACGGTTGTTGGGCCTATCACGGTGATGTGTGAAAAAACCTTTATTTTTTTCAAGAATACGACATAACCTAATTGACACGGTTGTTAGGCCTAACACGGTGATGCGTGAAAAACCTGTATATTTTTTTAAAGAATACTACATATCCCAACTGACACGGTTGTTGGGCCTATCACGGTAATGTGTGAAAAAAACCTTTATTTTTTTTAAAAAGTACTGAAAACCTTAACTGACACGGTTGTTAAGTCTAACATGGTGATGTGTGAAAAATACTTTATATTTTTTTTAAAGAATACTCCATAAGCTAACATGTTAGGCCTAACACGGTGATCCATTAAAAAAACCTTTATTAATTTTTTTTTAAAGAGTACTTATAACCTAACTGACACGGTTGTTGGGCCTAGTACGGTGATGCATTAAAAAAACCTTTATTTAATTTTTAAAAAAGAGTACTCCAGAACCTAACTGACACAGTTGTTGGGCCTAATACGGTGATGCAGGAAAAAAGCCTTAATTTTTTTAAAGAGTACTCCATAATTTAACTAACACGGTGGTGCGTTAAAAAAACCTTTATTTTAAAAAAGAAATTCACCATAACCTAACTGACACGGTTGTTGGTCCTAACACGGTGATGCATGATCTTTAATGTATATTACGATTGCGGGAAAAGCCATGACGGGTAACAGGTAATCATATTATATTTCTGAAAGTTTGTTTTTGTTTATTTGTTTGTTATTCAATCACACTTTAACTACTGGACCAATTGAGATTAAATTTGGTATGAACATGGTTTAGGTACCTGAGATAAACACAATACTATTCCAGTTTAATTGTATAATAGTGACTTTTTAATAATACTGTATTTTATTAAAATATGAGAGGACCCTGTTTTAGAGTATCGAGTAGCAAAAATGTATATTTCTTGGCCGAAAACCATAAATCGTATAATATTGTAAATAGAAATATATTAAAATGAAATGACCATATATTTTGAAAATCGACATAAATTTTATTGCTTACATTATAATTGCAGACAAAGCTGCAACGGGTAACAGCTAGTAATTTATAATTATAATTTTAATGACGTAATTTTGAAGCGGTTTAACTGTATTTTCAGTGTTAAGAAACTTATTCCAGCTATTTTGAAAATCTATTTTTTGTCAAGATTGGATTAAATCAGGTTGAAATTGCAAACGCTTGATCGCTAACACACGCACGCACGCTACATTTGTTAACACCCTTCAAAACGTGTTCTAGAAGTCAGAGCACCTTTCATAGTCTGTTCATAAGGTCTTAGCTTAATATCTTCTGGAAGTTTCTCGAAAATTCACTAATAAATAAAACGTTTATATAATTTGATAACATTTAATAAAATCCATTGTTTTTCTAAGGTAAAAATCTACTTCCAGATAAAAACTGAGAATAACTAAATTTAAAGTAAAGTGTAAATAATAAGAAAATTGTACAATCCTACTGTAAAGGTCTAATTTTCTGTTGAATCGTTTAGTTTGAGCAAAACACACAGACTTTAATTGATATAAATATTTTTTTTATTATTTAATTATTTTTTAATTGTTTATCTATAACTTACAACACGAAATTTTGGAAGAAATTACTTTGTTGTTGTAACTGCTTCACGAATAGTTGTGAAACTTTTTTTTTAAATTGTAACCTACGTGATGAAATATGTGAAATAATATGTGCAAAAATATAAGAAAAATGTATGAGCTTCGAAAACCATTTTTGTTTGTTACAGCAGCTGCACCTAATTTTCAATTATTGAAAAATGTTTAATTCGTAATTGAGTTAGCATACTAAAAAAATATATTCAGGTCTTGGATTTTTTTAACTTTGAAGAGTTTAAATGTAGGTAAATTATTTAATTATTCGTCATTTTAATTATCAGCTCTCATACTCTATAATTTTGTCCAACCTGAGTTTTTGTTGTACTGTATCCTTACAGTATAGGCCCTACTTTAAATCCAAGCGATTATAACCTTCACGGATTTCGCCGGAAAAAATTAATTATCCGTAGTGGTTTTGTTCTGTTTATACAGGTTCAAATCTAATCACTACCGTTAGCTTATGAACTATCAATCGGTCATCATTAATCTAACGGTCAAAAGTTCTTAAAAAAATACCATTATCTATAATTATACAATGTTCCACTAAGGGTTTAGGACTAACGTTCTAAGGGTTTAGGAAAACCGTTCACAGTAATCTATGTAAAATGACTCGTAGGCTGTTGTAAAGAAATGCTATAGTATCCGAAGAAGTTCTCTTTGATAACGTATTTCAAGTCCTCATCATTGTTGTAGCTACGGGAGTACACGTATTCCTTTAAATAGCATCCCGAAGAAAGTCACAACAGGTTAAATCTGAAAACAGGAGTGGCTAATCCAAAATTTCACTTTCACTACTATAATCCAACAACAATGAAGAATCGTTTATATAAATAAAAGCGTCTTAAAATTGTTCACAAAAGAACTAGGTTATAAAGTTCTGTTTTCATGTAGTTGTTGTTTTTAATTTAACTTGAACATCTGTTTAATTAGTTCTTAAACTATAAAAAGAAAGTATATTTAAGGTACCATTCAAATTTACTGGTACTATAAAAGCAAACATTTTTTTAAAATTTCAGTAGCTCGATAATAGCCTATAATGCGTACAGAAGTCGTACGTTCCTACAAATCCTACAATAGGCTTCTGAAAATAACATGTACAGAAGTCTTGCATTCCTACATAGCCTAGAGTAGGCCTTTCAAAATAATGTGTAAGAAGTCTTGCATTCCTACAAAGCCTAGAGTAGGCCTTTCAAAATAATGTGTAAGAAGTCTTGCATTCCTACAAAGCCTAGAGTAGGCCTTTCAAAATAATGTGTAAGAAGTCTTGCATTCCTACAAAGCCTAGAGTAGGCCTTTCAAAATAATGTGTACGAAGTATTGTATTCCTACAAAGCCTAGAGTAGTCCTCTTAAAATAAGGCGTACAGAAATCTTGCATTCCTACAAAGCCTAGAGTAGGCCTTTCAAAATAATGTGTACGAAATCTTGCATTCCTACAAAGCCTAGAGTAGGCCTTTCAAAATAATGTGTACGAAATCTTGCATTCCTACAAAGCCTAGAGTAGGCCTTTCAAAATAATGTGTACGAAGTATTGCATTCCTACAAAGCCTAGAGTAGGCCTCTTAAAATAATGTGTACGAAGTATTGCATTCCTACAAAGCCTAGAGTAGGCCTAAGTTCACATCTTATTGCCAAGGATGTTAGAGCCATAACTAATATATTGCAATAAATTTTAATAAATAATGTATACACATGGCAGGAACTTTCTCGTATGTTGATATTTCGCTAAGAAATCCGGTTTTGAAGCTATCAGCAAGGAAAAACGGGAAAACTTTCTTTTCCTAAAATATTTATTATTTTTTTTTTTTTTTGAAATATAGGCCTACATAGATTTATAACTCAGGTCAGCTTATCAAAATTGAAATTTTAAAAATTCCGGTTCGAGGATAAATCAAAAAAACTTCGTCAAGCTCGGGTTTCATTACCGTCTTATCACATTTACTAAGAAATACTAGTTTTCTTTTATTTCAAAATAGTTACTGCAATCTGACTTACGAACCTTCGTGTACGTGACCAAAATGAATCTCTTTTGTGAAATTGTGTCGATTTTTCGGAGTTTAACGATAACTTCTGATATGGAATTTTTTTCGTAATTAGGTATAATGGCTTATCCCTTTTTTTAGGTAATTTGAGCAAAATTTCATCAAAATCGTTACATCAAATTAAAACTGCTTTTTCAATTTATGGAACCTGGAATCGGGTATGGTCTATCAATTAACATTTCAAAAAGGAATTCACTTTCTATTTGTATGGACTCTTGGTCTAGTGTGAATGTAAAATACAAACTTTGCAAAACAATTTAATATTGTGACTTACTACTTAACTGTCTGCCTCTTTTACCCCTCCAACCTGTTGACTAATCGCCAAAACGCGACCCGATCCCGTGACGTCACGTTTATGTGAAGCTTTATTTAGTGATTTAATTACAAGACAGCCGGCGTCGGGAGTTTTTCGTTTAAAAAACTTTAAAGGGAAAACCTTCTCGGAGGGAAAAACGACTTTGCCGTCATCAATTTTCCACCTGGAGCCCTAATTAGTTACGAAGGGATGGGGAAGGATAACAACTCTTCAAAATTCGTGCATTGTCTTAAAAAAAAGAGGGAACGCCGGGCCGTGGAGTAAGTAGAGCAGCTGTCATCGTATCGGATGAGTAACGGTGCTGCGGTGCTGCGCTCAGGCGGCTGGCCGGGTAATTACCTCCTCCTACTCCCCCGCCCCGCCTCCCGCTGCTTTTACTTTGGATTATCACACAGAACGCATTAGCCTAACGTGGTACTTCTTACGCCGTAATGTAATTAAAAGTAGTAGCAAAAACATTGCGCAAACTTTATACAAGCCGGATTATCCGCTCTGAAGGTACGCATGGGTGAGGTGAAAAAATATAGCTTATCGTGTAAAGGTAAATCAAGCCCAGATCGTTGCCACATAGTGGCCTCATAGCTGCAGATATTTGAAAATGTAATAAGTGGTATTAAAAATAATAATTACGCCATAATTGGAACGATTTTGTTATTTTTTACAAACCTTTTCCGATGTTGCTGTTTCGAACCCCAAAATCATTCCTATGGCTGAAAAATCCTGAAAAGTCAGTATAAATTTCAAAACCGGTTCATATATTTTTCAGAAAATTTGGTTATACGGTACATAAAGATTCATTTTATAGGACAACCAAATTTGAAAAATAATTAGAGTTTGATAGTAAATGGGGGGGGGGAACGAACGAAAATAAAACCTGACCATAGATGGAATTTGTTTTGTTTTTGGAGTTATGTCAACCGACATCTCTCTCAAAGCGGTTTTTTAATTGTCGTACCAAATGAGATCAGCTTTTAAAATATCATTTCTTTGGTGCAAACTGCAAACAAAATCTGTAAACATTCAGTTCGGCAGCTTTCGACTGAACACCGGAAAATTGGCAAAAGGAAAAGAACTCAAAAAAGGTTTGACGTATTGCTAATACAAGAAAATTCAGAATTCTCAGTGTGAGGAATATTACCTTGAACTTGGTCGTATTTTAAAGAAAACTTGAACTTAATTAGGATGCGATGGGTAATTAAAGCTAAGATGGAACTCATTGATTTGAATTTTAAACCGTGATTTAACAATCACAATTATTTTAACTTTTTTTCAAACCTACCAGAGACCATTTCTTTGCGAAATGCCTAGATAATGTAAGTAATATTTGTTTTTTTTTCAAAAATTGTATTAGGCCTATATTAAGTAGAAGCGATTGGTTCAGACTCTCTAACCCTGGTTTACTCTGTATTATTGTAGAGTTTAGTTTCCGAAATTGAAATAAGTAATCCAAATTGTTTTACTTTTGAATTATTATGATTTAATTTTTTAATTGACCGAGTAAAGCGAGGTCATTGTTTCAACTCAACCGTTCGGCATTTGTTTGCGTGTTTGTTACGCAGTTTTGGCCAGACGTATGGAGCAACTTCAAAAAGTTTTAAAATTTTTTACGAAGGTATCTTGTATAAAATCCGAACGACCTATGTCTAAAATTTTTTTCTCATTCACTTCCGTTTTAAGATGGCGGCTTCTAATTTACAGTAACGAGTGTATGCAGTTTTAGCCAAACGCGTTGACCGATTTTTTTGAAATTTTATACGAAGCTACATTACTTATGTGTAAGATTTCTCCCGATTTACTTCTGTTTCAATATGGCGACCTCTGATTCAACGTTGAAGAGTGTTTTCAAATTTGGTGCAATGATAACTTTTATAAAAACCAAATGACGTATGTGTGACATATTTTCCTGCCTCTTTTGTTTCAAGATGGCGGCCTTTTAATCAAATTGTTTTGAAATTTAGTGCGAAGGTACTTTTTATAATGCCCGAAAGACGTATATGTAAGATTTTTCCCAGTTCAGGCTGTGATTCAACGCAATTCCTGTAATATTGACTGGACGGTTAAACATTTAATTTTTACCACTTATTGAAGAAAAAGAATAAAATGTCCAATAAAATTGGGCCAGTAAAAGTTTTGGTAAATATTACGGTTACCTGTTAATATGGCGGAGAACGTTACTAGCACTCTGTTTATTAATTAAGGATATATTGCAAGGTCTGCTGTTCTTTGAACTATTAGTTCTTCTGGATTGGGCAGATGTCCAATTGTTTCAGTAAAGTTTTTCTTTAATTAGGTTTGACTACTCTTGTTTAGTTTACATTGTATTCATCAATTCATAAAGGAACTACGTGGCATGGCGTTATATGTTTGTATGTATGTATTGGTATTTGGTTATTTGTTATTTATAGGTGAATCATACAGTAATTATTTTTAATGGAAGTTTTTTCCATAAAGAACATAAGAAGATATCTAGGTGCTTCAATTTTAGATGAGTGTGGCCACTTTGAAAACCTCCTAGAGAAATTAGGCAATTGCTGTTAAAAAAATTACATATTAAAGAAATATTTGTTGATGTATTATTATTTTTAACGATTACAATGAAGGTTATGCATTCCTATTGTCCTATTGTTTGATTCTAGTAATGTGTTAATGATATGACAGCGTAGTTTTGACAGCATAGTTTTGTCGTACCCTGGCGGATTAATTGACACAGCTTTGCTGTTATAAACTTAAGAGATTATTGAAACAAATTAAAAGCGAATCCATTTCTAGATATCTTGAAGGGCTATCGTCAGATAAGGATAGTGACTACAAAATATGGCAAGCCACTAAAAGCATCAAGAGACCTAGAAACCATATTCCACCAATTAGGAAGGTTGACAATACTTGGGCAAGAACAAATAAGGAAAAAGCTGATTTGTTTGCTGCTCACCTAGAGAACACATTCAAACCATTTGAGGCGCAAGCAGCAGGTGAAACATTATTACCAATAGAAAAGAACGACCTAGTGGATATTGGTAAAGTAACATACAACGAGCTTGTAAAGGTAATAACAGGTTTAAAAGCTAATAAAGCTCCTGGTTATGAATTAATAACTGGAAAAATTGTTAAGGAATTACCAGAAAAGGCTGTTCGAAAATTATTACATTTGATAAACGCCTCTTTTAGGCTAAGATATGTCCCAAGACAGTGGAAAATAGCAGAGGTTATAATGATACCTAAGCCAGGAAAAGATCACAGGGAGAAAGCATCTTACCGTCCCATCTCTCTTTTGCCAATTATCTCAAAAGTCTTTGAAAAACTCTTGGTAAAACGCCTCAAACCTATTATTGAAGAGAGGAACCTAATCCCACATCATCAGTTTGGGTTTAGAAGTCAACATTCGACGATTGACCAAATACATCGGATTACCAATGTTGTTGAAAGAGTACTTGAAGAGCGTAAAATCTGCTCATCACTGTTTCTGGATATGGCACAGGCTTTTGACAAAGTCTGGCATGAAGGCTTATTATATAAGTTACAAAGAGATCTTCCAAACCAATTTTATGAATTACTGAAGTCATACATGTCAGAAAGATGCTTTAGGGTCAAATGTGATGGTGAATATTCTAGAATAAAGGATATAGCTGCAGGAGTTCCTCAAGGAAGCGTATTAGGACCTATTTTGTTTCTGTTATATACAAGAGACATACCTCAAGATTCCGATACAGTAATTGCTACTTTTGCAGATGATACTGCAATTTTGGCCGTTGGGGATAATGTAGAGGAAGCAAAACTGAAAATTCAAAAATCTATTGATAAAGTCAGTATCTGGATAAGGAAATGGAGATTAAAATTAAATGAATCTAAATCAAACTACATAAACTTTACCAATAGAAAGATAAACCCAACCAATATTGAACTAAATGGTCACTCATTAGCTCCTGTTAATACAGCAAAATACCTTGGGATGACGCTTGACGCAAAACTTCATTGGAAAGAGCATGTCAAGAAGAAAATAAGGGGATTAAATATTAAATTCAAGAAAATGAATTGGCTGCTTGGTAGGAGATCTACACTAGACCTACACAATAAACCTTTAATTTATAAGCAATTACTCAAACCTGTTTGGACTTATGGAATACAGCTGTGGGGTGCACGAAGAAAACAAATGCTAAAGCCGTTCAAGTATTCCAGAACAAGGTTCTGCGTAGTATTGTTAATGCACCATGGTTCGTGCGTAATGATGACCTGCATCGTGACCTCAGGATGAATACGGTTTCAGAAGAAATAATGAAATACGCAATCATGCATAAAAACAGACTACAAAAACATGTCAATCCTGAAGTGTTGTGCTTGTTGAATAACACAGATGATGTTCGCCGTCTTAATAGAACAAAGCCCTTGGATATTAGTGGACGATAATAAATAAAACAAGAGTAACACATGAACATTGTGTTTAAAATTTATGGGACTCCATTACTGAATGGTGATCCAAACAAAGTGACATCGTAATATCAAATGTAAATTACTTGTTAAGTGTAAATTCTTAGTTGTAATTGTTATATAATAAATATAATAAATAATAATAAAGCTTTGCTGTTTTAGTTTCAAGTTTACACATTTTGATAGAAAATTAAATAGGCTACAAAAAAACTGTGGAATTTATCAAAAATATTTACCGTTGTTGATTATTTTAGTTAAACGTGAGCCATTTTAAAACTGGTCATTGTACCTTTCAAGAAGGCCAGTATCAGTTAAATAAGCAAGTGATGTTTGAATTTTAGTGGTCAAACTATTCTTGGTGTAAAATATTTTGTTAAAAAAACAAAATGGTATCTAGTGAAAAAATCAGGTGTTTTTGGACATACGTTTTTAAATAAATTTCTATTTTTATTAGTTTTTTATCTGAGAAACCATATCCTTCATTTTTGGAACGCTTTTTCAAAACATCTTGTATAAATAGATTCTGACGACTGCAAGGATCATATAACTATTTTTATTTTAAACTTCTTCAATATACCGTAATCACTATTAAAATCTACATAAATTAGTAGCGTAGGATACGCAAACATTTAAAGTTCATTGAAAATACGGAAGTCAACATTACTTTAACGTGTTTAATGAATTAATTTATGTAGGTTTTAACATTGATTGTTGATCAGATGGTCAAACAAAACATGATATCAAGTTGACGTTTGAGGGTGGAGATTGGCAAAATCTGGAGACGTAGTATGATATACAGATGGCTCCAAGACAAAGACAGGCACTGGTGTTGGGGTGTACGGTCTGATACCGGGGTTAAAGAGTGTATCCTGGGACAGCATACAACAGTATTCCAGGCTTAAATTATGGCCATTAATGACTGTGTTCGGGAGAACTTAAACGGGCCTTCAGAAACGCTCGTATTCATATTCATACCGATAGTCGGTCAGCAATAAAAACAATTGCGGGTCCTACAATTCAGTCCACGCTGGTCTGGGAGTGGCGGTAGAACTTCAACTTTCTGGATAACCGGGTAACTCTTTACGGGGTTCCTGAGCATAAGGGAGTTGAGGGTAATGAGAAGGCAGACCGCCTGGATGGACTGGGATATTCGTCTGAGTTCATTGGACCTGAGCCAGCTTTAGGAATCTCTCTGTCGTTGTCCAGGTCTGCTATTAATAGGTGGATTAATTAGCAACACCAAGCACTATGGGATAACCTTCATATGCATTCCCATAGTAAGCGCCTCTTAAGCATAGTTCCATATGGAGGGCTTAAAGGGGCAGCAGACGTCTCGGGCAGAGTACAATTCAGGAAAATCATGGGGTTTATTATTGGGCACTGTGATCTGTGGGTGAACATGAACAAGATAGGTATGTACCAAGGAGAAATCGTGTGTAGGTTGTGCAGGAAAGAGGAGGTCACTGCAGGACACATAATTCTTGATTGTGAAGCTCTTGTTGGTAGGAGGTTAGGGGTTTTTGGTTTCCAGGACTCTAGGAATACTCAGCAGAACGAGCTAGTCAGTGGGTTGTAGGAACTTACTAAACGCAGTGCCTGGGTTTGTTTTATCCCTTCCTCTAGTTTGAATCTAATCTAATCTAACACTGATTGCACAGATAATTGAACAAAACTGTGAAATAACATTTGTAATTTTCCAGATTCCTAATTATCATCTTTTCCAAACAGTTGTATTGATTTTGCAGGGGGGGATTTTGCATTTGAACTTTTCAAAGTTATTATGTGTAACAAATTTAATTTTGTGTCAAATTTTAATCAAATCGGAACAACGTTAAACGTTGTCCAGAAATTTTATCAAATCATATCAACTTAAATATAAGATAAAGACTTAAAATATTTTCCACAGGATCGGTTCTCATTTCATAGTCTCGAGTACTTATAATGATAGCAATTTTTCAATTGAAAACTAAGCACTGTAGATAATTAATTGAAGTAAGTTACAATGTGTTTCTGTTGTTCAATTAATGGATTAGGCTATAAATAGGCTGTCACGCTTTTAGTAAACAAATGATGATCTGAAACACCTGTTCTGAACTAGTTTATTCACAATACTTTGTTGAAAATAAAATGTTTGTGAAAATAATTTTATTATTGAAAGTGTCTGCAACATCTCGGAATATTCACAATTTAAATTTGAAGAAATATTTTAGGCTACTGGAACTGTGTTATTAATGTATTTCCATCTGAAAATTAGCTGTTTATGCGGCCATTGTGGTAAGTTCCTGTCCGGGACTTCAAAACGAGATCCGATATATATGTACATCTTAAAACCCCTCAAACAAATTTGATCCACGGGAGAGGATCTGCTTTTATTAGGCGAGGATCTGTTCTCATTTCAATGTGCGTGCGTGTGTGTGTGTGTGTGTATGTATGTATGTATGTATGTATGTATGTATGTATGTATGTATGTGTCTGTGTATGTGTTTCAGCTCAAATTTGATTAAAACTTGGCACAAAAATCGATTTTGTTAATAGCTTGGACAAGTTCGTTCTCAGTAAAATTCGTTAAATCCTTTTACAAACAGGGATGGTGCGAAATTTGATATTAATCTGTTCAGCCTTTCTAGAGATTAAAAAATTATTTTAAAAAAAAACTAGATAACTAGAAAAAACAGCTTTACCGGATATATGTTTAGACTATTTGAACTATTTTTCATTATTTTGAATACGCTTTTTAAAAATTTATTTTTTTTATTATTTTGTAATTATCTTCAAACTTTTGTACTAATTTTATCTTATTTTAGTTTAAGTATACACACGCGGGGTTTATACTTTTAGTTTAAAAGTATAAACTATTAAAAATATATAGTTTAAGTATATAACTTTTAATATATTTCATGTGGGGTTGAATGGCAGACAAAACCGTATGGTAATAACTTCGTCCCTTAAAAAATAAAGTTTAATTCAAAATAAAGACAATTATTTCATTTATTCAAGAGACTTATGTTGATTTCTCTTAGAACATATGAGCTTTATGTTTTTAGTAGTTAAATACCTGTGTTTCTCTACTACAGGCCTATAGGCCTATATTTTTGGACATTTTACTTAAAAACGGTAAGCAATAGGAAGAAATATTAAATTATAAAGTTGTAGAAAATATAATTTCTGTTTAATGATTTTTCATCAAAACTTAGGTCGGAGCAACTGTTTAGCCGGTATGAAAAAGAAAAAGGAGAGTGCCCAAGCATTTCCTTATTCGGACACTATTTTGGACTAATGCGATAAAAACTAAGTCGGTTTTGTAAATTAGAAACCATCTTACCGATACGTTTAATTCACGTATATGGGTCTTTTATATCTCTAAGTTGCTAAATATTTCGGAAATCCAAAAAATTCTGCGTTTTGTATTAGCGTTGTAACGATATCGAAATTTCAATTATACATAAATATACCCAATCACCACAGGGTAGCATATCATACATCCCCGAAACCTGAACTCACCTTAAGTAAAGAAACACCAATTAGGTCATTTTCATTCACAGTCTGTATTAAATGAAATATTATCTTCATAATATTATCGTAACCATAATCTAGGTTTAAGATACTTTCATGTAAAACATAAATAAAAGGATTTTCTCAATAAATGATCCATCTATAAGAAAATTAAAAAAGAAGCAATAGTTTGTAGAGGAATAATAACAAAAAAAATATGAATAAGGAGAAAACTCAACAACGAGGAAGCCATTGTGAATTTTTAATATTCTTGTTTAAATATTTGAAGAGAGAATATCAACAATAATTAAGCGATTTAAATAACTTGAGATTGCACTGTAACCTCCGTTTTGTTCATGTGCACATACGAAAAATTCACTTTGCAAAAAATATTAACACAAAATATTTGGTAACATAATTATAAGCCTTAAAAACTTGATACTTTTTTAATATCAAATCCAAAATGTTACCAGTCACTATAATCGTCAGACTTAAGGACGTAATGAATAAAAAAAACTTATAAACTTTTTGTTTATAATCAGTGAAAATTTACCGTGTTAAGAGCAACCTATACTGTACAAATGCCCAAGTTTAAATTCGTCATTTTATTTTGTTTTCATCCATAAATCCCCTTAGATCTTTCACCCGCACATCACCCATCTAGTTATTAAGTAAAGTGAAATATTGTTAGCACAGTTTTTAGAATTTATTTATTAGATTACATAAAGAGTTAATTTTAATAACGTTAAGTGATTCTGTACGGGAAAGCCAGCCGAGGCCCAAACAAACTGAACAACTGATTTGTTGTATTGTAAAATAAAATAAATCAATAGTTTTTGTAAATCACATACATATCGTACAATTTATTTGTAGAATAAAACGCCATATTTATGTGTTAACGTATTATAAATGCATGCATAATGTATTATCGCTATAACGTTCGAAATTTTTGTTAGGTTTGATTAAAACGTAACATGAAATTAATTTTAGTAGTAGCTGAAAGTGGTCTAAAATTGTTCATTACCTTGCCACAAACGTCAATCAATATCATAAAAAATTAAATTATTTGTTATTTGTGGTCATATTTTCAAAATTACTTTTTTCATGTGATAAACCAAACTGAAGATTACAGATTTAATATTTTTTTACGTGATCCTACTCGTATTCAACGCGTGCTTACGCGGAACAAAACAAAATTAGGGTGGAAAGAAAACGTCGTTAAAGGAATTAAACCAGAATCTCAGGGTATTTGACTGTCTCTAATCACCCGGCTAACTGTGGCAACGACCGCAGATGTCTTATTGGCACCATAAATTGTAATTACCCGGCCCTAACCAAGGATCTTTTATATTAAAAGTTGCATTTTAAAAGTGCTACCCCTAAATGGATTAAGCTTGTACAGGGCTGGGGGTGCTTCATTAGCGACCAGAAGACATTCGGTGCTGGGTTGTCATTAAAATCTTTTAAGGATCATATCGGAGGGGAGGGGTTTTAATATCTGCCGCGTTATGGGGTGAGAGAAGATGCAGGTGGTCTATATTAGGCCTAGTAATGTTTTATTACTCACATGTTTTTTTTAAAAAAAACTCCGTGCCTGTTCAAATAACATATTTCCACATGTAACTATGTTTTGTATATATATATATATATATATATATATATATATATATATATTGAATTTTGTGGGTGAAAAACCTGAAAGATTATCATCACCCAAAACAGAATCGGAAAGAGATTACCAATTATAAAATTACCCAATTCAAAATAAGAGAATTTTCCAAAGTTCAAAACAAAATTTGAAATAGCTCAAGTTAACGGAATTAATAATAGTTAATAAAATATCATAAGAGTAAAAATATTAATGTATTTTGAATAAAAAGCAATAAATTATTATAATATTTATACAATAAAATACGAGAGAAATGTCAATAGTCCCTGGACAAATAGCCTATAATAATTCTAATCCACACAGCCGACGCAGGTTCCTTAAGTCATTACAATCTTGCAAAATTTATTTGAATTGTGATGTCTAATTCACAAAGCTCACAAACAGGTTCGTCCCAGCGTCCCATCAGAAATTCATGAGTCAAAGGTAGTGACCAATACGAAGACGAGTAACCACAACTTCTTCCTACGACTTGAACGTAATGACGACCTCCAAAAACTAACAGAATTTTTAATTCCCCTCAACCTAATAAACCGCCTTTTCAGTTTTAGGCGTCCAGGTTTATTAGATATTTGATAATTATTAATTATTATTGGAATACTTAAGGAAATCACTTATCGTTTATTTAAGTAAAGTATCCAATTTCCAATAAGATAATGTTTAATTATTAATATTAACCTGAAGCTAAATAAGCAGTTTATTACAAATTAATAATTATCAATACAAGAAAGGATAATTAATCTCAGGATGGTTCTTTGGTAATTCAAATGGGAACTAAGAATATTGCTTGACACTTTTCAAAGTAATTAAAATCATTACTCCAAATATGATGCAGTGCTGATTTCTTCTTTTCGGCTTAAAATCGTTCTCCGGCGTCTTTCGATTCCAAGCCACAAAATAATTAGATTTCATTTCATCATTCGATAGTCTTTAATGATGAGCTGTTAAGTCAGGATGTAGAGGTGGTAGTACAGAAGCTTCCAGGTTCTGGAGTCAAGACTCGTAGAGGTGTGAGTCGACGACGAAGATGGATTGTTAGAATTTACGACGAATTATCACTTCAATTAGCTTTACTTACTGAATTAATTACTTCAATTAATAAAAAATAAAATCGCACTAACAAATATATAACGTAGTACCACTTAATTGCTAATGCTTTGTGTGTAATTTCACTGACACTTATATAACGCTTGAATAATAACGACAAAAACAAAACTTTACCGTAACAGTTTATTGTAGACTCCACTTACTGTATCAAATAAAATATATTTGCTCAGTTATGCTGGCTGGGCATAGCTTCTGATCTGACTATACTTCAGTTACTGTAACATTAAAACAACTTGTCGTGAAGCGATGTGGACAGTGTGTCAAAAAACTACAACGAACTCGTCTCACAACAGCCCTAATACACTGTTTTATATTGTACCATAACTTATACATAAAATATATTTGCTCAGTTATGCTGGCTGGGCATAGCTTCTGATCTGACTATACTTCAGTTACTGTAACATTAAAACAACTTGTCGTGAAGCGATGTGGACAGTGTGTCAAAAAACTACAACGAACTCGTCTCACAACAGCCCTAATACACTGTTTTATATTGTACCATAACTTATACTATACTCAAATAAAATATATTTGCTCAGTTATGCTGGCTGGGCATAGCTTCTGATCTGACTATACTTCAGTTACTGTAACATTAAAACAACTTGTCGTGAAGCGATGTGGACAGTGTGTCAAAAAACTACAACGAACTCGTTTCACAACAGCCTTAATACACTGTTTTATATTGTACCATAACTTATACTATACTCAAATAAAATATATTTGCTCAGTTATGCTGGCTGGGCATAGCTTCTGATCTGACTATACTTCAGTTACTGTAACATTAAAACAACTTGTCGTGAAGCGATGTGGACAGTGTGTCAAAAAACTACAACGAACTCGTCTCACAACAGCCCTAATACACTGTTTTATATTGTACCATAGCTTATACTATACTCAAATAAAATATATTTGCTCAGTTATGCTGGCTGGGCATAGCTTCTGATCTGACTATACTTCAGTTACTGTAACATTAAAACAACTTGTCGTGAAGCGATGTGGACAGTGTGTCAAAAAACTACAACGAACTCGTCTCACAACAGCCCTAATACACTGTTTTATATTGTACCATAACTTATACTATACTCAAATAAAATGTATTTGCTCAGTTATGCTGGCTGGGCATAGCTTCTGATCTGACTATACTTCAGTTACTGTAACATTAAAACAACTTGTCGTGAAGCGATGTGGACAGTGTGTCAAAAAACTACAACGAACTCGTCTCACAACAGCCCTAATACACTGTTTTATATTGTACCATAGCTTATACTATACTCAAATAAAATATATTTGCTCAGTTATGCTGGCTGGGCATAGCTTCTGATCTATTGTACCATAACTTGTACTGTACTCAAATAAAATATATTTGCTCAGTTATGCTGGCTGGGCATAGCTTCTGATCTGACTATACTTCAGTTACTGTAACATTAAAACAACTTGTCGTGAAGCGATGTGGACAGTGTGTCAAAAAACTACAACGAACTCGTCTCACAACAGCCCTAATACACTGTTTTATATTGTACCATAACTTGTACTGTACTCAAATTTGTTTAACCAACGACGAAAAGCTTCCACTAAACTGTGGCTCAATACAATTTCAACGCGTCTAAAAATTTAGAACAGTTCTCCGTTAAGTTGAGCAAATGGAAAATTATTTTTTATGATAAGATGTACGTGATCAAAATCACATTTTTAAAGCCCCTAACTTAGATACAATGGATTGTATAACCTATACAGTTACGGCATCTAGCAGTTAAGTATTATTATATTCTGCCGTTCCTTTGTTTTTTAACTTACAATTATTTCATTTCAAACTTTCTAACTGCCAATTATTTTGCTCTATATGAACATGACTAGCATGTAGAGTAATACAGTATATATAAATGGATTCTAAAAATCTACAGTTCGTTGCAGATAAACGTGGAAAAATGAAAGATAACTCATAATGATCAGATTTTATTATTTGTAGTGCTATACATTGCTAATAAACTATATATTATTTTTTAAATATTTTATGTGAATGAACAATATTTTTGACTCTACTATTCGTTATATAATTGAAACATTTTATAAATTAGAAACATTTTAAATGATTTAAAAATTTATCGCAAAGCGAATGGATTAACAATATTTTTGTTTTCTGATTAGGTGTGTAGACTTGCAGATTTTTTGGAGTTCCCACTCTGGAGCAAGCAGCATATAGCTGACCATGCGAAAATCATGGATTTTCTAAATTTAATCCGGCAACGCCCTTGAGATTTGTCGATTGTCATTGCGAAAGCAAGACGCACTGGAAATTTAGTCTTTTGAAGGTAACGTTGAAGGCGAATCAGAAGGAATCATTGAAATTCGCGGAATCAACACATCTTTTCCTTTACATTTGCCGTTAATTATTGTTGTTTCAATTACATGCGGCATAATTTTTTTCACGGAAAATCTGGTTCCATTGCACAACTTAGACGTGTTGAGTTTCCAAAGGAGCAATATTGGTGGTTCAACTTTCAATGATGTCAATATGTGTGGTAGCATTCCAATAGGCTTCAATGAATAAATCCAGAAATTCTGCTGGATAATTAACAGCATGATCCACTTCTATAAATGTGTCAATGGATTTGTATTTCGTAACCGCACCAGGAATTTTCAATTGAATTTTGTTATTGTTTCGATTGACGACATCTTTCGTTGGCGCTAAGGTAGCTCGATCACAGATCTCATTGTGATTCCTGAAGTTTTTAGCGATGTTCGGAAAAGCCTTCTTTTCAAGATATGAATGACTGACTCCAATGAATGATTGAAGTTGACAGAAGTTCAGTGGTAACGATACCTCCTGTGTTTCAAGAAGAACCGGAAGTTTGCCGTCGCCCATAACCAAAAGTTGTTTGGCGAATGTTTGTGCAGAAATATCTCCAAGTAAATACATCCACAAAGCGTTATTTTCTTTACAAATTTCTAGAGAGCCGAATTCTTCAGACATGCGTTCAGTTCTGCCGTGAGCTTTCAGCTTCAAGTTGCATGTCTCATGATTTAAGAGTTGCAACAGTTCTTGATGTAGAAGCTCGTACTCCTAGGTTTTCAATTCTTGCGTTTCGCGCTTCAGACTTTTCAGCAGCTCTTAAAGTAGAAGCTCTATTACGTTCAGTTTCTCGGCGTGCATCTCGCTCTTCAGATGTTTCAGCAGCTCCTTAAATAGAGGCTCTAAAACGTTCAGTTTCCCGGCGTGCGTCTAGCTCTTCAGATGTTTCAGCAGCTCCTTAAATAGAGGCTCTAATACGTTCAGTTTCCCGGCGTGTGTCTAGCTCTTCAGATGTTTCAGCAGCTCTTTAAATAAAGGCTTTAATACGTTCAGTATCTCGTCGTACGTCTAGCTCTTCAGATGTTTCAGCAGCTCTTTAAATAGAGGCTTTAATACGTAAAGTTTCCCGGCGTGCGTCTAGCTCTTCAGATGTTTCAGCAGCTCTTTAAATAGAAGCTTTAATACGTTCAGTTTCCCGGCGTGCGTCTAGCTCTTCAGATGTTTCAGCAGCTCTTTAAATAGAGGCTTTATTACGTTCAGTTTCTCGGCGTGCATCTCGCTCTTCAGATGTTTCAGCAGCTCCTTAAATAGAGGCTCTAAACCTTCAGTTTCCCGGCGTGCGTCTCGCTCTACAGATGTTTCAGCAGCTCCTTAAATAGAGGCTCTAAACCTTCAGTTTCCCGGCGTGCGACTAGCTCTTCAGATGTTTCAGCAGCTCTTTATAAGAGGCTTTAATATGTTCAATTTCCCGGCGTGCGTCTAGCTCTTCAGATGTTTCAGCAGCTCTTTAAATAGAGGCTCTATTACGTTCAGTTTCTCGGCGTGCATCTCGCTCTTCAGATGTTTCAGCAGCTCCTTAAATAGAGGCTCTAAACCTTCAGTTTCCCGGCGTGCGTCTCGCTCTACAGATGTTTCAGCAGCTCTTTAAATAGAGGCTCTAATACGTTCAGTAACTCGTCGTACGTCTAGCTCTTCAGATGTTTCAGCAGCTCTTTAAATAGAGGCTCTAATACGTTCAGTTTCCCGGCGCGCGTCTCGCTCTACAGATGTTTCAGCAGCTCTTTAAATAGAGGCTCTATTACGTTCAGTTTCTCGGCGTACATCTCGCTCTTCAGATGTTTCAGCAGCTCTTTAAATAGAGGCTCTAAACGTTCAGTTTCCCGGCGTGCGACTCGCTCTACAGATGTTTCAGCAGCTCTTTAAATAGAGGCTCTAATACGTTCAGTTACCCGGCGTGCGTCTAGCTCTTTAGATGTTTCACAGCTCTTTAAATAGAGGCTCTATTACGTTCAGTATCTCGTCGTACGTCTAGCCCTTCAGATGTTTCAGCAGCTCTTTAAATAGAGGCTCTAAACGTTCAGTTTCCCGGCGTGCGTCTCGCTCTACAGATGTTTCAGTAGCTCTTTAAATAGAGGCTCTAAACGTTCAGTTTCCCGGCGTGCGTCTCGCTCTACAGATGTTTCAGCAGCTCCTTAAATAGAGGCTCTAAACGTTCAGTTTCCCGGCGTGCGTCTCGCTCTACAGATGTTTCAGCAGCTCTTTAAATAGAGGCTCTATTACGTTCAGTTTCTCGGCGTGCGACTCGCTCTACAGATGTTTCAGCAGCTCTTTAAATAGAGGCTCTAATACGTTCAGTTACCCGGCGTGCGTCTAGCTCTTTAGATGTTTCAGCAGCTCTTTAAATAGAGGCTCTATTACGTTCAGTATCTCGTCGTACGTCTAGCTCTTCAGATGTTTCAGCAGCTCTTTAAATAGAGGCTCTAATACATTCAGAATCTCGTCGTACGTCTTGCTCTTCAGATGTTAGAACAGCTCTTTAAAAAGAGGCTCTAATACGTTCAGTATCTCGTCGTGCGTCTCGCTATACAGATGTTAGAACAGCTCTTTAAATAGAGGCTCTAATACGTTCAGTATCTCGTCGTGCGTCTCGCTCTTCAGATCTTTCAGCAGATCTCCTGGCTGACAGTTGCCTTGCATTTCTGGTTGATCATCCAATATTTGAATTTTTTGGGTGGTATTTCAAATAATTTCAAGTACTACAAAAAAGAAAAGAAAGAAAGAATAGGTGTCAATGTAATCAGTCTCAGATACCAGCATACATTTTTGTATAAATAAATATATTCAGCTATAAAATATTATTTTATTTTTTAAAATATAGGCCTAACCTAATAATAAATAATTTGAAAACAAATCTACATAGGCCTAGATTTTTTTTTCATTAAATTGAAGAGCTCCTAAAACAATTAATTTAAACATTTACTTTAAAGTTATACAATATTTGTTATAGCCCAGATTAAATAATTCATCCAACTTATTTAGTTCTCAACGAGATTCCAGTCTTTGTATTTTATGGTGTTTCGAATAATTTCCTGTGTAATTCCAAATTACATTACCCAACAATATTTATTTACCATCGGGTCAATATGTAAATCTAATAGTTACGTTAGACTGATCACAGTACCATAGCAAAATTTGTATGTAATCAGGTTCATAGATAAACTACTAAATATTCAATTAAGGGGTTTCAACTCCAATGGCGGTCAGGGATTGAAAAATAAGTTACAATAACAGTCATCGTTGTAAATATTCAGAACCCAAGCGAGTTATAATATAGTAGATAGCAAAAAATCTTCTCCATGTATACCTCACAGTATAATAACAAAACTATATATATAACTAAATGCATATAAATACGAGAGTTATTATTCAAGACATGGTGTTTTCCTTTCTGTCTTTCTCAGCTAGAGAACTTTAAGCATCTTGGTTGAAGACGAGTTTTGTTCATTTTATTGCCCCCATCCATCGGTTCTTGGTCAATACCTATATTATTTTACGATCCATAATGCTCAATAAATCTAGGCTATTTGTAAAGTACAAATTACGTCTTCACTTCCTCTACCCCGAATTGTGCACCACCTTTTTGGCATCCTCGAAAGCCACATTATGCAGACTGAATAAACGGCATATTCCAGCCAATAACATCGACCATCCAGATTTATACGGTATCAATAATCACCACTTTGGCTTCGGTACCTCTCACTTCTCTTGTAGAGAAAGCATTTCTCGCGTCATCTTGAAATTGATTTAGGTAGGTGAAAATATGACTGCTAGCGAGTGGAGACTGCCTAATTGTTTTGAACGCTGCATTTGAGCGGGTAATTAGCAAAAGATCGAACATGAGCCTACTTAAATAACATTGGACATTAAAATTACCCTTAAGTGTGAAATTTTGGCACTTTGACAATTTTGTAGAAAATATGATTAAAGTTTGAATCAATTTTCAGGTTGATTTTCATGGTTGATGACGTTTTTTCTATATTACAAACATGTTAAATCTAACTACAGTTATCAAGCTAACAACTTCACTTTTGTCAGTGAAGTTGACACTGGTGACTACCAAGCAGACTATCCACTAGCTAACGTGGTTCAACTAACACAAAACCAGATTACATGGCTTGACTCTTCTTAGCCGTTTCATCAGGTTGTTGTAGCTGAACAACTTCTAGGTTCACTTGCTGGTGTAAGCGCTCCTTGTGCTTCACGACAAATCTTTTGATTTCCTTGGCAACTGTCACAACTTTTAAGTCGTGATGTATGTTGTCATTTCTGATGTTACCATGGAGCCCTCACAATGATCCTAAATACTTTATTCTGAAAGGCCTAACGTTACTCTGCTTGGCACAGCCACAAAGATGAATGCCATAGGTCCAGATAGGTTTTATGATTTGCTTATATAAGAGCAGTTTATAGTATAATGACAACGCTAAAAGCCTTCCGAATAGTCAGTACATTTTTCTATAATTAACATTCAATTCTTTCTTCTTCTTTCTAACATGCTCTTTCTAACTTTAGCATCCAGAGACATTCACAGATGTTTTGCAGTGTTCCCATTTGAGAGTTCACTGATACCGGGGTCTTGGGAACGTTTTTTTGTAAGTAAAATTGATGTGTATTGATTTAAATATAATCAATAAAAGTCTATATTGAGTGGATTTTAATAGCTTGATAGAACATATAGGCTAAAATAAAATAAAAAATAATATATTCTGTTCTATTTTTATTACTTTCTTTTTATGTATTGTCATTAAATATGTACGTGTGCGTGCATGTGCGTGCGTGTGTGAGAGCGCATTTGTTTGTGTGTGTGTGTGTGTGTGTGTGTGTGTGTGTGTCCAATTTGCTGAAGACTAAATTTAAGCAAATTGACTGATTTAAAATAAAATGTTGGTGTAGTAGGCCTATACTCACATCTCTGAACTATTTCTTTTTACATTTATATTTTTAAGCCCTTTTTTGGTCAATTCATTAAAAATCAATTTTTTTGAATTGACGAAATCGGCTCTAACGAAATCGGTCAAACAAACGGTGTGAATTTCCATCTTCCCAATCGTTCTTGGGTTCAGGAGCTATCGACAAAAAAATGTTGAAATATGAAGAATCTATTTTGATGAATTTTGCTGATTTTCCGAGGTATTCTGTAGGTTGCCAACACATTTACGTCATGTATCTAACCTGTATGATAGCCGTTTGGAATTCATTGGAAGATAGCCAGACATACGTAGAGGAATTCATTCTTTTTAATCTACGAAAAACAGGAAGGTATCACCTTTGCCGTAGACCTACGCGACAAGATTGTGAAAACTGCTTTTGTACCAGATCTTCGATCTTCACTATTTCGGATGTTATTAGTAAATTTCCGTGTGTGTGTAAATTTTAGTGTGTGTGTGTGTGTGTGTGTGTGTGTGTGTGTGTGTGTGTGTGTTTTAGCATATCAATGTTCGCAATTTCTGTCCTATTTTACGAAAATCGATTATAATAATAGCTTGGACAAGTTCTTTAATCAGCCAAATTCTTTGAATATTTTCAAAATGGCAGCCATTTCAGTTATTTAAACATTCATAACGTTCTTGTCATAAATTTTGCTTATAATCCAATTTCATCACTATAATCAGCGTTAATAACTGCATTAATTTAAGTTTTGGAAATTAAGAAATCTTTTTACGGCGTTCAGGGTTCACTTTGCTGATTATGATGGTGTAATCAGAATTTCAAAAAGGGTAAAGTGAAGAGAATTCTTTAAAAAATTCGTTTCTATCACGTTAGCGAGATAGCTGCGTGTCAAAATTATTTTTAATGTGATTAAAAAAATCTTTCAAAATTGTTATTTTTTACTGTATTCAAGCAATTTGTTAAGAGTTCACGTAAATTTTTTATTCTGTGTACAAAACAGAAGCATGCAATTTTTAAGAATAATTTAACATGACTTCCAACCGTTGCAGTTAAATAAAGTAGCCAAGGTCATACTTGTAACAGCACGTACGCGCCTTGTTTCAGTTGTAAACTAAGGCCATTGAATATAAACGGACTAGGAGTACAGCCACTATTATAAAAAGCTCCAAAAGTCCCAAGTAGTTGGACTACCTGCCACTACGAATGCTGAAAGCTGCATGGTGGCGACGTTTCAATAAATAGCAGTAGGCCTATTATTATCTATTTAACTGTAGTTGCACTCTCTGCCGCCAGATGCCACCAGCAGTGAGCTCTCACAAGGGTTATCATTCTAGTACGTTTATATTCAATGATACGGTAGATATTAACAAGACGAGATGAGATGACTGTACCGCTTGTAGAGTTCTGTGCTCACTTGAAACGTATTTGATGCTAAAATTAACATTTTTATAGTGATCATTTATACCAAAAGTTGCGTTACAGACAGACGACGAACCTGACCAAGCTTTACCTGCGGATCCTAAAAACAGCTTGTTACAGAGAGAATGTTTTCGCTGTTTTACGGTTGGGATAGAAGACTCTTAATGGTTTGTTTTCACGCCTCTATTTGTCATTTACTTAATAGGCTATTCGATGTTGTTATTTTCCGAACAAAAGTTTCCATTTAGTTATTTAGTCAGCTGTTCAAAAGCGGCGGTGCTTTTGGAGTGAGGCAATAGTAGCTTGCTAAAAATGAGATACCAAGTTTTACATTTTTAGGCCGAATGAAAGTACGAAATCATTTTGCCAGTGAGTGGGTGGCAAAAGGAAAACGCGTCCTTTTTGGCCTTAGACCGGGTAAATAACAGGCTGCCACAAGCCGACAAACACACGGACATGCCAGCCAGGCTAAATGTTTCCATTTATTATTGCAAATCGCACGCCGGGCACTCGTTCCGCGTCAAGATTAATGAAAAGAACCCCACCCACCCCGCCCTTCTAATCCCCATCGACGTCCATTTCTTTGATTGTGTTCCGCTTTGAAACGTAATTTTTGCTGCGTGACTTTCGGGTCGGAATTTTGAAAAATTTCCAAAAGAAATTTTGTTTTTTGTAACGATACTTTCTGTCTATGTCAATTCATAAAATATACAGATTTTTTTCAAAATCTGATAAAGCGAAAGATTTAAGTACAAAACAAATAGATTTTTTTTTCAAAAGGGTGAAATGAAAATATAGGGGTTCAAAAATAAAACTGCAATTTACACTGTTATTGGAAAGTATTAAAATAAAATCAAAGCTGATTGATAAGTTATTTAGTTTTTCACTCTATGAAGTAGCGCCTATATACGGTAGAAGACAGAGCAAAATACTGATCTGTAGTTGAAGATATCTGTTTTCAAATGCCATAAAAAGTTTTGGTTTTAGCTAAAACGCTATCCATGTCCGTACTCACTATGAGAGATTAAATAAAATATTCGATATTTGACTTGTGATTTAAGTGTAAGCCTATTTCTATTTCTAGACTAGCTGCACCTATTGAGAGGATTTAGACGTCCCTCGCGGTACCCGAGTCTAACACACACTTACCCTTACAACACTACACTTACGACTTTAACACTTTACACTCACACTTACATATAGCGAGGCGATAATAGCCTCAATGTGCTTTTCGCCTTAAAATAACAAAAAAAGAAGAAAAAAGTATTTCTATTTCTATTTTTTTTTTTTAATTATTTTCGAAAGAGTTTATTTTAAGCCATTTTGTCAAAACCATTAAAAATTAACAAAAATCATATTCTCTCAAAATCAGTTTCAACGAAAATGTTAAATGTTCAAATGTAGGCTAGTATTTAGAAACCGTAGAACGTATCTATTGTTATCCAGTGCGTCTTGAAATTCAAACGAGAGAGGAAAAATTGAGGTTTGGAAAATAAAATTGCAGAATGTAGTCATTTTCTCACTGAGCTTAGTACTAAAAGTCAGTGGAGTACAACACCCAGAACCTCACTGTTAGGAGATACCATAACGTGGTTTACTAAGTGGTCCAAGACCCCTAAGGTAAATGGAGCAGGAGTATTTGGGCTGAAGACAAATAATGAAGCAATCTGTAAACATCCCAGTAAATTTCTGCCAGAAGATGCCTTCATTTTGATATGAGTGTGCAGATATATCTTGGCAGGAAATCTTGGGAGGATGATTGCTTTGAAACCAGGATTGGCCATTGAAAACCATGGTCATCATCATGTCTGACTGTTAAGCAGCCAACATTGTCTCTACTTGATGACAATGTCAAAATTTGTAGAACCTACCCATGCAGATTTACCAAATTATTTATGGGTACATTGCCCAAGCACTGAGTTCAAATAAGCTGGGCCTGATTAGTAAGTACCAAGACACGCTAGGCTAGAGTGAAATAAGAAAGCCGATCAGCTGGCAAGGAAGAAGCATCAACCATATAGAACCAGAATTGTTTTGCGGACTTGAGTTCAAAATGGAACTTAAAGAGCAAGAAGAAGCTAGAAGATATAACCTCTGGGGAGATAAGATAGGTTTACAACAGGTGAAGGAACTCTTGACAGGAGCAGAACAAAGATCTGTATCATGCTTAGTAAAAATATGCTAAAATTGCTGATGGGTTTTGTTACTGGGCATGGTATTCTTAAGAGAGATTTCAGGAATCTTGGATTACTAAACGGTCCAACTTGCAGGTACTGTGGGAGGAGGAGGAAACTCCTCATCAGCTGCTGAAAACTTGAGGTTAGAACAAAAGAAGAGCTACAATTCTGGAAAGTTGACAATTCTAGAGCTTGAATTCTGGAAAGAAATGAGAGAGTTAGCTACTTTGAATCATCTCCAAATCCTGGACTTCATGAAGGAGGTAGGGCTGGGAAAAATACCTTACTGAAAGTCTCAAGAGTACAGAAAATAGAGCACAATAGATCTACGAAGGTCACAGTGTGTTTGTAACCTATATCAACCATTCATTCATTCAATATAAAAATTACAATACCATATTGGTACGAAATTGGTGGTTACAAATTAAAAATTTTAATTGTTTCAAATTATTAACCTATTTCTATGCAATGAGAATTGATGCTATGAGAAATGATGAGAATAATTCTGTGCAACCGTAGTACAGTTGATAGTAGTATGGTCTATGTAAAAAACATTGTTCAAAGTAGACAACAAATGAATTTTAAGATTTATGTTCTTCCAAAATGATTTGCACACCATTACTCTTGTAAAACAAAGCAGTAATAATAGTTCAAATTTCAATTTTTGAGGCTGTCTGGTCATTCTGATTAAAACCTTTCAATTTGATAAGTTATAAAATATTTCATTTATTAAAATCTGTGAATTTATTTAACTGATAACGTTTTCTGTATAAGAATGTCAGATTTATTTCAAAAGCATTATTAAAAAATTTTTGATTTTGTCTTAATTATAAATGGTTTTCAAAGATTTACCTATGTCGTGAACTTATTGAATTTTCATAATGGAAATTGTTTTGTAATTTGATTTATTAGACAAATTATTATTTAGAATTATAAAATATAACCTTTAAAAAAAAGGAAACAGCTTATAGATTAACATTATGTTTAAACAACAGTTGGTTTGATATCCTACTTTGTGTTTTAATAGGTTTTTTGTAATTTTAATTTTAAATTACCTTTAAACTATATTTATTTATCACCATTTTAATTTTACTTTATAAAAAAATACTTAAATTTTAAATTGATATTTCAGGTGCTATTTTTTTTTATTATTGTACATACACTATTTTAAATTTCTTTTACATTAGCATGATCATAATTATACAATAGATCTATGTTTAACAGATTATAGAAGATGAAACGCAAATAGTGTCAACTTATTGCGATAGATGGCAGAATATTGTGGAGCAGTTAAAACTGTATTGCAAACAATTAGAAGCTGGTAATAATTAATTATAGTATTAATATATAGTTATAAAGATTCATTTTTTTCTGTGAAGTTATTGGTTCCTAAGTAAACGAACGTGGACATCAAATGATCTGTGTTTATAATGGCCACGCCAATATCTCATTTTCTCAATTGAAATTCACTAAAAATAGCTTAACTTAGACCTTAAAAAAAAAAAAAAATCAAAAAACCATTTCTCTTTCTCTACAATTTTTCTTCAGTTTTTCATTACTTATTTTTCCAATTACAAAAAGAAAGACATAAATAATTTATAAACTTATTACCATATTTAACCCTATTTTTTAATTTTTTTTTAAATTTAATTCTTATATGTAATCTATATAAACAATATATGCCCCCCATGATAACAACATGTACTAAATAGGCTATAAAGTCCTATATGTTTTCTAAATATTTGTTTTTTACTTTTTGCTTTTGTATTTTATAAATACAAATTGTTTTTGTCCAGCTATGTTTTTCTAATTAATACAAAATCTATAATTCTTTATAATCTACAGATACTGATTTAAATACACACATTTAGATTTTTGTATTGATTCAGAATATATTTTTGCAGATTTTGTAAAAATCAATGAATGTAGTATTTATAGATTATACAGATTTATAGATTCTGTAGTCATTAATTTTTCCCAGCACACAAACTGATATTTTTGGTATTATTCACTACCATATTAGAGTTTTATTTTTCGTTGCAGATCTAAATCAAGAGAACCAACTCAGGCTTAAGGACAAACAGAAGTACTGTGCAGCTCTGGCTGGAGTTACAGAGGCTTTGTACAATGTACAGCTGGCAATGGGAGATGTCCGGCTGCAAGGAGGCACTGAGGTGCAGAGGTGGTAAGAAGACCACCATAACTGAAGGATATACCAAAACCTAAAGAAATAAAAAATTGTGTAATAAATAGGAGTTCCTCTAACCACTTCGGTCTTCAATCACCCAAGCGCCCGACTGATGTTTTAAATTTTAATTTTGTGTACAGTTTTCCCCTGATTGATGTTTATTAGAAAAAGCTAATTTTAAAAATCAAATAATTACAGTACACAGCTGTCTCGCTGACATGATAGAAGCGAATTTTCAAAGAAAGCATTTTAAATTTTATTGAAAATACAAAAATATGAACCCTGACACTATTAGATTCAATTTAATTTTTCCAGAAGATTTTTAAAATGTTAAATTCTTATTTAACACACACACACACACACACACACACACACACACACACATATATATATATATATATATATATATATATATATATATATATATATATATGTATATATATATGTGTGTGTGTGTGTGTGTGTGTGTGTGTGTGTCCTTGAAAGGTCCCAAGTCTGGGTCTTACCATGATACTTCAGGTGCTTTCAATTGGAAAAAATTACAAATGTATTTAGGAATATGCCTAAAGACTCTTGATATGTGATTTTAATATATTCTTGATGCCTAGTTTATTTTAAATAATTTAAATTTAGCAGATCTGATAAATTTGCAGATTTTAACTAATTGACCTTCATGGAAAAATATCCTACTTTAATAGAGCCAGTACGTAGACCTACTTTATGTTCTATTGTAAAAAAATCTTTGAAATTCTAAATTTTATAAAAAATGTTGTTATAAGAAGTATTTTAATCTTTTATAATTAAGCTTTCATAATTTAATAATACTTACAAGTGAACAATTTTCATCTTGGCAAATTGCAAACAGATGGCCATCAAAACCATTAAATATAAATGTACTACAAGTGTAGCTACTATTATAAATAGAGTGCTTTACATTAGCGCCTAAAGTCAAAGTAATTATTATTTGCTGCTACAAACGCTGCAAGCTGCAAGGACTAAGGATGGAGACGTTTGGGAAAAGAGACAGTACTGTTATCTGTTTAACTGTAGTTGAACACTTTGCCACAAAATACTACGAACGAGTGCTCACATATCTGTAAGCCCCTAGATTTTTCTAGTACGATTATATTCAATGTCAAAACTATTGTCAATTCCCTATATTTTGTTATTATTTTTATTTATCATCACTATTGTACCCCGGGTTTGATTCCCGGCGAGGGCTTGGCATTTTCATACGCTATAAATCATCCCATCGTCTGCATTAGCCCAAGTGTGCACAATAGTCAGACGTTAAACACCAAAAAAAAAAAAACTTATGTAAATTATTATATAGCTTACTTAGCTATACTATTTTTATAAAAGTAGTTAGTAAAAGTTAGATACTAATAAAAAAAACATACATTATATATTTTAGATGGACACTATTTCCATGTTCATAATAATGCAAAATTAACAAGGAACATTGTATTTAAATTTATGTTACAGTGATCAAAATTTGTTTGAAAGAAAATGCCAATTCCAAAATAAGAAGAGTAAATCATTAACAGTCCATACGGTAATAAGGCATTTATTACATTTAGTAGTACATATTATATAGTGATTTGTACTTTTTTGCAGTATAGTAATTTATCTCTTTTTTCTTCTATAATTCAAGCATTATAATGATTTTGTATGATTTCCTTCCAGTAGTACTTTATATTTTCTTTACTGTGTCCAGTATAATAATCTGCCTTGCCTAGCTTCGTCAATTCTTCTTTTGTTGAAGTGTTTCAGAGAACCTTCATCTATACTATTGAGTATAGAAATAGTTTTTGAAGATGGAGGTTCTCCGAAACGCGTCAACGAAAGAAGAATTGACGAAGCTAGGGAAGGCAGATTATTATACTGAACATAGTGACAATAATCCTATCAGAAAAGAAGAAGAATATAAAAAGAATTATAATTTCTTTCTTTAACGTTTATAATGATTTGTATTTTCTTTAAAATACTTCTTCATGTTTTATACCTTTTTACTGTAAGTAGTACTTTATATTTATATATTTATATTTCCTTTTCTTTAAGTTGTAGTGATTTCAATTTTTTTGTCTTAATACTTTATACTGTTTCTCTTTATGTTAGGTAGTGATGTGTACCTTCTTCTGTTTCAAGTAGTTCAATAACTTGTACTTTTTTGTTTCAATAGGATAGAGTTTCTTTATTATTTTGCTATTTAAAAAGAGTAAAATTAATTTTATTATTTTCTTTTAGCTGCCATATGGACATAAGCCTGGTCATATCAATCAAAATCTGGATGATATGACTTTGTCAAAGTACTCTGACAAAGAACAAGTAAGTGGTAAATTACTGGAGGCTCAAGCTCGAGACCTTAATGTAGACCCGCAGAAATGTTTTCAAGTAATTGACAATAGGTTAGTTACCAAAAAAAGTTATATTTCTTTATTTAATGAAACAACCTTACCAAATTAGTTTAAAATGGTTTATCTGTACCTGCTAATTATAGTATTACTTACCACTTCTACTATTAAACCACATTTATGTCATTTTTTATATCAATAGTTAACGGTACTGGTTAAGATGGTAACAGTCACCTTACATCAAGCAACAAAAACTGAACCATTGGTAATAATATTTATCAGAGAATATTTAGAGACAGATCAATGGATTGAGGGAACAATTTTATAGATCAGTATAAGAATAGACCCCACCTAAATTTGATATTATTTTACTTTGAATGTTTAGATACAAGACAAACAATAGCACAATGAAGAATCTGGTACAGATAAATACCAAACACAGCAGACTGACTGTTGCTTCAGTTAGTGACAGTAGTATAGCATCGTCTATGTACAGGCAGTCGAAGCAGAGGCCTTACTGTGTGCTGAAAAGGAGATCAGAACATAAGATTAAGGTAAGGTGTAGTAGTGGCTGGTGAGATTCTCCATTCCGCTCCTCTCTTTGAGTATATTTCAAAAAATTGGGTTTTTTATACATGATCTGCCGCCTCTTTGGATTGTAGTTAAAGTGAGTCTTAACAGTAAGTCTTCCACATTAAAAAAATATGGGTTATTTTTTTTTACACTGAAAACATTTATAAATTTCAAACTGTCTACCTTTTCTAACTAAAATGTTAACTAACTGTCTTGGGACTCTTTTTACACTTTGTATAGTCAGATTTGTGAAGCACGAGAATACAGATTCGAGTCCAGCTATTAATATTGACTTTTAAGTGCATGTTACAGTATTTTTCCTTTTTCATTAGTTTAATTTACTGGTAATTGACATAAAGATGGTAAGACATCATCAAATATAAAATAATATGCAAATAATATAAAACTGTAAAAAATCATATTGTTAACCATTGTAAATAGCAATCACATAATTTAATGTTTCAAACTGGCAAATCCTTTTTTACCATAGAGTGATTTTTGTATTACCACATAAATAAATTTTTTCATGTAATGTGATTCTAAAAATTTCACTGGAGTAAATTGGCTGTTTGAATAGTACTTCTAAATTTTTATAATATAAATTCCCATCTAGTGATAACTTGTTTTTAGAATTCATGAAAACAAAATGTTTTAACAAAATGAAATTGAATCTTTTGATGACAATTTTTAATTTATTGTCTTATAAAAAAATTAAAATGAAAAACTTTTTTCATTTGACTCGGGTTTTATATGGCTCAGATTTATTTAAATTGGTTATGGTTATTAGTTAAATGGTTATAGCAAAAATTGTAAGATTTCAGGCTCAAAATACTGGGTTAGAACAGTATATATAAAAAGTTCAACATTTTTAAGTTAAATTGTGCAGCATAACACATTACTACCACTTCTGGTGTTATTTCTAATGACACTTTACCCAGGATTGAGAATCTTTGTTTAAATTGTGCAAATATTCCCTCTCTTATTGCCCTATCTTTATCAGTCTATTAATTGACATTGAGTTTCTTGGACAAGGATCAGCTATCACAGCACAAATGTCATATGAAGATAATGGAAAAAATCGTTTATTAGGTATCTACTATTTACAGTAGCCCACTTTTTCTCTAAATATTTTCATTGTATTAATAGCCAGACCGATTATATTAGATTAGATTAGATTAGAAATTAGAGGCAGGAATTATACAACCCCAGGCACTGTGATTGTGCAACTAACCCTTTTAAGTACTAGTTCAACAGATTGGCCTCAGGAAGTTCCAACAATCCAATGATTAGCTCCTTCTGCTGGAGGTCCCTAGAGTCCTGAATACCAAAAACACTTAGGCTCATGCTAGCAAGAGCCTCACAAACATGAATTATGTATCCTTAGTTTCTTCCTCTTTCCTGAATAACCTACACACGTTTTCTCCATGGACAATTGACAAAAAAGAAGTGTGCGGAACCTTAGATATAGACACAAGTAATTAGTTATATTTTCTTAAATCACATCAAACATGAAGTTCATGATCTGGAAGAATTAAGATCAACTATAGGCACATATAGATCAATTTATGCTACCATTTAATCACGTTATAGGCAGTGGCAATTTAAAAAAGGCTGAGGTAAAATAATTTTTATTTTCTTCACCAAATAAAGTTATTTATTAAAAGTACCTTTACATGTTAATTTTTTTCCTGGTTCTTGGTTCCAAGCTGAATGCACTACAACAGAAATGCAATTATCTGCATTCAGAATTGGAGAAGAAAAAAACTGCTTGTAATAAACTGGAAGCAGAACTAGCGAACATGAACGAGAAATATGTAGTGCTACAAAACAGTGAAGAAATGTATAAGTGTGAGATAGAAAAAAAAGACAAAATTATTACGTGAGTAAAATTTGTTTGTATTAAAAAAAATTTAGCCAGGAAAAATTTATTGTTTGAGAAAACACAAAAAAATAATATGATAAATGAAATAAAAAAAAATGTTATAGAAAAACGTGTAACCACAACAGAGAGCAAATTTTATACCTCCTATGACTGATAAGTTCCTTACCCTGGGTCCCATATGTTAAAAAGTTATCAACAGACTCAAAAGCATAAGAGAATGTATTTCCCAGCAATGTCCCAAAGAGCTAAAGAAACGAGAGAGAGAGAGAGAGAGAGAGAAAAGAAACAATCTATTGTGAAAAGATACAACTGGTTATTTATTAGCACATAAAAAAGAGCTAGTTAATGATGACAGAAATATTAGATTAGATTATATTCTAGAGGAAGGGATTAGTTCAACCCCAGGCACTGCGATCAACTGACCTATTGTGCAACTTACCTCTTAAAATACCTAATTAAGCAGATTGGTGCCCCTAATAAGTTCCAACAACCCACTGACTAACTCACACTGCTGAAGATCCCTAGGGTCTTGGAAACCAAAAACCCCTAGTCTCCTACTAGCAAGAGCCTCACAATCAATAATTATGTGACCTGCAGTTTTCTCCTCCTTCCTGCACAATCTACACACGGCTTCTCCGTGGTACACACCTATCCTGTTCATGTGCACCCTCAGACCACAGTGCCGTGTTATGAGCCCCATGATCCTCCTGAGTTGTGCTCTGCCCTGGACATCTGTTGCCCCTTTGATTCCTCCAGAAGGAACTTTGCTTAAGAGACGTTTACTATAGGAATGCATATGAAGGTTGTCCCTTCTTACCTGGCGTTGACATGTAATCCACTCATTAATAGCGGACCTGGCCAACGATAGAGAAATCCCTAAAGCCAGCTCAGGTCCAATAAACTCAGATGCAGATCCAAGTCCAGCCAGTTGGTATGCCTCCTCATTACCCTCAATTCCCCTATGCCTCAGAACCCAGTGAAGAGTTACCTGGTTATCCGGGGACAGAATGTCAAGGTTCTTCCTACACTCCCAGATCAGCTTGGACTGTATTTTAGGACCCGCAAGTGCTTTTATTGCTGTCTGACTATCGGTATGAATATGAATACGTGCCTTTTTGAAGCCCCGATCCAAGTTCTCACAAATACAGTCATTAATGGCCATCACTTCAGCCTGAAATATTGTTGTATGCTGTCTCAGGGTAATTACTTTCTATAACCCTGGTCTCAGACCATACACCCCAGCACCAGTGCCTGACTTTGTCTTGGAGCCATCTGTATACCATACTATGTCTCCAGGTTTTTCCTACACACGATCTCTCCCTTCAAAGGCCAAGTTGACATCAAAGGGTCTAGATATAATGTGCTGTTTAACCATCTGATCAGTCCCCATCATCAAGATTGTGTCAAAGATCTTGTCTGTGATTCTAGCATGCCCATAGATAGAGGACAGCCAGCCACCACTACCCTGCAGTCTGTAAGCTGCTTTATGTGCCTCCCCCATGACAAAAAGGTCAATAGGGGGAAATCCAAGAATGATCTCCATGGCTACCATTGGCGCAGTGTCCATACAGCCAGTGATACACAGGCAGGCCATCCTCTGCAACTTAGTCAAAGACTCTCTGCCCCTCCTCTGCTCGACCTTAGTCCACCACACCACAGCACCATAGCACACCATAGGTCTAATGATTCAGTATAGATAAACTTCATCATTCCTGGTCTCAGTTCCCATGTTTTGCCAACCATTCTTCTAACTGCCATTAAAGACTTATTGGCTTTCCCCATGATGCGCCCCAGATGAGCATTCCAGGTTAACTTAGTGTCCAACACCAAGCCTAGATACTTCACCTCGTTTGCAACTGGAATTGTCTCCCCAAAGAGCTTAAGTCATCCTAAATGCAGCGTAATCCTCTTTCTGGTAAAAGGAACCAGAGTAGTTTTCCTGGGGTTAACCCCTAGGTTCTCCTGACTACACCAGGTTTCCACCAGTGATAAGGCTCTCTTCAGGAGATCTACCATTGTGTTACCATGCCTCCCCCAGATTAGCACCACTAAATCATCGGCATGTCCTTGGGTATAGCATACCTCTGACGAGAGAAAATTTAGGAGTGAGTCCACCACCAGGTTCCATAAGAGAGGGGACAAAACACCCCCCTGCGGACAGCCCCTGACAACCTCCACCTCCACCTCTTCTCCTAGAGCTTTAGCTACAACTGACCTCCCATGCAACATGTCCCCCACCCAGCCACACACGATATTATCCACCCCACATCTTGACAGGCCACGAAGCATTGAAGCATTGAAGCGTTGTCAAAAGCTCCCTCAATATCTAGAAAGACACCAAGGATGTATTCTTTGGTCTCAAGAGTCCCTTCCAATCTGTGAACCAAATTATGAAGTGCACTCTCACAAGCTTTTCCTGATTGGTAGGCATATTGACTAACATGTAGAGGAATCATGACCCCTCTGACATATCTATCTACCAATTTCTCTAATGTCTTCAGAAAGAACGAAGTCAAACTGATTGGTCTAAAAGCCTTGGGGTCAGCATAAGATGTTCGCCCCGGCTTAGGAATAAAGACTATATGGGCCGCTTTCTACCCCAGAGGTACATACCTAGTGGCTATGCAGGCCCGGTGCAATCTGCACAGAATAACAGCTATAGGCTCTCCTTCATGCTGCAAAAGTGACGGAAAAATTCCATCAGGACCAGGTGAATAGAATGGGTGAAAGATATTAATGGCCCATCTCACCTTATCCAAGTCCACAACTTGGTTTGCGTTTTTCCAATCTCCCCTACTTGGCCTCCTATAGGAAACATCAGACACTCACTCCCTTTCTACATCCCTGACCACAGAGTCAGGAAAGTGTTTCCTGAGTAGAACTTCCAAGGTGTCCTTCCCAGTTGTTGTATACTCCCCATTAGGACCAACTAGGGTCCCCATAAGGTTCAAAGAGTCCAAGGCTAGGACCTAGTGAAGTCGTGCCCCCCGAGAAGTACGACTGACCTCCCCACAGAACTTCCTCCACGAGTCCCGTCTCGCCCTTTTTAATGCCTTATTATACTCGGTCAGGGCCTGAATATAGGCCTCTCGTTTACCGTAGTGCTTGGCCGCATTGAACAGCCTTCTAACCTGTCCTCTTTGCTCAGAAAGTGCCTGGGTCCACCATTTAACATTAACCCCAGCAACCTTCTTCGTAAGGGGACAATTCTCATGAAAGGAGTCCACAACTATCTCCGCCAGTCTTTCAGCTGCATACTCTAACTCATGCTCAGCGATAAGTACTCTAAATTACTTATCGGCCTCCTAAGATCCCTTAGGTCAGCCCTAAGCTTTTCTTCATAGGCCCCCCCATCTAGTATTCCTAGGATTTCGATAAGTGTTTACTGATCTGTTTATCACCCCGAGATCCATGACGATATGCCTATGATCTGACATAGACGGCTCTTTAGACACACACCACATTCCCAATGCAGCGTGCACGCCCTTGGTCCACAGGGTAAAATCTAAAACCTCACTTCTAGCTTTTGTTACGAAGGTAGGTGTATTACCTTTATTGAAAATATAAAGATTATGAGCTACAATAAAATAAAGCAATCTCTAAAGTTGGTGTTACTGCTCCCCCACACCATATGATGTGCATTGACATCCGCTCCAACAAGCAGCTCAACTGCTCCATCACCACAGTGCTCCACCGCCCTCCTAAAGCTGATGGGCGGGAAGCTATCCATTTCCTCATGTGGGATGTAAGCAGAGGTCATGACAACCCTTCTGCTCCTAGTTCCCACATGTAGCTCTGTACTAACTGCAGTACAATCCCTGGAACATAAAAAAGACAACACAAGTATCTCAATATTATTCCTAACAACTATGCAGGTCCTAGGCCTAGCGGCTGATCGGTCATATATTAACTTACCTCCGCCTATGGTCAGTTCTGCTATTCTGCCTCCTATCACCCATGGTTCTTGAACCAAGGCAAGGTCGGCTTCACCCTGTTCAAGCATCCTCCTTAAGACAGTAGTTGCCGCCTTACTGTGATGGAGGTTGATTTGAACAACTTTCATCCTTTTTGGAGGGAAGAGATAGCTGCTGCCTTTTCTCTCTGCAGTCGGCGCCTTTGCGCTCCTGAAGGACGTTTGACAGCCCTGTTGTCACCTAGGTCCACCTTTGCAGATCACCCAGAAACACAACTACCATTGGAAACAGACACAGTAGGACTGCCTGGCAGCCCCATAGTCGGCTCCAATACAACACTGGTGGATTCAACGGGATTGAGTCCAACCCCAGTATCCTCCTTTCCCAAACTCCCACTCCCCAGATCCACTCCTAAAAGTCCCCCAAGGTGTGTATTAGTTAATTTTGATTGTTGAGTATCCATAAATGGTCCCATGATCAGCTAGGGAAAAAGAAGTCCACCCATGCAGAGCCCCACATGCATAGGTAAGGCTAATTGAAACTGGAGGTCGCCCGGTATGCAGAGTTGGCATACTAAAAGCTAAGCTACCCCTTAGCCATGCAGCCCTCAGTGTATGCTGTTCCACCTTAGCTTGGGATTCCCTAAATGTAATTGTGAGTGTAAAGTGTTAAAGTTGTAAGTGTAGTGTTGTAAGTGTAAGTGTGTGTTAGACTCGGGTACCGTGAGGAACGTCTAAATCCTCTCAATAGGTGCAGCTAGTCTGCAACCCCCTGCAGGGTATCAGAACTATATGAAAAACACATTTTTTCATTTTCAAATTTAGGGAACACACTGCTAGTTTGTTAGGTTAGATTACAATGCTAAAGGAAGGGATTACAAACACCACAGGCACTGCGATCAACAGACTTACTAAATTTCTTAAAAATTAGTTCAACAGATTGGTTTCCTTAATAAGTTCTAGCAATCCACTGATTAGCACCTCCTGTTGAATGTCCTCAGGGTTCTGGAAAACAAAAACCATAGTCATTAGCCTCCTGTTAGCAAGAACCTCACAATTGTACATTATGTGGCCTGAAGTTCCCTCCTCTTTCCTGCATAACCTGCACATGGTTTTTCCATGGTATATTCATATCTGTTCATGTGCAATTCGTTGCCTTGTGTTGTTGTCTATCCACCTGTTGATAGCAGACTGGGCCAATGACATACATATCTCTAAAGCCGATTATGGTTCAATAAATTCAGATCCAGATCCCTGCCTCTTCATTACTCGGTCGGTCTGCCTCTTCATTACTCTCAACCCCCTTATGCACTGGAATCCAATGAAGAATAACCCAGTTTCCCAGGGACAGAGTATTGAGGTTCTCGCAACACTCCCAGGCCAGCTTTGGTACTTTGTTAATCATAGATATTAAATATTTTTTATTTATAATTTAATATAGAAATTAAAAGCATAAGCATCTTATAATAAGTATTCTCTTATAAATATTCGTATATAAAAGAAAAAAATCTTACATACAACCCATCTTTAATACAGCTTTATTACTGTACTGAGATTTTAAGATCTTTTGGTATTTATAAAAGAAATATATTTATACCATAATCTAAATAAAAAGAATTCAACGTTTTTTATGTTAAGTTATTACATTCTTACTTATGGAAACACCCACAATAAGCTAAGGAAATGAGGTCAGCCCATAGAGAGCCCTGTATGCATGGGCTAAGATACACTAGGAGGTCACCAGGTCTCCCAGGAATCCATTTGATACACCATTATGCCTGGTGTCATTCACTCCATCAGCATGAGTCACTTTACACTTTATGGGTTAGTCAAGTTGGGTATTGTGTGTGTGTGTGTGTGTGTGTGTGCGCACACACATGTGCATAAATGTCTTGAGTAGATGAGTGAGGGTAGTATAAGCTAGAAGTACGATGAGATCACTAAACCCATCAGCTGCTCATTTCAGATGCCTCCAGTAGAATTTTAATCAAAGTTTTACTATAAATTTTAAAATGTTAATTTTTTAAAATAAAATCACTTCTGTATCTGTGCTTATTTCATCTCACCCTGGTATAAGTAAAAAAAGGATCAAATGACAAACATTTAGATTAAGAAAACTGTAGGCTGATTATGACTTTTTGTAAATAACATGCAAACAGTAGTCCTAAAGGTTAGTTTATGACTGTTTCATTTATTTTAGAGAACTGCAAGAGAAATTGTTACGAACGCCTTCATCAGAGCTACTCAAGGGAAGGTTAGACGCAGCCGCTCAGGTCATGTCAAAACAGCGCAAACAAATCAAGAAGACAGAACAAGAGTGTCTGGAAAGTAGGAGGGCGTTAGAGGATCTAAAGAAGAGGTGAGTAGTGTTAATAATTAAAATTGTAATAAAGCCTCGTTAAACATTTTTTTTTACTAGAGACTCATTATTACAAATTAATATCAATTTTTTACCAAAAGCCAAGCTCATTTAAGTATATATTATCTCAATTTTTACACAAAAACATGTTTACACATATCCTTATATGTGAAGAAACGAGAGAAAAGAAACAATCTATTATGAAAAAATACAACTGGTTATTTATTAGCACATAAAAAGAAGGAGCTAGTTATTGATATCACAACTATATAAAAAACACATTTTTTTATTTTCAAATTTAGGGAACACGCTGGTACTGTGTTAGATTAGATTACAATGCTAAAGGAAGATCACAAAAATCACAGGCACTGCGGTCGACAGACTTACTAAATTTCTTAAAAACTAGTTCAACAGATTGGTGTCCTTAATAAGTTCTAGCAATCCACATACTTATTCTCTGTGTTAATGTAATAGGACTTTACATTAACACGTATTATTGACGTAGTCTTAAATTCAATATAATATAATTTCACAGTTGGTAACATTTTACAATTCCACTGTTGTTTTTTTCCAGACTGTCTAGAGCAGAAATATTGAACTCTAAGAGAGAAAATGCAGCAGAAAGCTGTTGGAAAATTAAATCAGATTTGGAAATCAAGTTGGTTGCTGAGCAGGAGAAAAATAAAAATTTAGTTTGTGAAATGTCAAAATTGAAGGACATTCAAAGTCAGGTAAGATCTGAATGCTCTTAGATTAGATGTTCTAAACTAACTAATAATAAAATTGAATAGCTATGCCTACTTTGTGAAACACCAACATGGCTGACGAGGTTCTTACAGTGTAACATTCGTAGTTGTTATCCTGTGGCTCTGAAACAAAACAACAAACATCATTTAAAAGTTATTATTACCAGAAACTTCAAAACTGTAGACAAAAATTTGTATCAAGTTTTAAAAGTGTTTGTTGAAAGGTTTTCAGAACGTATTTTAGTTTCAAAAAACAAAATAATTAAAAAAACATTTATTCCTACTGTTGAATTGTTTGATAATATCAAAACATTTTTACTTTTCAGTTTATAGGCGTAAAACAACAACTACAGGAGTCTATGAGAAAGAAGGAAGAAAATGAAATAAAGTTGACTGAAATGAAATCAATTATGGAACACAAAGTAAGTGGACAAGAACAATATCAAAATTATTCAGAGATGAAAAGAGTTTCCAGAAACTTACAACAGTAATTAATATGCCCTATAAAAAAAATCCATGTCAAACTTGGCACTGGTTGTTATATTTCAAAACGATGGCTATTTAAACTGATAACTTTTACTCCACTTTTTTAAAAATACAATTTTATCAACATTTAAAATTAAACCCTGACCACTGTAGTTTAGTTTTATATTTCTTATTACTAAAGTAATATCCTATAAAAATTAATTGTTTTTTAAATAACTACTGGCATAGCTGCTTTAAATTATTTTATTTAGGTATTTTGATTTTCCGTGCTAAATTTATAAATATTCTGTACAAAATTAAGAAAGAAAGAATTTTTCTGTGAACAGTATTATAGTTTTGGAATAGTAAATTGTTAAACATTTCTAAATTATAGGTACTGTAAGTAAAAATAATATTGTTAATGAACCATTTCTTATGTGATATAAAATTAAGAATAAAACCTAAAATACATTAAATTTTTGTAAAACAACTGTTTTCCTTGCGCACATGTGCTTAGTCAGATACATGCTATTGCACGACTGACCAATTTTAAATGAAACATGATCATTGTTAAAATACAAAATGAGGCTTTATAAAATACAAAACCTTAGCCTACTGTCTCTGTTGAACTGTGTGTGTTTTTAAAATCCACCATTATTTGTTGGTTTTAAAGTTGAACACATTGAGCGAGGTGCTCCAAAAGAAAATTTTGGCCAGCGAAGAAACTCAAACTACGCTTCAAGACAAACTGACTCGTTTAAGGGCACAATTCGTCTGTCAAATGCAGGAAGCGAGTATGAAAATTGCATCAGCAGACAAAAAGATTCAAGAAATGTTTGGTGGTATTGAGGTAAATTTAGCTGAATAAATGATCATCACTATATCATTATACTTAGTAGAGATGTTATTACTTGTGATTTCATTCTAACAGTTTGTTATTGCTACCAGGTACAAATACTATTTTGATTTTTGATTTTACAGTACTATTATTGTGATATGGGGAACAGCAAACTTCTGTAATGTCCATATTGGTACATAGTTACACAAAACAATAGGCTGATATTTCTACATTACTTTTACAGATTATTTTATTTTGTGAAGACAGATTTTTAACAAAACAAATACAGTATTCAATGGGAACCGTTTGACAAATATTATTTAGTTATATATGCTGGTCAGGTGGTGTTAAATGGGTTAACAGTATTGGTATATCTAACTACCTTTAAATGTGTCTTAAGCTTAACATTGAACACCAAACATTACAGAAAATTTCTAATTGTTATTGGGACGACAAAAGGCTAATTGGTTAATCCGATCAGTATGCCATTAGAAAAGCACAAAATTCATCTAATTTCTTCAGTTAAGTGTAGCTAGACTTGGAAAGATGAGAAAAGACTTTAAAATTATTTTATATTACAATTGGAGTTTAACAGTGACTGCTTTACCACATAGGCAAGCAGGGTGACTGCCTAGGATATCGCAAGTCAAGATATGAGGAAAATATGTGTTTAAACTTTTTATTGAAAGTAATTATAAATCTGATTGAACATAAGTCATTATAATATTATTGTAAAATTATAGACTTCACAGAAATTATAGAAATTGTTAATTTTCATATTTAAACGTTAATTTTCAAGTTTATTATAAATGTGAAATCAGATTTTTTTAATGACTGTAAGGTTAAAAAATGATATCTAAATAAATAAAAGAAATATGGCATCCAATGCTTCACAGAGTGCCACGATTGTTAATGAATTTTTTGTTATGATAATAAGCTATTAGAGCAGCAATCATTATAAGACCCAGATCAATGTACATTGAAATTAGCACCACTGATTCTGAAATCTAGCACTTTATGAGGGGCTGTTAATTTTTTTAATATATTTAATAAAATGTTTATAGTTGTGTAATGTTTGAGAATAAGGGTACTTGATACAGACAAATAATGTGTCTTAATCATTAATTGTGTTTATATTTAACAAAATGTTTATGGTTGTCTAATGTTTGACAATAAGAGTACTTGGTAGAGACAAACAATGCGTTTTAGCACCAAAGATATTGGTCGTGAAAAATTGTTGTTTTTTTTTTGCCTACGGCAAAAATTTTACTAGAGTGGTCCCTGGATTTTGAACTATAAACCATAACTAAAGCCAAAGGAGAAAAGACGGGTAGCAATTTATCAGAAGAGCCATTTGCTGTAGCTATCTGTAGATCTTATAGATTACCAATCATTTTTAATAAAAAGAACAAATAGAAAGTTTTTTGCATTAAATCTTGATTGCGTGCCAAAAAGAAAAAAATGGAGAACATCCCAAGGTTTGATACCCATGCATCAGGAAACCTAACCAAAATTGCTATAGATATCACCATATTAGAATCATATGCAATAGACAATGTTGAGTGTTAGTTTTTGCTGGTTTGGTATAATTGATTGTCCATCTCTTAAGGTGCCATCATATGAGCAATTCAGTTGGTATCATGGTGGTTGTTTTCATTTTACATTTACTTAATGGGTATTTAGGAGATAGAACAAAACCGAGATGTGACACTGCCTTTGCTATCTCACTAGCTTGTTCATTTTTATCTATCTCACAGTAGACTGAATAAAACCCATCATCTTTTTTTTTTGTTATTTTTAGGCGAAAATTACATTGAGGCTATTATTGCCTCCCTAAATGTAAGTGTGATTGTAAAAAGTTAAAGTTGTAAGTGTAGTGTTGTAAGTGTAAGTGTGTGTTAGACTCAGGTACCATGAGGGACATTTAATCCTCATGGTTCACACCCCCCTGTGGGTGTTACCATTTTATATTTGCTTAATGAGTATTGAGTAGGTAGAACAAGTTCGAGATGTGTCACTGCCTTTGCTATCCCATTACCTTGTTCATTTTCATATATCTCATAGTGGGCTGAAAAAAACTGTTTTATCTTAAGATGGAATAACAAGATCTTTAATTTGCCCATGTAGAAGTAGTACTCATTTAGTTGTTTTCATCAAAGCTGACATGACTGACTTCAAGTGTGTGATAATGAATATTTCTCTTTCCTTCACTTACAGGCAGCTGGTAAGTGCTGCGCATTTATAGGTAGTCATTTAGTGTCCATACTAGATGCAGTGTTTGCTGGCACTCATCTTTTTATTTAACCACACACACACACATGCGCGCATGCGCGCATGCGCGCATGCGTGTGTGTATGTGTATATATATTATTATTATTATCTGCGTATAAACCCTGTTGGATCACGCAAAGCACTCCGACTCATGTCTTGCTCCTTCTAATCCTTCACACCTCCCTCATCCTGTCCCCATGGATCCTCTTCCGCTCCTCCGTCCATTTTACCCCTGCTCTCTTTGGTATTTCATTCTCTGGGACCTTCCAACCGAGCATCTTTCTCCTGTATGCATTCCTGTCTTCAACGTCTGTTGAGTCTATTTCTGCATCATACAGTGGATATTATTTACGTATCAATGTTTGAATATATTTTTACAGGCATTATTTTGTGTCCATAGTGTTCAACATCTACAGCATTTCTGTTGTCTGGCTTTGTCAGTTTAGAAGGTAAATAAACCTTCACTTTTAATCTCTACTATTTCCCAATGATCATCTCGTAGCATGTACACACAATCTTTAAGCATAATAAAACTAGATGTTCTCTTATTCATAAAAAAAATGGTATTGCTGATTATTATCAAGCCAAGTTTATATTTTTGAGAGAGCTGTATTCTTAATGAACAGTTATTGCTGGTGTTCAACATTAACAGTTAATTGTTTTTTCAGTACACACTGATTTAAAACTATACAGGAGCAGGAGGAACGAGGGCCAACCAAACTCACTCATGAAAAAATTATTTCAAAATTTTAATTCATTATATATATTTTAATTTAATAAGAAATTAAACAATCCTACAGCACTTACTAGCCATCACATTGAAACTATTGTTTAACTGTGAGTTTAAGAACAACTTTTTCAGTGAGGGTATAAATCAATTACTATCTAAATGTATTCTTTCGGCTACAGCTGTTCCTAAAGATGTTGCTCACCAGCCAGCCACCAGGCTCTACATTGAGTTCACCACAAGCTGAAGAAGTAGTACAAGAAGTGTGCAGTATACTGAATTTAAGCCCAACTCAGGTCCAAAGCATTGTATCCTCTGCAACAACTCCTGATTACGAAAAGGTAAACATTTTGAAGTGAAAAGTATTGGCATAATTTTTACACAAACTTTCTGTGCGTTCAATGATTCATGCAAAATCTGACACTTTCTTTGTTAATTCATGAGATTTCAGCAAGAGCTTGAATACTCAGATGACAATTTTCGTGGATCAATTTACCAATTTTCTGGATGCTGTCATCCTTTTTTATGTTTAGGGTCATCCAAGGCTTGAATGTCTTTGGTTATTTCATGTCTCTCCTTTAAATTTTTAAATCACTCAAAAATTTGTGTGCACAATAAACATACACTTTCTTTGGAGTGGTATGAGCTTCTGTGCAGTTTTTCCAGTTTCTCAAGAAACTTTAAATTAACTCGTTTCACCTGAACATTTCACATTTTTTTGACAAGACACTAGCGCAAAGACTTGAATGGACGATTGCTAAAGTGAAACTGAGTGATGTACAACCGTGCTCCTCAAGCTCAGGGTGGGGGGGGGGGAGGTCAACAGGCACAGACATGTTGAAACCTGCTGTGGTGTGCTCGCTGTTTGTCAGTAGCAGCACCAATCTGGTTATTTAATTGCCACACCTCGTATGTCCAACAGGTTTAATGAACAATAAAGTAATGCACAATGAACATCTTTTACAATGTCCAAAACTCACTTTTGAAAAAAAAACTTTAAGAGACACTCTAAATTGTATTGGGATTTTAAAAGACCGATGGGTTCATGATCATGTAGTCTGCCTTTGGAAAACAACTTTCTTAAGTTACATCACTTTTTAACTGGTCTAGTTGAAAAGTTATTTAACCCATCCCAGTACTTTCTTTACTATTTAATATACAAGGTGCCATCCAAAAGTTTCGGGAATTTGAATTACACATACAAACCATTTGTGGTATGACCTGCTGCCAGTAGAGTGGACGAACAGCAGTACTCTTTGTAAATTAATGTGAAAACAGCTGTGACGGTGAGATACCACATTCTTGAGTTTTAGGGCATTTATATGACTTTGTGGTTTAGTGTTGTGGTGATTTTTTAAACTTGTGTAAATGACAGATTTTAAGGAGCATAGAACCTTTTATCAAATTTTGCTTCAAGCTTAAAAATTCTGAGACAAATTAAAACTTTTCTGTGGTACGAACGCTTCAAGGATGTACAAATCTTTGCCGACAACAATGAGTGTTCAGAACGACCATTAACATGCACAAGACAGGTAAACAACATGAAAGTATAAGAGGTTATTTTTGCAGATCATAGACTAACGATCCATTGTATTTGCGAGATCATAAAAATGTTGTATGGGTTCATGAATACATTTTGTCAAACAATTTTGGGCATGAGACACATTGCTGTAAAATTTGTACTGAGTGCTGAATTAAAAACTGCAGCAAGAGATGACCCAACTTCATTTCTAATATTGTAACTGGTGAGGAGACATGGGTTTACAGTTATGACCATGAATCTAAGCAGCAGTTGTTGCAGTGGAAGTCGTCATCTTCACCATAGCCAAAAAACATGTCAAATTAGCAGCAACTTGAAATCCCTGTTTTTTTTACTTTAGAGGCAAATTTACAAGCATTTCTCCCCCCCCCCTGGTCACACTGTCAAAGAAAGTTTTGTTCTTAAGTTTTAAAGCAGCTATGTGAGAGAATTAGCTGCAAACATTGCAGAACAGTGGGAGAACGAGAGCTGGGTTCTCCAGCACACATTGCTAGCCATTCAGAAACTTTTGGCTTCCAAAAACATGGTAGTAATTTCCCAACTATTCATCTGACCTTGACTCATGCGACTTTTTATGTTCAAAAAAATTAAGTTGAAATTGAAAGGCTGTCATTTTGACACGATTGAAGAGATCCAGGCAGAATCACAGGAAGTGATTCGAACTTACTATTGCAGACTTCCAGGGATGCATGGAACCACAGAAAAAACACTATGATCACTGTATTCATACTCAAGGGGACTATTTTTAAGAAGACAGTGGAAACTAGCAGTTACATTAAGCATTATGGGAAAATTCCCCGAACTTTTGGGTAGCACCTCTTAATCATCAGTTCAGATAGCCAGATGCTGTTAAACAAAATACTGTCAAATAACCTAATTCTATGTTATCTATAGATCAATTGGCCGAAAGCATGTTATGAACTCATACATTTAGAAGAATTTTCTGAAAAATTGGCTTCTCTATTATTTGATGCTGTAAATCACATAAAAAAATAAAATGGTAAAATTTTCCTAATAAAGATTTATTTTTAAAATATTGTTTTCATTCTTAGGCTGGGTGGCCAAATACAGAGCAGAGAAAATTATGAATTAAAAACCAGGATGAATATAGTTTTTGATGCAAGTTCAGCTACTGAAAGCATAACAGAGCTGCTCAATGTAGCTTTGTCTCTGTTTAGTTCAGTTTTGAAGCTCACTCTGCTTCTCCCATCATGCTGACCACACATCCAAATTTATAATTTTTTGTTACGTAGGTTATGGTTTTTGAACAGAATAGTTTCCTAGATGCATTAAAGTAGACCTAAATATTTAGATCTAAAAGATAAAACATATTCTTTCCAGTTACCATTTATTTTAGTTTCACTCTGCTTGCTCAGCTCAGCATAATTTCATCCTGCATTTGGTGGCCACTCAGCCTTATTCAAACAATCATTAAGTTTAAGTAAAGTATTATAATGAAAGCGAATTTCTGATTTTTATTCTCCCAAATACTTTTTTGACTACGATTACAAAACAGTAATAATATTTTTAAAATGCATTTGGTAAATATTTTGAATGGCCACTATTTTGCTGGCTGGCAAAGTTGTGCGATTTTCTATAAATTTTATATCTAGAAACTGTTGTCTGAGTTTTGTATAAGTTCTTATATACAATCAGTTGATGCATTATTCAGTTGACCATTTATCAGTTGACTCATATTAATTTAACCATTTTTGTTTAATGGTTTTGTACCATGAATAATCTATCATGTTTAAATTGTGCCACTTACACATATTTGATATTTTATGACTCCTACAGAAAATTTATTTACTTAACCCTTTGAGGAGACATCATTGAGTGTCGCCAGATATAGTTTAATAGTGACATTTTACAATCAAAAATGCCTAAAAAGAGTATAACAAAAACTTGTTTATTCTTAATTAAACATTGTTTATTTTAATGGCACATTACAGTCCAAGCATTGTAAAGTCGTGTCTGCCACTTTTCTTTGTTCTTCGTGTGTTGGTATATGTGGCAAGAGTTCTTAGTCAATCAGAACGATGTTCATGTAATGTCAAGAAATGCTTATTTTTTGTATCAGTTATCGGGTGACTGCTTGCAACCACTGGCATGTGATAATAAAGTGTAAGATAGCCATAAGTCACTAATAGCAAGAAACTAATTGCATGCTTTTCTTTAAAACACCTCTTTTTTTCTTATTTGAGTTACAAACTTTTTTTTTGAGCTTAAACCCCTTCTCACGTACCATTCTATTCTGCAGGTATCCACAAAGCAAAGTACAAACCCAGCCAAATAAGGAACTATATTTGTAAACATCCACAACTAACGTCTAATATAGTCATGTTTATAAAAGATCTGACAAAACAGTCTACACAAACGGTGCCCAATCTGTTAGTAGTGCTACAGAAGATGACAATGTGATATGGTACTATAACCATGTACTCCTATGTCACTCTTAACATCACAACACAGTGCTGCGCTCACTTAAAAGGTTAACTGTTGGCTTTGTCAAGTAATACATGCCTAGAAAATAATAGTGACTTAAATTCATGAGCAATTACAATACATAAGGAATATAAATTCTTATAAAAAAACTTACACAATGTTCCAAAACATTACTACTTTTTATGATGCATATTGTTAAGGACATTCCAGAACTTCCTTACTCTTTTACCACATTTAGTTTTTGCTAATGAAAGGATTAAAACAAATAATTCATTTATTATTGTGTCAATAATTTCACAGAATGCTTTAACTGAGTATAAACTTAGAAAAATAAACAATACGTTAAAAATACTTTGTTCTTCAAAATGTTTACCAAGAATATAACATTCTCAAGGTAAACATTCATATTCACATTCTTGGTAGACATTCACCGTTTGTTCTAAGATTTCGGTAAAGAAGGTTGAGTTTGTTTTGCTTTATTAAATGTTTGAGTTTGAATGGTTGTTTAGGCTTTTGAGACTTTAATCTTGTGCAGCTTATGTTGTTCTGGAGCTGTGATCGATTCATGAAGTGAAAAAGTGTATAATGTATTGTAATTTTCTTGAAATTTGAATAAGCTAACAATAGGCTGAGCGTAATAGGTTGGAGTCAATAGTGGAATTTTTCTTTACAAGGAACTGGATATATGTGGTTATACATTATACAAATATAAAGATTTAAACTGGATAAAATTTATATTTTCATAGGTCTATCTTTCTTTCTTTCTTCTCAACACATTACATTGTTTGCTGCTTTGCTTACACAAATTTAACTATTTTTTAAACACAATTAATTCATTCAGATAATTAATTGTGTTATATATGGCATGGACTAGTAAAGATGCATGTGGCCAATTATACTTGTCACTTGAATAGAAAAGTTAGACTTGTTACATGTGATTGTGGATTCTGCAAATCTGAATTTGCAAAAAAAAGTGAGTGAAAGAAAAGGTTTCTCTATCTCCAGGCACTTAATTGTGTCCTGCACATGTTAACCTATTTTTTGCCGACACCAAACAATATGACCAAAATATTGACAATGAAATTATTAATGTCCAAAAAAAAAAATTTTAATTATTCAAAAACATCTTGAAAATATTAAAAATGGTCTAAACATTATTCAAGATATTGAAACTGATACTATGAATAATGAAGATAAGAATTATGATGATATAACAATTCATATTAAATACGTGTTTAAAATTATTTGAACTGGTTTTGAGAAATTATAACGACTTCCAACTTGAATCGATTGCATTCAATTTAGATTTTAATATGATGATGCTGTTTCTGTTGCATCAATTCCCAGTGAAAAAAACATAAATTTGATCGAAATATTGAATGTAACGATTGTCAAGATTATGTGAAAGAAATTAAGTTACGAAAAAAATGAATAATGAATTAGTAAAACAAAATATCGAATTGAGAGAACATAAGTTTTTTAAGAACATCTGCTTTAACTGCTAGAAAAAATCTTCTTGATGTAAAAATTCAAATGCTGATACAGTGCAAAATTTACCTAAAAAGCAAAAAGTGCTTATTTGACAATAAAAACAAAGGAAAATTTTAAGTTGATGTTTTGGATATTATTAAAAAGCAAGATGCAATCAAAACTAGCGCTAAAGTTTTAAAAATTAACAAAGCTAATAATGGTTCAATATTTATAAAGTATCAATGACTAAGACTCTGAAAGTATATTAAATATCATAGATAGTGAAAACAGTAAAGTACTAACAGCTGACGCATGTGTTAAAAATAATCCACAAACAAGGATAACAAATCAGATGTTGCTAAAGTAGAACTCAAGAGTGATATCATGTGCAGAGATAAATTACCATCAAATAGTATAAACATTGTGCTTGTGCACAATATATAGAGAGAAAATAATAACCATGCTGTGCTAAGCAGAAGTAACTTCTGACGCATATGCCGTGATAATGAAGACTAAATCTGTTTTTATTAGATTTGAAAATTGCAGGATATATGACAATTTTTATATTAAAAGTTGTAAAAATTGCTATGGATATAACCATTCTTTGATATACTACAGACACTTTTAAAAGGTAACACTCATGTTATAAATGTTCAGGTAACCATGATGCAAAAGTATATAACTCAGATATAAAAATATATATATTAATTATATCAATGCTAACAAATACTTAACCAGAAAAAGATCCATAGATCTTTCTGCTGATAATATTCAAAATTGTGAAAGTTTTACAGCAAGATGGAGCAGCATGTCAGTGACACAAACTACCCTTGAAAACCAGATCCACGTCATTCAAAAAAGTTACTGCAAAGTGATTATATAAAAGTGTATATCAGAAAAATATTAACTTAATTTTTTTTATGGAAATAGAATATAAACTTAATTAATTTTTAATAGTACAGCAGAAATTAATCTCAACCCCATTTTTTTGTACTCAGAACTTCTGATCCTACATGTAAACATTAGAAGCATTAAAAAGTATTTTAAAACTTGACACAGTGATAAATACTTTTAAATATAAACATGTGATAATATGCACTGAAGCATGGCTCATGGATAATGTTGGGCTTATAAATTTAACAGGGATATACACACTTACAGAACAAAAGAAGACAAGGTGAAGTTATTTTATAAACCCATCTCACATCGGTATATTTTTTCACTAAATATAATAAAAGTAATACACTCATTGGTGAATGACAATTGGGCGTTCCTAGAAAATGGGACGGTCTTGCAGTGTCAGTATAATTGTTGTTGTTTTCCAATGGCTTCTGCTGGCTCACGCCATCTTTGACCTTGCTTCCCAGTAGAGGCCAGGGAGGTCTCCTCTTCTCTTCATCTAATTTTCTGCAGACCAGGAGGTGGTCCTTGTTCATGATGGTGTCTGGGCATTCACACAATGTGCAGTTGTCATAGTTTAATATCTTAATTTTCTTCAGGTGTTAATTCAGACAGTCGTGTCCAGTTGTCAGCCAAAAGACCGCGACAGATGTCCTCCTCTGGAGATCCTTGACCTTCCCATACAAGTCGAATACATTCTCATAAGGCTTGTTCTAGTTCATATAATGTTTATTCACCATTGTCTTCCTGGGGTTGTGAAAGACAATGAGACATTGAATTCTTGATTCAATACTTCCTCACTCTTTAGAGTAGCGAGAAAATAAAAATAATGTGTGAAGGTCCTTAACTATCTTAAAAGTGATTTTCAGGTTAAATAAATTACACAATTATTATCGATGGCATTACAAAAATGTATAGCCCTTTTTTATGGCTAGCAGTTATTTTTTTATATATATATATATATATATATATATATATATATATATATATAAATGTATACATACTGTACATATTTTCTTAATTTTCTTCAGGTGTTCATTCAGACAGTCGTGTCCAGTTGTCAGCCGAAAGACCGCGACAGATGTCCTCCTCTGGAGATCCTTGACCTTCCCATACAAGTCGAATACATTCTCATAAGGCTTGTTCTTTATGTCTTCCTTGACTTTGTAAATTCAAGATAAGATGTTCGCTTCAGTGCACTAATCCTAGCCTCCAGTGTGAGCATTCTTTTTGGTTTCTACACTATAAGGGTTCCTTGTTTGGCCAGCTTGTCTGCCCACTCATTCCCTTGTATGCCTACATGTGTCAGTATAATTTGACATGTGAAATATTGGTGGCTTTTGGCAGTATTTGAAGTAAGACGTGTTGCAAAGAGAGTTTATTTCAATATTATACATTAGTAATTTTTTTAAAATTTCTATTATTATTCTAGTTGTGATAAATGCATACCACATGTTTGATTTATGAGGGTTGATCAAATATAAACGAGACTGATTTTTTAAAAAATTTATTGCTTACTTACAAATTATTCTTGATACAACTTATTTTTCTACATAGTCTCCCGCACGAGTAACACATTTTTCCCACCGGATTGGAAGTTTTTTAATTCCATCTTCGTAAAAAGTTCTCGGGCGTTCATTGAGCCATTGGAGCACGAAGGTCTCCACCGCAGAATCGTCTTCGAAACGCTGGCCTCCAAGCGCCTCTTTGAGTGGCCCAAACAGGTGATAGTCGCAGGGTGATAAGTCTGGACTGTATGGGGGATGTTCCATTGGTTCCCAGCCAATTTGATCGAGTTTAAGCCTCGTAGCGTTCGCCGAATGTGGTCGGGCATTATCGTGAAGAAGAATGACGTTTCTCGCCGGTTTAGATTTTCTTTTCCTACGAAAAGACTGTTTTGCGGCCTCTAAAACATCGCAATAATATTGTGCATTTATTGTGCGTCGTTGATGGAGGAAATCGACGTGAAAGGCGCCTTGATTGTCGAAAAATACAGTGGCCATTACCTTCCCGGCCGACGATCGTGATTTGGCCTTCAGAGGCGCCCTCTCTCCCCTCTTCCGCCACTCCATACTTGCCTGTTTCGACTCGGGAGTGTAATGGTGAACCCATGTTTTGTCACAGGTGACAATCCGGTTTAATAATGCCTCACCATCTCGTTCAAATTGGGTCAATAGTCGCTGGCAAATCTCCAAACGATTCCGTTTGTGAACGTCGGTCAAAATTCGTGGAACCCACCTTGCAAATACTTTGCTGAGTTCCAGGTTTGATGTAACGATTTTTTGAACGCTACCATAGCTCAACTGGAGTTCATCTGCAATAAATTACAGCGATATACGTCTGTCTTCGTCCAGGAGCTTCCGAACAGCATCAATGTTTTCGTCCGTGACGGAAGTGGTCGGGCGACGATCATGGCTGAGGTTTTCTACTGCTTCCCATCCTTCGGCGAATTCCTTGTGTCAAGTAAAAACGCGAGATCTTTACAGGGTCCTGTCCCCGTATTGAGCCGTCAATCTACGAAAGATTTCAGTCAGATTGACCCCCTCCTTGGCCAAAAACTTAATAATAATTCTCTGCTCTACGGAAACGTGCACTTCACTCTCACTCATTGTATAGTTTTATACTGAAGGGTCCGAACGGAAATGTTGCCCGTCTACGCCCGTCCTAAACCTCCCAGGTTACCTGAAACCCCACCCTTTAGAGTTCAATGTCCAACGGAAAAGTTTTTAGAAAGTCAGTCTCGTTTATATTTGATCAACCCTCGTACTAAACTCTCGTGGAGAAATATTAGTACTGGTAAAATCTGATAGGATTCGCAGGTTGATAACATGGCTAAAAGTATTGCATATGGACTTGGTTGAACATTTCACTGAAATCACTTTACTCGTGTGAGGTTGCAAATAAATGCAGATCAGAGAACACTAATGGCTTGACCCCTTAGTGATGCCTTCTAGGTAGACTACCCCAAGGTTTATATTTGATCAACCCTCGTATGTACTGGTAAAAAAAAATTGCTAATGGATTACAATTTGCCATAACCTGAGTAGGCAAATTGTAGAAGTACATTACATGACTTAAAAAGATCAAGTTTCTCAACATAGTCCACACTCAAGTACTAATAGACATCCGTTGCAGCTCACAGGATGTCATTTCATCCAATCTCTACCAACAAGTAATTAACGGAAAAAAATTCAAAAGATGTGTGTTTGTTAAAACAAAAAAACAAATGGACAAAAAAGAAGACACTTACTTTGAATGTTCACAGTATAGCATTGCACTGTGTGTATAGCCTATGTCCATGTTTTGATGATTATCACACAAAGAAAATACACTAACATATTTTTTTTCATTTTTACAATAAAATAAATGAGTATGAATTATTATTTTTTTTACTTCTTTGTGACAGTTTTGATGTTAATATGCTACTCACTCTGATCTCAGCTTTAAAGATGTCTTTAGTCACCAAAGAGTTAATAATTCTCCCTGCAGGGGGTGCAGACTAGATGCAACTATTGAGAGGATTTATACGTCCCTCAATGTACCGAGTACATACTCACATTTACATTTAGGGAGGTGATAATAGCCTCAATGTGCTTTTCATCTTAAAATAACAAAAAAAAGGTTAATAATTCAGTTTTCTGTTTCATTATCAGCAATATCAATGCTTCACTCCAAGTACAACTACCAATCGATTTATCAGTTGGCTGAATTTCACAAATGAGTTCATACAAAAACCTTGGGGTAGTCTACCTAGAAGGCATCAGTAAGGGGTCAAGCCATTAGTGTTCTCTGATCTGCATTTATTTGCAACCTCACATGAGTAAAGTGAGTTCAATGAAATGTTCAACCAAGTCCATATGCACTACTTTTAGCCGTGTTATCAACCTGCGAATCCTATCAGATTTTACCAGTACTAATATTTCTCCACGAGAGTTTAGTACGAGGGTTGATCAAATATAAACGAGACTGACTTTCTAAAAACTTTTCCGTTGGACATTGAACTCTAAAGGGTGGGGTTTCAGGTAACCTGGGAGGTTTAGGACGGGCGTAGACGGGCAACATTTCCGTTCGGACCCTTCAATATAAAACTATACAATGAGTGAGAGTGAAGTGCACGTTTCTGTGGAGCAGAGAATTATTATTAAGTTTTTGACCAAGGAGGGGGTCAATCCGACTGAAATCTTTCGTAGATTGACGGCTCAATACGGGGACAGGACCCTGTCAAGAGCTCGCGTTTTTGCTTGGCACAAGGAATTCGCCAAAGGACGGGAAGCAGTAGAAAACCTCAGCCATGATCGTCGCCCGACCACTTCCGTCACGGACGAAAACATTGATGCTGTTCGGAAGCTCTTGGACGAAGACAGAAGTATATCGCTGCGATTTATTGCAGATGAACTCCAGTTGAGCTATGGTAGTGTTCAAAAAATCGTTACATCAAACCTGGAACTCAGCAAAGTGGGTTCCACCAATTTTGACCGATGTTCACAAACGGAATCGTTTGGAGATTTGCCAGCGACTATTGACCCAATTTGAACGAGATGGTGAGGCATTATTAAACCGGATTGTCACCTGTGACGAAACATGGGTTCACCATTACACTCCCGAGTCGAAACAGGCAAGTATGGAGTGGCGGAAGAGGGGAGAGAGGGCGCCTCTGAAGGCCAAATCACGATCGTCGGCCGGGAAGGTAATGGCCACTGTATTTTTCGACAATCAAGGCGCCTTTCACGTCGATTTCCTCCATCAACGACGCACAATAAATGCACAATATTATTGCGATGTTTTAGAGGCCGCAAAACAGTCTTTTCGTAGGAAAAGAAAATCTAAACCGGCGAGAAACGTCATTCTTCTTCACGATAATGCCCGACCACATTCGGCGAACGCTACGAGGCTTAAACTCGATCAAATTGGCTGGGAACCAATGGAACATCCCCCATACAGTCCAGACTTATCACCCTGCGACTATCACCTGTTTGGGCCACTCAAAGAGGCGCTTGGAGGCCAGCGTTTCGAAGACGATTCTGCGGTGGAGACCTTCGTGCTCCAATGGCTCAATGAACGCCCGAGAACTTTTTACGAAGATGGAATTAAAAAACTTCCAATCCGGTGGGAAAAATGTGTTACTCGTGCGGGAGACTATGTAGAAAAATAAGTTGTATCAAGAATAATTTGTAAGTAAGCAATAAATTTTTTAAAAAATCAGTCTCGTTTATATTTGATCAACCCTCGTAGATAAAAAATCTATTATTTTTATTATTTTCTCTGATTTTGAGTTAAAACTTAAGCCCATCTTAGTGTGATTGTCATACAGTTCCTAAAGGACCGTGTCCGATTCCTCCATTATTGCAACGTATATCTTTGTTAACTTATTAATACTCCATCAGTGAATCATTAACTTACTAAATCATATGCTCTAAATCACCAGATTAATATCCTAAATTCTAATCACTCTGTTTATTGGTGTTTTGGGCCTAACACGAATATAAGTGAACAGTTATAACAACTAATATCCATAAGTGAACTTTCATTTATAACCTTTGTGCCATTAACTATATCTCTGTGCTAATTACTCTACAGTAATCTATCAACAGGACTCCTTCCAGTAGTTACACTTGCAACTCACTAAAAGAGGTAAGTTCACTTAAGGCTACAATTTTGATTTTATATTTAGTGAATCAACTTTCTCATATATGACAAAATATTAGTCCTTTGGTCAAAATATAATTTATTTTCAATTAGAACTAAAATTCTTCAATTATAATACACATCATTTTGTCTTTAAAAATAGCTAAATATATTAACTCTCCAACTGCTAAGGTAATACTCAAACTTTTACATTTGATACCTGTCACTATATTAACAATAATAATTTCAATTCTGTATACGCAAACATTAGTCCACACAAACCACAAATTATACTGTGAACATCATTTATTTAATTTTTTCACTTACAAAGTCTATGATGATCATAAAAATCATCTTAAGATTTTGATGAATATATCTGTTTTCAGGCCTCCTGAAATGAAAAAGTAGTTTCCCACTTTTATTAGTGAGGTTTTCAAATTGGTTTTATTACATTCTGCCAAATTATGATCACATATATTTATTCATAACTGAAGACTGCGTAACAAATTTTAAATTTAAAAAATTATAGTTCTAGAATAAATTTAAAAAACAACAAAACAAACAATAGGGTTTGTTTTGTTTTTTCGTTTCACTCTTCAAACAATAAATTTCTTTTTTGTGTCAAATTCCGTATACTGGTTTTGTTATGATTTTAAATCTGATGAACCAATTTTGAGAAATTATTTTTCCTATTTTTTTGTTGATGGTTCCAAATTGGTTTTTTAGGGGAAATAATTGAATGTGAAAAAGTTCATATAATGTTGTTGTTGTTGTTGTTTTCCAATGGCTTCCGCTGGCTCACGCCATCTCTGATCTTGCTTCCCAGTAGAGGCCAGGGAGGTCTCCTCTTCTCTTCATCTAATTTTCTGCAGACCAGGAGGTGGTCCTTGTTCATGATGGTGTCTGGGCATTCACACAATGTGCAGTTGTCATAGTTTAATATCTTAATTTTCTTCAGGTGTTAATTCAGACAGTCGTGTCCAGTTGTCAGCCAAAAGACCGCGACAGATGTCCTCCTCTGGAGATCCTTGACCTTCCCATACAAGTCGAATACATTCTCATAAGGCTTGTTCTAGTTCATATAATGTTTATTCACCATTGTCTTCCTGGGGTTGTGAAAGACAATGAGACATTGAATTCTTGATTCAATACTTCCTCACTCTTTAGAGTAGCGAGAAAATAAAAATAATGTGTGAAGGTCCTTAACTATCTTAAAAGTGATTTTCAGGTTAAATAAATTACACAATTATTATCGATGGCATTACAAAAATGTATAGCCCTTTTTTATGGCTAGCAGTTATTTTATATATATATGTATACATACTATACAAGGAGAATGATACAAATTTGATTTAACAAACAAAATTAATACAAAAAACTATTTAGATTATATACAAAAACCAGACCAGGCCTTCAAATGCATCATTTTGTGATTTAATTATTATAATACAGATTCAAAAGGCTTCAAATCAATAAATATTTAATCAGTCATTCAAAATACTTCCCAATATGGGACACAACATCGAGCGATCGTTTGATCGATCCTCGTAAGTCTTGAAACTTGGACAAGGCGTATGTATTTGGTACGTGACTTCCATTTGGTACTGTAAACAAAACAACTTTTAACCATACGGTATTTCACATCAATCACTATCTGAACCTACTGGGTTCACCTTTTTTCTCTTCTTTGCCTGTTTTGGTTTGACTATTTCTTCTTCCTGAAATAACAAAGAAGTCAATTAACCCTCTGAGAAATACATTAATAAGTGGATAAGGAGTACAGAACTCATAGCTAAATGTGCCTAAACGAGTAGTGACTGAATTTATGTCATTTGTAAGTCCAGTTACTTAAATCTCTGAAATTAATTTCTGTGTAGTACTGTATACATCATTCTATATACTATAAGCCTGATGCAGGAGCATAATGTCATGTGATTGGGTAAATTAACGGATAAGAAAGTAATATTCGATCAGACTTTCAGTTTTAATTGCCCCTAATGTGAATGTCCCATATTTTTACAAGTTTCAGTAATTGTTTTATGGTTGTTTTTTAGTTATTGTCTATTGTTATTGTTTTGTTTGAACCAATACTATTATTTGGAATTTTTTATTTAAGTTTTTGTTTATCATTTGTTTATTTGGGCATTATTATTATTTTTACAATGCTTGTGGTTGTTTATATACTGTACTAGAGTAATATTTAATTTGATAACAAGTTAAATTACCTTGACAGATATTTACAAAGTAATGATATTTGACGTTTGATGTGCAACAATAGTCAAAGGAGATCAAATTACAAAAAAGGATAAGTGTTACATTTTTAAGAAGATGAATTTGAAGATAGTGATGATGAACATTATCCTCATTATCCCTTAATTAGAAAAAAAAATGTTTTAGAAAACGCTGCTAATGATAGTAATGTTAATGACTAAAGTGTATATGGAAACATGACAATAATTTTCAGCCAAATATCTGTAGATCTGGTGAATCTCTGGTCTTTGTCAGATCTAAACAAATGATTTTTTTTCTTAATGTTTTCAACTATGACACTATGACCTAGTAGCTTACATAGCAGCAGATACTATATAGTACAGAATGTTTGAGAATTGTAGTGAAGAGTTTTCAAAACTAAATTTTTGGACAAATACTAACACAGATGGAGACATTTTTTATCTTGCTACTTATGTAACACTGTAGAAAAATAAAATAGCATTGTATTGGAGTGCTGTTCCACTACTACAAACACCTATATTTTCTAAAGAATTCAGTAAAGACCTCGTTACACTTAATTGATAACTCAATGCGAAAGGGAATCACAATCTGTACAAATTCCGCATTTTGAAACTATAGGCAAACATTATCATTAGGTCTCATTTCTAACCATAATTTAATAACAGATGAAAGTTTAATGTTGTGGAATGGAAAGCGTGCATTCAGACAGTACATCCCTTTCAAAAGTAATCTCTTCAGAAATTAATTTTGGTTTTACAGAACTGTACTTCTGTTATAGTTTTGGGTTTTCTTAATTATACAGGCACAGGAACTAATTACAGTGATTACTTAGATAACTGGGCGCTTCAGCCAAAGTAATTGATTTAAAACCTTAACCAGGACTCAATCACATAATGTATGTAGACATAATCGCTAATCCTAAAGATCACTTTTCAAGGGGTTGTTCAAAATGTTAGATGTATAGTAAAATCCTCTAATCCGGCATCACTCATTGCTTTTTTTCAAAAATTTAATTAAGACTAGTACATGTACTATACTGTACACTTGTGATGCGATAGGCAAAGTACGAGGAAATCGGGCATGATCGATAGAGTTTAGGCGCCATTATTAATTGACACGAACCTGAATGAATTTTTACAGAAAACCGATTAAAAGAAAACAAAAAGACATTAATTTTAAACCAACGTAGTAAAATTAAGTTATTCCAAAGTTAAAATTCTATTATTCAAAAAAGTTAAAATTCTATTACAGAATGTAAGCAATAATGTGTTTTTTATATATTCTCCGAGTTCTTTAACTTCCGCTTCGCTCTCTGTTCACCCCTTTTTTTGACGGCCCTCAATAATCCGGCAATGTCGAAGTCCTGAAGGTGCCGGATTTGTGGGTTTTTACTGTATTTGTATTACCACTCTCATATTCACAATTTTGATCCAATTTTATTCACTCTTGGCACAAAAATTGATGAGCTTTGACAACTTCATTACCCAGCATAATCTGCTAAAAAGTTTCAAAATGGCACCGGAATGATCGTGCACCATTTATTTTATGAAAGCTGCAAACTGTTAATCCATCTCATACTGAACATATTTTTGTCTGTAAAACTCACCTCACTCGATTCTTCCGTACTGTCCGACACTCCCCCTTTCAACATTTTGTTAGTTTTACTCTTTACATTTGATGTAGTGGAGTTTGGTTTTCGCCCTCGCCCCTTACCTCGACCAGGGTCGTCCATTTCTACCAAAGCAAATAGGTTGCTGAATAAACTTCTTTGGGCATCTGTACATGAAGACTGAAACATGCACACAAAGAAAACTGAGTAATCCATCCTAAAAATCTGAAAATATTACAGTTTTATAAAATGTACATATCAAAACCAACTAAATATACTTCCAATAAAGAGTAAAAAATGTGTTTTATTAGAAATTTTTGTATTATGTTTATACACAACTTTTTATCAGATGTATGTATTTTTATTTCCAGAAAATTGTTCAATTGTAATATAGTTCTTATATTTTAAATTGTTCACTGTACTTGACAATTGTGTTATTAGTATAATATGTAGATTTATATCATCATTTTACATAATATTGAGTACTTCTTGCTTAACTTTAATTGATGTGTGTTAATAAATACATATTTATTCATCTTCAAAATAGTTTATTTATATTTCTGTATTATCCAGCCGGTTAAGTAAAGACTCTACTGTACTTGGAATAGTGATATTTCGACATTTATCAATTACAGTCTTATATTCATCACTTTTTTATCAAAATTGTATCACTTCTATAAATAATTTTGTTTAAACTGTAGATAACAGTTGCACTTTAAAATTGACTTTGACATACTTTAACAGCTTGTGTAAATATTTTTTACATATCAGTTTAGCTGAACACTGTCATATTGTAGGTTTCTTGATTAATGTTACTACAAATACGTGAGACAGATTTAAGACAAATGCACTAACACAAAATTTGATTTCAATTAATTGTTATTTCAATGCGCAGTCATGTCCAGCGTTAAGGTGAAATAACACTGCAGTTGACCTATTCTTGTTTTTCTCCTACTCCAGACCGGTTTTTCCACATTCTATTGCTAGAATTGCTTTTAATTATTTGGACTTGTTTATTGTTTTTTGATTACACTGTTTTGCCATTTTCACGTCAAGCAGGTTGTATGGTGGCAGATATGTGTGCCCTTTCTCCCTCATTGATCAGCTGCCTCGGTCCCTGGTACTCTGACAGGCCAAGGGAGGGAATCCATTGAAAAACAATACAGTTCTAGTTTTTGTAGCACTATAAGTTTTGTTTAACCTTTTGAGAAACATTTTATTGAGAATTTAGGTCCCTTATGATGCTAAGCCAGGGACACTCTTTTAAAAAGTCAGATATGAAACAGTCATTATTACTGCAGACCTTCTACAATTCAGTAGGATTAGTATTCTGTATTATTATTATTATTTTAATAATTTTAGGCAACCAAAAGACCATCAAATTATAAACCAATAGAGTATTTAGTTTTCCTCTAAAAATCTTAATCTACAACAGACTTAGCCACACATATATTTCTTAGCCTACTCAATATATTATACCACATTAGTTTATTAATTTAAGTAGAGGCAGTAGCTCATATTTTAACCATTTTAAATCATCTATTCCATAATTAATTAGCCACATGGTCCAAATATGACTACTGAGTTTCCACTAAATATATTAATTTTAATTTTTTCCATTATCGCTTTTACCAACTAATTTTATTAAAAAACTTCTTTGGTTTACAGAAATCCCTTTGATTGAAAAGAACTTATTACCCATATCTAGAAAACATTTAATTAACAATTTTGTTTGCTTAAAATCTAAAAATATGAGGGCTATCAAGGAAGTAACTTACGTTTTGGACTGATATGGCCAGAGGCATGACTACTGTGGTTACTGGACTATGCAGTGCACAGGTATGAAGTGCAATTAGTGATCAGGTAAAAACTTTTGTTAGCAGAAAACAACAAACCAATTCATCAAAAATTGTGTAAAGTGTATGGAAACAACATGAGTTAAGGTGGAATGAGACAATTGTGCATTATATTTAAAAATGGCTGTACTATAACCGCATTAACATTCACGATGAAGAACAAAGTGGTACTGTTCTGATGAACTGGTAACAAAAGTGAACAAATTTGTGAAAAATGCCGCTTTATGATTTCAGAGCTCTCATTTGAATTTCTTCAAATTTTATGGAATTAGTTGCAAGAAATCATAAAGGATAAGTTAGAGTTTCTTACTGATTCAACGGGTTTAATAATAACTTCTGAAATGTATTGAAACAATAAAAAAAGGTAAAGAGCAATAAAAAAACAAGTTCTGGGGAATGTTGTTAGGTCAACTGCATTCAGTAGCTCTCCGATAGTTTTGGTTGGAAATATTCCACAATCCTCAGTAGAGTCCAAATCTTGTGCCAAATGACTACCACTTGTTACCTCACATGTAGAACTAACTCGTAAACCAGAATTTTAATGATATGGAACTGCAAGAAGATGTGACTGAGTAGCTGAAGTCACTCAGATGACAGAATTCTATGACAATGGTTTCAAAAAACTGGTAGAAGGCTATATTAAATGTCTCAATTTGTACAGGATTTACATTAAAAAGTAGCTTAAGAGTTCGGCTATCAAACACACACAATAAAAAAATGTTTCCTATAATTTTAATTTGTTTTTATTCCAAAAGATAAATTATTTTCTGGATAGCTTTAGTAATTAACAACAATTGAATTTATTCCCTTACTGGTTCTAACAATTTTTTTATTAAATTACTATTTACCTCAAATGTAGCATATGTAGCTATTTACCTAAAAAACCATATGGGTCCTGAAAAATACAGTTTGAAATTTACTGTTTAAACCACGAAAATCAGCCAAGTTCTAAAAATCAACTCATCATATTTTGCTAAAATTTCCATCACATAATTCTGGTCATAAATATATAATTATAATTTATTCATAAATTTAGTTAATGTGCCAAATTTTAATACAGAAATTTTTTTACGATTCAGGTAGATTAAAGAAAAATCTAGGGAAACACCTCTTTACCTTTTTTTTTATAAAATAAAAATGAGAACTGTAACTTTTTAGATGTTACATAATTAGATTTTCATTACCAATTTTTAATTTTTGTTTTCCTTGATGGATACTAAATTGAAGTAACTTCAAAAACTGTTTGGATTCTTTAAAAGGCTTTATTTCAATCCTTTTATATAATAATTTCATTGAATGAGAGACAGTGCAGAAAGGTTACGCTATACAATTTCTCACATACCTGTGCTTGTTGTAAAGCTTTCTGCACTGACTCCAACTTATAGAACTGCCTACAACCAGGCCTTAGCCTATCCAAATGTCCTAAGAGTCTCTCCGCAGTTGGTGACCCACTAACTTTAACAGCTGTCCCTCTTTTTCTCTTGTTAGGCGACAATGGTGGACATTTACTTGACAAAAGATTAGCCACTAATTCACCTAACCTCTCCTCATGTTCACGACACCAACTCCTCAATGCTGATACAACAAACATGTCGCCATCGGGTTTTACGTCTCTCGACAGAACATGTTTCACTAAATCAGCAGTTGGCCTGTAAAGTTTGTAAATTAATTAAAAAAACATTCATCAAAGAAAAATCAATATATTTTTTTTTACTTTATCATTTCCTTTATCTGCTTATATTGAATAAAATATATTATGATTAATGGTTACTTAAGCTCCATGTGGGACCTCTAACAAACAAAGGGCACAATCCCAATTCATAGAACGTACATAAAAACTGACTGTGTACATAGTTAAGTGATGAAGTATTAAATAAAGTTTTATGTTGTCTACACCACCATAAAAAAATAATTTTAATGCTAAAAAGTTGGGACTCTTTAATACTTCATTTTAAATTAAAATGTTTTTTAATTGTGTTATAATCTTTTTCCAGATTACTAAAAGTGTAGGGTTTTAAATAAAATTCTATTAAAAACTGCTCCCTCTACATTGAAATATAATAAAATAATAAAAAAACTGACAATTTTATTACTGCTTATACTGATACAACAAACTGCTTTTATTGTTCAACAAAAATTAAGACTTCATTGTTACATTATTTTGGACAAAGCAGAAAATTCTATACAAGGAAACATATTTACCATATTTTATTTTATATTAAAAAAACTAAAAAATATTTTAAAGCACAAGGCAATGAATTGGTTTTTTATTAATTTTATGAAAAAATGTCATACCATATAACCTACTATAATGTGCTTCATCACTATTTTCTATTTCACAGTCACTAGCATGTCTGATATTTTATTATTATTACTACACTGAAATTCATTGTTATAATAACAATTTATTTACAGAAATTTAATAAAAATAAACTCAAAAATATTTACAATAGTACAACTCGCACTCCTTCCAAATGTAACAACAATAGAAACATGTGATGTCAAAAACAAAAGTCAATCTACGATAAAATAGCATTTATCAATCCCATAAAATGAATTACATACTATAAAGAATAATTACATAGAATACAGGCAGGAAGATATACATACTACATACAGTGTAGTCAGCTGCTTAGCAAATGGTCATAATGCCAATAACAAATGTTTTAAATGGACTATTACGTTTTTTTTTTTGCCTAAACAATTAGCAAAATGAAAAGAACTCCTTGAGGAAGTGTGTTACAGTACTATGATAAAATTTTTAAACACGAACAGACACTTTCAGACACAGAACAGTTCTGTAAGTCTACATTTATTGACTATAAAACGGTTCTGTTTGTCTACGCCAAAGCGTAAAATAATTTTTTTTAAATACAAAATTTCATACTTAAAATTAAGTAATATTTTGAGTTTTATTTGATTTTCAGATTAAATGTTTGACAAAAAATGTTAGTTAACAAAAAAAGACAGAGATTATTAAAATAAATGGTGCTAAGCAGCTATAAAGACTTCTTTTTTACTCAAGGCCCCTGAAAACTGATATTCACTTGGATAACTAATTTTTTTCAGAATTATTCCAGAAACAACAACCAATATGTATAATCTGGGTCTTTAAAACAAAATTTATACTTTTACTTATTTATTTTTTAAGGTAGATTAGATACTACCACTTACTATTGGACCATTATAGCTAAGTCTGAAAACTAATTGGAAAAGGTAAAAAAACCTAGTTCTAAAATTTTAATGAAATTTAACATGGAATGACATATTCATATACTAAATTACGATAAACTTAAAATCACAAAGAACACTTTAGATTTCAAATTCTGCATTCACTTACTTTTCTTGTTTGAGCATGAGCAGTATAGAAGTCAGAGCCTCTGCGTGGTTATTGTACTCTAGTCTAGGCAGTATAGGTAACACATAGTCTACAGGAATGCCATGCGCAGTTACTAGTTGCCATAGGCAGTACTGCTCAAATGTTTCCCATGATAACGAAGCTGAAAGTAATGCTAGAAACGAATCGCCACGGAACATTACTAGTTTTCCTGTAACACAGTTCAACAAAATTAGGTTAGATTAAACATGGCAGACCCAAGAAATATGTTCTTTGTGTAAATAATATAAGTGTGATCTGTTTAGCTGTATGCTTTAGTAAGGTTTTGGTTAAACTGCAACAAAAAATTAAGTTAACCGTTACTACCAAAACCTGTAATTTTGTTTACAAAATACATTAAATTCACATGCTTTATGGATTAACCTTATCACTGGTTTTTTTAATGTTCAAATGGAATAAACACTGTTTTGTATTAAAAACACAATACTATTGATGATCGTATGTTTGAAGTTAAAATAACCGTATATAATTTGATTAACTTTCACATCAGTTAAGATCTTGGGAAGATATGCAGGGAGGTCACATTAATCCCAGGTGCTAGATCAGAGATAATATGAAGCCAATATAATGTATTAATTCATACTACAATAACTATATAATCTATGTGCTTCTCAGAGTTGGGGTTTTGCACAAGCACATATTTTCAGTGCCAAAAACGTGATTAGTGTGATTAATGCTTGACTTTGTAAAGGAAATAATTTTAATTTATGTGCCAAGGGGCACATGTTTGATCTAACTCAACCTATAGATTCTGTTTATTGGAATTGATAATTTAAAAAATTTTAAAACATGAAAAGTTTTTAAAGGTAATTTTGTTTTTAAGCAAAAAGTATGTTTATGAACTAAAAAAAACAGACTCTAAAAAGCTTGACCTACGTCACAGGTATATTTAACAAGCATTTGAATTAGTATTTATTTTCAAATACTGGTAAATATAAAAATAAACTAATATTATGATTTAGATATAACCTGAATTGGTTTTCCTCAACACTACAAGAATAAGGAATGTGTAGGAATCAAAAATAAATGCTATGTTATTCTGAAGCATAATATTACAAAAATGAACATTTGTGTTTGTTTTATTTATATCTGCTCATGAACAGGTAAAGCAACAACAGAATATTTCTACGTCTACTTGAGTCTTAAACCATTCACCTTGGAACAGTGTGTACATAATATTGTACAAATTACTGCTAGTTCACTGGTGTTCACTTCAGAACCAACCCAATCCTCAGTACGAATCTTTCATAATTATTTAATACATTCTTCTTACCTTGTACTACCCTGCAAACAAGTTCTTGCAACTGCCTTGCATCCACCGTTGAAACAACTAGATGTAATAAAGCTGCGTTGCCGATAGCTACATTAGGAAACTGTGTGTAGATTCCAGGTACTAACCAACACAACAACTGTATTTCATCTTCTTGGCATAACTGTTGACACACAAACAGATGTAAATATTACTTTCCTTGTAAATTCTTAATTTGTCTTTTTGAAGAATTATTTCAATTTATAACACCGAATAAAGGTGAGAATCATTTCCATTAAGTTTTTACCAAAATTATTTTTTATTAACATTTTAAGCATCGTTATCCTTATTAAATTTATCCAGCATTATTACCAATTACTTGTACTATGTTCTTGTACAAATGAACAGCATGATATATACTTTTTGACATGAAAGTTAGTGTCATACTTTCATGAGACGTCTTGACAGATCGTGTCTCATACATTTAAGAACTATACACCTCACACCTAGTGACACAGATGCATCTGTCATGTTAAAGTGTATATGGATAGCATATTTCTACAGTAAGCAGTTTTTTTTTCAAAAACAGTGTATACTGTACAATATAAAAGTAATTAAATAACCAATAATTAAATTAACAGACTAGTGCTGCAATTGGCAAACAGCTAGTGCGCTGTAGCAGGTTTCAATATATCTGTGCCTGCTGATGCTTCTCCCACACTCAGCTCGGGGCATGTATACTGTACAATATAAAAGTAATTAAATAACCAATAATTAAATTAACAGACTAGTGCTGCAATAGTGCGCTGTAGCAGGTTTCAATATATCTGTGCCTGCTGATGCTTCTCCCACACTCAGCTCGGGGCATGTATACTGTACAATATAAAAGTAATTAAATAACCAATAATTAAATTAACAGACTAGTGCTGCAATTGGCAAACAGCTAGTGCGCTGTAGCAGGTTTCAATATATCTGTGCCTGCTGATGCTTCTCCCATACTCAGCTCGGGCATGTATACTGTACAATATAAAAATAATTAAATAACCAATAATTAAATTAACAGACTAGTGCTGCAATTGGCAAACAGCTAGTGCGCTGTAGCAGGTTTCAATATATCTGTGCCTGCTGATGCTTCTCCCACACTCAGCTCGGGGCATGTATACTGTACAATATAAAAGTAATTAAATAACCAATAATTAAATTAACAGACTAGTGCTGCAATTGGCAAACAGCTAGTGCGCTGTAGCAGGTTTCAATATATCTGTGCCTGCTGATGCTTCTCCCACACTCAGCTCGGGGCATGTATACTGTACAATATAAAAATAATTAAATAACCAATAATTAAATTAACAGACTAGTGCTGCAATTGGCAAACAGCTAGTGCGCTGTAGCAGGTTTCAATATATCTGTGCCTGCTGATGCTTCTCCCACACTCAGCTCGGGGCATGTATACTGTACAATATAAAAGTAATTAAATAACCAATAATTAAATTAACAGACTAGTGCTGCAATTGGCAAACAGCTAGTGCGCTGTAGCAGGTTTCAATATATCTGTGCCTGCTGATGCTTCTCCCACACTCAGCTCTCGGGCATGTATACTGTACAATATAAAAGTAATTAAATAACCAATAATTAAATTAACAGACTAGTGCTGCAATTGGCAAACAGCTAGTGCGCTGTAGCAGGTTTCAATATATCTGTGCCTGCTGATGCTTCTCCCACACTCAGCTCGGGGCATGTATACTGTACAATATGAAAGTAATTAAATAACCAATAATTAAATTAACAGACTAGTGCTGCAATTGGCAAACAGCTAGTGCGCTGTAGCAGGTTTCAATATATCTGTGCCTGCTGATGCTTCTCCCACACTCAGCTCAAGGGCATGTATACTGTACAATATAAAAGTAATTAAATAACCAATAATTAAATTAACAGACTAGTGCTGCAATTGGCAAACAGCTAGTGCGCTGTAGCAGGTTTCAATATATCTGTGCCTGCTGATGCTTCTCCCACACTCAGCTCAGGGCATGGTTGTACGTCGCTCAGTCTCACTGTAGCAATCACCTGTTCAAGTACTTGCATTAGCACCTTGTCAAAAAAATTCTGAGTGTTTAAATGAAACAATAAGTTAACTCACGTTTTTTTGTGAAAGTGGGAACAACTGCTACAGTAGCTCATGCCATGTTAAAGGAAGTGAGTATTTAAGTTTTTGAGTGGTTTAAAAGATCTAAGGAGGAACTTGAAATGACTAAAGGTGATCCACACCCTGCACGACCTTCAATATAAAAAACAGATCCAGAAAATTGATGAACTGATCCGTGAAAATCGTCATCTAAATGTTCGGACGCTTATCAATAAATAAAAGTGTGCCTCAATTCAGCAACTCTATCGCTCAGTAATAAAGTGAAATTATTTTTTGTGGTAATCTTACTACTGTACCTATAGGGTATGTACTGCAAAATTATTCACACTTTAACTTATCTGTTGCTTTATTACTTTTATAAGAGCTGCGTATAAAAAATACAGTACAATAATATTTAATTACTGTAATTAACTTTTAATAACAGACTAACAGTTAATCAAAGTTTTACAATAAATTTTTGAACTACTTTTGAACGAGTACTTCAACAAGTTGATGTACTTCAAATTAAAGGTAATAAAGAAATTTGTCTTATGAAGTAGTCCACAATACTCCGTGTTCACCCACCTGATAAAGTTTTCCAAGATATCCTAATTTCTTGTTAAAGTAATCATAAATACGAGTAGTAGCTACCACTAGTGTTAACCTCAACACTAAACACTGAAAATACTACAATGTAATGAACAATGTATTCATCTATGTTGGCACTGTTAAACTCAACACTAGTTTCAAGTGCTCTTCGTGCTGTCAACACTGGGCATCAACATGAATGCATGACACTCAAGTGCACCAGGCCTTAAACAAGCTTAATCAATCCCCCAGTGCTCCAATAAATTGACTAATCTTTGTAACTGCAGTTAAATAACTAAAATTTTTAAACCTTACCTTAAGGTCAGTGAGCAGACATGGTTCAAGCTCCTTGTCCAGCGTAACACAAAATTCTTTATATACATGTGACTTGCCGTTACTGTAAAAAACATAATAATATTGTCACAATTGCAACAAAAATCCTGAACACAATAAAATATTAAGGGAAACCATTGGTACAAAGTGGCTTAAGAGCATTAAGTAACACATGCCAAAACAATTTATTTATTTGCTGAATAAAATAAACTGGATAAAATAAAATTACCATTATCCATGGGCAGTTTAATAGACCACATTAGAACATTAATAAAATTTTAAAACTCTAACTTTTAAGAAATCTGGTTAAATATTTCTGAAATTAATTTTGTAAAAATACATTTTTACTTTGTATTCAAAAGATGAACTCCTACGAACATGTAAAACCTACCACATGGATACAAAAAACAAAAAAAAATAGTGTAGATGTTTACAATTGTGGATGAAAATGTAGGGTTGGTGTGTACACACAGGTCAATGTGACAATATGTAGCAGATATTGTGCATGTAAACACAAACAATAGTTGAGACAGACATACATGGTGAAAGATAAGAGGTAAAGAAAAATTTACCAATTACAAAATTGATAAATGTAATGACACTGTAATTAGAATAATATAAAAATGTATAATGCATCTTGCAAATTAGTGACAGGGAAGAAGGAACAATAACATTATTTGTATTTTCACCAATACAAATGGCTGTCAGTTTAAATGGGGGACTGGAGAATAACTAATTGTTTATTTTTTAACCATTTACTTTTTACTGAGTATACTTTTGATCATTGCACCAGATAATCAACGTTATTTTTATATAAAAATACTTTTGTGAAAATTTGTGTTAATGGTTAGAAATTATAGAAGTGATTATCAGAAATTATATAAGCAGAACTGTTCGTGAGTATTTACAATTACTAACACATAAAAATGTCACAAAAATAATAATTATAAAAAATCCAAGATACATACACGTACACAATTTTATAGTAATTTGAAATAAATCAAATGTTACAGAAATAACTGTATAAACATATATCCATACAATCACATTCCCACACGAACTGATATTTAAACCCATCACACGGACACTAACCTGTTCATTTTACTACCTTCACCATCATCTGGCAGCAAACTCGCTTGTAAATAATAAAGCAAAAGATAACCTATCCTTTGTTGTTGACTGTACATTTCACTTAACACTGATAATAACGGCAGTCTTCTAGGATCATCTTCAGTTAATTCGGATAAATTACGAAATAAAACAAACAGTGGCAGGCCTATACTGTCTTCTATTGTTTCTTCCGTCACTCTTTGGGGAAACACACTATCTGTTAATTGCTTTTGTAACACTGTACACAAACAACTACCCAGAGTCGCCAATATATCACTATCTAAATCTTCGTCTTGTATCACCAACTGCACCAGCCTTTCCATTGCCTCGCACCTGTAATATTTGAACCAATATTTAAAAAGGAATGGTAAAAAAAAACTTTTCAAGTGTTATTGTTACTGTTTATACAGATAATTGCCATCATTAATGGAAATAGTACACGTTCTGTTTCAACATATGGTAATCATGGCAAATTTCTAAATAAATAACAATAATAACATTAATGGTGCACTATTAAATACCAATTTTCAAAACAGGATTGTGTGATTTAAAAAGTAACAATTGTCAAGTGTATTAAAGACAAGTTAGATTAAATCTATATGTTTAAATTAACTTTTAATTTTAACCTTCGGATTGCTTGTTATAATTAAGCCTAATCAAGAATACTTAAACATCAATAGTCACACTGTTTTTGTACAGTAGAACCTCAATTATTATCCCACATAAGCAGCACCTGGCACACAATAGATATCTTAACACTTGGATAATACGGCATTTACATGTACGAAGATCATGATAAATTTATTTAGGCTAATTTTTAATCACCGTTACATAAAATTTATTTTATTTGGCTTTGAGTAAGTATTAAAGTGTTTTAAAATAAACTTTAACAGGAGTACTTGAAATATATAGGTTGTCATGTTGTTCTATTACTAAAGACTCGCCAATTAAAAACTGTGATAAAATATTTGATTTATGTCTTAATTAAATTACAAAGTTTATCCTCTTCAATGTACTTTCCTTGACAACTCCTATAATGTCCCATACAAATTTCGCATTGTTCAAAGCAGAGCTGGAAGACCGCATCTGTCAGTTTGTTGAGAAACTTCATTACTTTTGCTTTCACCATTCCCACACTGTAAAATCTTGTCCCCTTGAGCTCCAATCTGACCTTAAGGAAATTTAAAAAATTCACAAGGGGCCACATCGAGCAAGTACAGTGGTGGTCCAACATGGTACTGTGACACAGAAAAATGGATTGGTAAACTAATCCCTGAAAATAGTCGCCTTGAGTGACCGAGCTCTTGCTGAAATCTCAGAGATTAACAAAGACAGTGTCCGTCAGACTTTGCATGAATCATTGAACATGCAGATAGTTTGTGCAAAAATTTCCTACTCCAGAGCAAAAGGAATTAAGAATGGACATTTGTGCTGAATCATGACTTTTTTACCAACAATCCTGAAACAAAGGGCCAATCAATGCACTGGAAGAGCCCACCTCACAAAAAAATCAAAAATTAGCAAATCAAAGCCATGTTTTTTTTTTACAAACGTGGAATTAATTATATTCACTGGGTTCCCAAAGGTCAGAAGATCAATTAACATTATTACGTTGAGGTTCTAACAGCCCTTCATGAAGAGTGAGAAAATGAAGACCCAATTTGTGAAGAGCAATTCCTGGATGTTTCACGAAGATAATGAGCCTGCTTATTCCACCTTGTCTATTGTAATGTTCTTTATAAAAGTGGCATCACATATTGGACCATGCACTGTACTCACCCAACCAGTTCCCTTGTGACTTTTTTTTCCAAAGTTTAAATAGGGAAAAAGATTTCACAGTGTGGAAGTATTCAGGTTCTCAACAATTTTACAGAAGTGAACTTTCAGCACTGCTTTGAACAATGGAAAATTTGTATGAAACATTGTAGGGATCATCAAGGAGAGTACACTGAAGGGAATAAACTTTGTAATGTAATTGGTGATAACTAAATATTTTGTAGCACCAGTCCAGTTATGTAATTGCCACAGCTCGTAATGGCAACTGAAGCACTCATTTTACAAAAATTATTATTCCGATTTGGTTCAAATTTTAGAACAAGGTGGTTCTCCCTTTTCTTAAAAGTTTTTTGTCAGCTATACAGACATAAAATTAATGGTAGCCATAAGAAAAAAGTACCTTTTTTTTAAATGACTATCAAATTTACCAATAGGCCTACACACGTAAAAAAAAAACATTCAACAAAGTGTAATCACATGGCATTTTGGAAATCATATTTCAATCAGCATAAAAAAAACAAAATATTAATAATTTAAAAAAAAATGTTTACACAAAGTTTAACTTAAAGATCAGATTTCCATTTGTCAATAAAAAAATATGAATAAACTTTGTGGAAATTGTATTCAAATAACACATTCTACAATCAATTATAATTTTTAAAATATCACAACAGCTTGTATCAACTAGAGCAAAGTACGAGGGTTGATCAAATATAAACGAGACTGACTTTCTAAAAACTTTTCCGTTGGACATTGAACTCTAAAGGGTGGGGTTTCAGGTAGCCTGGGAGGTTTGGGACGGGCGTAGACGGGCAACATTTCCGTTCAGACCCTTCAGTATAAAACTATACAATGAGTGAGAGTGAAGTGCACGTTTCCGTGGAGCAGAGAATTATTATTAAGTTTTTGGCCAAGGAGGGGGTCAATCCGACTGAAATCTTTCGTAGATTGACGGCTCAATACGGGGACAGGACCCTGTCAAGAGCTTGCGTTTTTGCTTGGCACAAGGAATTCGCTGAAGGACGGGAAGCAGTAGAAAACCTCAGCCATGATCGTCGCCCGACCACTTCCGTCACGGACGAAAACATTGATGCTGTTCGGAAGCTCCTGGACGAAGACAGACGTATATCGCTGTGATTTATTGCAGATTAACTCCAGTTGAGCTATGGTAGCGTTCAAAAAATCGTTACATCAAACCTGGAACTCAGCAAAGTATCTGCAAGGTGGGTTCCACGAATTTTAACCGACGTTCACAAACGGAATTGTTTGGAGATTTGCCAGCGACTATTGACCCAATTTGAACGAGATGGTGAGGCATTATTAAACCGGATTGTCACCTGTGATGAAACATGGGTTCACCATTACACTCCCGAGTCGAAACAGGCAAGTATGGAGTGGCGGAAGAGGGGAGAGAGGGCGCCTCTGAAGGCCAAATCACGATTTTCGGCCGGGAAGGTAATGGCCACTGTATTTTTCGACAATCAAGGCTTTTTAAATAACATTGAGACAATCAATGCCTCATAACCATTGTTTCACGTCGATTTCCTCCATCAACGACGCACAATAAATGCACAATATTATTGCAATGTTTTAGAGGCTGCAAAACAGTCTTTTCGTAGGAAAAGGAAATCTAAACCGGCGAGAAACGTCATTCTTCTTCACGATAATGCCCGACCACATTCGGCGAACGCTATGAGGCTTAATCTCGATCAAATTGGCTGGGAACCAATGGAACATCCCCCATACAGTCCAGACTTATCACCCTGCGACTATCACCTGTTTGGGCCACTCAAAGAGGCGCTTGGAGGCCAGCGTTTCGAAGACGATTCTGCAGTGGAGACCTTCGTGCTCCAATGGCTCAATGAACGCCCGAGAACTTTTTACGAAGATGGAATTAAAAAACTTCCAATCCGGTGGGAAAAATGTGTTACTCATGCGGGAGACTATGTAGAAAAATAAGTTGTATCAAGAATAATTTGTAAGCAATAAATTTTTTAAAAAATCAGTCTCGTTTATATTTGATCAACTCTCGTAATAACTTTAAACTTTTTATATATACTTGTTGGATTTGATTATAGGATTGATTTATGTCCTCCAAATCATTTGCATTCTTCAACACTCTCTGACCATACGAATTTTGGAAGTTTTTTTGAATGGTTGTAAAAAAATGTTACTTACTTCTTTTCATTATCAGTCTCAGCATGTAGTCTCTCTACTGCTAACCTTAATGACCCTTCTAAGCCATGTGCTACATCGGAGTTGTCCAGCTTTAGTTCCTCTGGAGGCGGAGTCCCTTTTAACCTCACTTTGGCTGAAACAGTAACCTCTTAACATTACAGTTATAATGCATTGTGTCCTAAAAATAATTATTAGTTCAACTTATAATTAAATATAATATAAGTCTGAGAACATAATATGTCTGAATGTGCGAACAAGGTTCAGTAGAATTTATCTTAAAAATTTCAGCAGACTTTCTATTTATATATTTCTATAGTTTTAATATTCAAGTAAAACGTTTCTTTAATGATAAATTTTTGTATCAAAAAATATTTCTGGAATTTGTTAGAGTACTTTGGAAAAGATAAAAACATAAAATTTAATTTTACACGCCTCCAAAAGAAATTTAACATTTCTCAAAAGAAATTTCTGAAAAATTAAGATCAGTACTTTAGCTCAAATGTTGTAAAAATATTTCACTTAGTTATTCTATAACCACTCAATTGTAAGTAGTGTTTTAAATGATGATAATCAACATTATCACTGCAGCATAAGTGTTAAAAATTAATAATTACTTTATAACCAGCTTTAGTCAATAATTATTATTGACTTTTTCAGTTGTAGGTCTAAAGGGAATGTAAGACTCCAAAAACATAGTCTCCATCTCCAGAGTAACAGATTTTGGATTTTATTAATGAATTATTCAAGGGAAAATAAGCAACTAATAATTGTATAAAAAAGCAAATAAATACACTGTTTCCGATTGTTTTTAAAGTTGAAATTCTTAATGACAAATTTCTGTAACAAGTAGCATATGCTATCAGTCAGTACCATGAAATGTATACACTCATCACCTAATCAATAATATTATTTAATAAGATCATGTTTCAAGAAATAAATTATATAGCACTTCCTTCATAACTGTCTCAAAACAAAAATAATATATTATTTATTTATTCATTGCAATAAATATTTACTATAGTAAAAAGAATACATCATTAATACTAATAATAATAGCTTTTACTACTAACCTGATTCGCATGCACCAAGCGAATTATAAAAACTAAAATATGGCAAAGCAAATCTTTTGAATATATACTGGACTCTCATCTGGAATATTTGGTTCAGGGATGGATAAGGAAATCCTGGAATAAAAGGGTTTATTGGAAATATAAATTTAACACCATTTGAAACAAATTATACTTATTATTTTTAAATTTAATAATTAGGTTCCAGAAGTATAACAATGCTTTTGAGGTGTGCAATGCTTTAGAAATCATTTGTCATAGTGAGCATTAAGTCTCTGGCAGCTGTAAATAAATAAAGTAGCTGTAAAGGTAGCTATTTTACATGAACATGAATAAGTTCTTAAGCAGTTACTTATTGCAGGGCCAACACCTTCACAAAATAGTATGAAAAATATCTTTAATAAAAACACCAATAACTTTTTTAAACATTTTAAAAAATGTTAATTTCAGTATAAATCTTTATGGATTCATTTCTATTAAAAAAACATGCCAAGCCTCATTAAATTTTTTAACTGAATATTATTCAAACCTTGAAATTGTTATATAGAAGAAGACACTGATAAATTAGTATTATCACAAGTAAACCTTGTACTTGTACAAAGTTTGAAGTGTAGTTACTATGTTGGCTTTTTATGTGTTATCTCGAACTTCTAGGGAGCACTCCACTATAATCCCAGTAGAGGATAGGCTGTCACAATATTTTGACAAGTCCTACTCATATGTAAGTTAATGATCCACTTCCATCTCCAACCCCTCAGGAGTAATCAATACTTAAAGCCAACATCCCTTCCACTTTCTAACAAGTGGAAGTTCTTCCCTATCCCTATTCACATTCCAAGCCAAGATGGAACAGCTATTCCAAAGGTGCAGTTTAACTTTCATTACATTGACCTTGGATACCAGGCTACCTCCAGTTTTAATCTAGCCATATGTATGCATGAGGGGCTATGTATGAATGTATTTTTTATTTCCCTAGCTATTAATGAGATTTAAATGCCTCGAAACAAACCATGAAAATCTCTGAAAATAAAAACACCAATAACTTTTTTAAACATTTTAAAAAATGTTAATTTCAGTATAAATCTTTATGGATTCATTTCTATTAAAAAAACATGCCAAGCCTCATTAAATTTTTTAACTGAATATTATTCAAACCTTGAAATTGTTATATAGAAGAAGACACTGATAAATTAGTATTATCACAAGTAAACCTTGTACTTGTACAAAGTTTGAAGTGTAGTTACTATGTTGGCTTTTTATGTGTTATCTCGAACTTCTAGGGAGCACTCCACTATAATCCCAGTAGAGGATAGGCTGTCACAATATTTTGACAAGTCCTACTCATATGTAAGTTAATGATCCACTTCCATCTCCAACCCCTCAGGAGTAATCAATACTTAAAGCCAACATCCCTTCCACTTTCTAACAAGTGGAAGTTCTTCCCTATCCCTATTCACATTCCAAGCCAAGATGGAACAGCTATTCCAAAGGTGCAGTTTAACTTTCATTACGTGGACCTTGGATACCAGGCTACCTCCAGTTTTAATCTAGCCATATGTATGCATGAGGGGCTATGTATGAATGTATTTTTTATTTCCCTAGCTATTAATGAGATTTAAATGCCTCGAAACAAACCATGAAAATCTCTGAAATCCTGGAAACTGGAGAGTGGAAACAGCATACAGGTAAAGGAAACTAAGGCTATATTTAACCCCATGGAACCCACAAGCTGTGAATCACAGCTGACTCTCAAGATGCTAGACCATCATACCTAACCTGCAATGGAAAAAGGGAAGATGGTATCAACATCTCAAATCAGTAAGGATGCTTTATTTAAGAAGCACAAAAGAGCAAACCAAGAAGAGAGAAAGTAGTATTCAAATCTCTTTCAAATAGACCTAGAAGCAGAAGACCTATCAGGGATGATGAGCTGCCTCGATGGTCTAGTGCAGGGGTCTCCAAACTACGGCCCGAGGGCCACATCCGGCCCGCAGACAGATTTTGTCCGGCCCGCGGAGAGCTAGCATACTTGAAAACTCCTTTTAGAGAACATATTTTTTATAACAAATTAAATTTAGTTTACTGAAGTATTCTAATTTTATGTTGAATAATTATTAATATGACATCTACATTGATATGGTCATGGGCTAACTACTCATAACATTGTTGTAGGCTTATTGTTATTGTTTTTGTGATAAGTTGGATAAAGAAACACAGAATTGTAATGAGTAAAGACATGTATAATATGCAGAAAATTTAACTTCAGTATATAATAACTAACAAATTATTGAAATGAATCCAATTAACATTTTATACATTTTAAATAAAAACATAACTTATAACAAGCATAATGACATATGAAATACTAATGAGATTTTTGTAATTGAGATTTTCCACTGATAATAGTTTGTAGTTGTCGACTAATTTTACTTGTACCAATTATTAAAAGAGATTTAAGATGCTCATTAGTTAATTTAGATCTGTAAACATTTTTTGTGTACTTCATTTTGGAGAAGGTCTTCTCACACAAATAAGTAGTACCAAAAACAGAAAACAGCCCACGAGCAAATTTATGCAAATTATCAAATTGTGTCAGTGGAAGACTCTTATAAAATTCCAACAAAGATGAGTTTTGATATTTGTTCTTAATTATATCACTGCACTTTAGATCAATCATTTCCATTTGAAGTTCCGGCGCTAGGGTTTCAATGTCAGTATCAAAAGGATTCTGAAAAATCTTAATTTGATTCGCAATGGGATCAAAGTCCGAGAAACGAGTATCAAAATTTATTTTCAAAGCACTCAAAGTTTCGAATGCAAAATCGATAGGAAACTCAGTCTCAGTGGTGTGGCTGAATATTTCACATGTTTTAAAATGTGAAAAACATTTACTTCGTAGTTGTGATTGAAATAGTATCAATTTCTTCCGGAATGATTTAATATTAGTGTATAAATCAGGAAGATGCTGGTTTTCTCCTTGCAATCTCAAATTCAGTTCGTTCACATGTTTTGTCAAATCAACATAGAATGCTAACTTCCACAGCCATGCATTGTTTTGTAATTCAGTAAGAGGGCGATGCTTTTCATTCAAAAAAATTTCGATCAATGCTCGAAGTTCAAAAAAGCGCTGAAGGACTTTCCCACAACTAAGCCAACGTACGACAGTATGATAAGGTAAGTCATTTTCTCCAATCTCTTCAATAAATTGTCGGAATTGTCGGTGATTCAGCCCAAAAGATCTGATAAAATTAACAGTTGATACGACTGGTTTCAGAACTTCAGACATATCCAAACATTTTCCGCACAAAGACTGTTGATGAATAATACAATGTAAGACTAATGGTTTTGAACCACCGTCATTTTCTACAGCCTTAGACACAAGAGCGACCACTCCTTTATCTTTCCCACTCATGTTTTTGCCTCCATCAGTTGTAATACATTTCAAGTTTTTCCATCGAAGGTTCTTTTGATTAATGGCCATTTCAACTCCTTTAAAAATATCTGTACCAGTAGTTGTGCCATAAATACTATACATATCAAGAAGTTCTTCATACACTTCATAGCTTTTATCTACTCCTCGAATATAAATCAACACCTGAGCAGTATCTGACACATCCGTTGACTCATCCAAGGCCAAAGAAAACCACTCAACATGTCCATTTTTGTCGAACAGTTGAGAGGATATATTTTCAGCGATGTTTTCTATCCTTCGAGCCACAGTGTTTGCTGACATACTGACAGTTTTTAATAAATTTACCTTTTCAGGGCACATTTCTTCGGCTACTGCAATTATGCATTCTTTGATCATTTCTCCATCGGTGATTGGTTTTCCACGTTTTGCAATTTCAAGAGCCACACGAAAGCTGGCACGAGTTGCAGCCTCTTGTTCAGTTTTGAGTTTTGTAAATGAAGATTGCTGCGATTTCAATCCGCGCTTCATAGTTTCGAATTTTTCTGTCCGCAAACTTCCTGTATACTTTGAGTAATTTTGAAAATGTTTTGTTTCATAATGATGTTTAATGTTATATTCTTTGAGAACGGCTATGCTTTCATTGCAAATCAAACATAGCGCCTTGTTACTGGACTCAATTATGAAATACTGAATGTTCCACTGATCTTTGAATTTTCTGCATTCACTATCAATTTTTCGCTTCTTTTCCATACTACTAAATCACACACAAAAGCAACAATTCAAATCAAAATACTGTTACAAAGATGTCTTAAACTTAAACACGCACAAACACGTTTTAAGGAGGTACGCACTATTTTATTTCACAACAGTGTCATAGGAACTGACTTGTGGTTGCGCCACTAGCCTTCTTATATATTCCAATTACTGCCATCTAGAAGTGAGTGGAAGACACCAGAACTTTCTCGAACCAACGAGATTATTCTGTACGTGCTATTAGCGCCATCTGTTAGCGATAGAAGGTACTACCTATTTCCGCTTGTGTCCACCAGATGTCGTGTCACGTTACTCCTCATAGCTCGTACTCTATGACTAATCTAGAAATTACAGATAATGACAGGAAAATTAATAATATGCAGTGTTGCCATTTTGCGGTCTTTAGTCCGATTTGCAGTCTTTTTTAAACGTTGCGTACTTTTTCGGACTTTGTTTTTCATTAGTGGACTATTTCACTTTTTACCACCGGCAACAATGATAATATGGTTTTGGCACTCGGAACTTACTGGAGTAATCAGTATGGACCTAAGGGTGGAAAGTTTGGAGACACCTGGTCTAGTGGATAGCGTACTAGGCTTTCACCCTGAGGACCCGGGTTCGATTCCCGGCGAGGGCTTGGCATTTTCATACGCTATAAAATCATCCCACCGTCTGCATTAGCCCAAGTGTGCACAATAGTCGGACGTTAAAAAAAAAAAAAAACCTATCAAGGATGAAACCTTGGGGGTGAGAAACGTAACCCTTATGGCTGCAACAATGCTGACAGGAACAATGAAACAGTATTCCAAGTCTGGAGAGCAGTCAGCAAGGAACGTCTACTGAAGAGGTACCTCAAGTTAGTCTTAGGTGGACAGCAAGCATCCTTTGTAAAGGGCAACTGAGAAGAACCACAGGACACTAAACACACACTGGGCATTACAGAGTACTGTACTATGATTAGAGGGTGCATCTGAACAGCATAAGAATTTACCATGGAAAAACTTATGTGTAAGCTAAAGAGATGGACAAGGAAATTGTAGGTCACATATTAAATGATTGTGGAATTTTAACTAGCAGGAGGCAAAGAGTACCTAGTTTCCACAAACCCAATGATATTGTGCTAAATGTGGTAGTCAGACGACTACTAAAGCTCACTGATGGAACTAGCCTACTGAATTAGTACCTAAGAGGCTTAACTGCACAATAGATCCTTCAGTCACAGTGCCAAGATCTACCAAACCCCTTAACCTCAAACATCCAATCTACAATCTACTTCAAACTACCATCTTCATTTGTCTAAATGATATAAAATAATGATGCTGAACCAGAAAATACAAAAAAAAATTTACCTAGTGGAATGTCATCATCATCTTCTTCATCACCTACATGCCTGATAACAGGATCACCCTCATCATCACTGAACACTGGTTCTGATTGATCCACGTGGTTATTGGTTAAACCATGGTTTGGATGCCCTTCTATGTGGTTTACTAGATCCTCCTTCATATCGTCAATTTTACTACCTGAAAAGTAAAAAAAAAAAAATTTGCAGACAGATACAACAGAATGTGTCTACGAAACAACTCTTTACAAGACAAAATATATACTAAAATGTCATGATTTCTTGCAGGAACCATCAGAATAATTTTCTTTCTCACGATTTTTTTTTTTTTTTGCATTACATCTTGTAAATGACTTTTACAAGACTCACAATAGGAAACCTGTTCAACCTACAAACAAAATAAGTAATCACAACTCTGAGAAAAAAATTGTTCTCTGCGCTCCCCTTCATCGAAAGCAGTTATCCAAGATGGTAAAAAACGTGAGTTTCATATTAGGAAGTAAAACAGTACGAAATAAATTTAGCACTGTGCAACAGTTACTTGCTGTCATTTATTACACTTGGGAGCTGGTTGGCTACTCAAAACTTTTTGAAAGTAAAACACTATCTTCCAGTGTGTTCAATGTATCAATAAGATACATTGGGGAAGCAGGCAAAGTTTACACTTTGTACAGTGACTATTCTGCACTTATGAACAGAATTTGTCACTGTAAAACATTATCAAACTTTTTATTAAAAAATAATGTTGGCAAACAAATCTAACATATGTGGACTTTAGGATCCCAGGAGTTTACTAAATGTCTAAACAATTTTTTTAAAGCGTGTTAAAAAAACTATACTGAGAAGCACATCTGTATATTTGAAGCTACTACACAAGTAAACAACTATAATGTAATGAATAACTAACTTCTCTGTATTTCATAACTTTTTTTATACAACTGTATTTGACTATTTTCCTTTTTTTTAACATTCTATTAAGTAATTATTACATGAAACCGTCCATGTACTGTCATAAAATGTATAACATAAATCATTACAACACACTCATACTACACTGCCTAAAGTAACTTGACACTAAAACTACTATGATAATTGTTTGTTAGCACAAATTATGTTTGGAAGTTGTAATCAACGGCAGAATCACGGACAGTCAGCATTGTGTTTTACAAATACGAAACGTAAAAGAAGGTTTTAATATAATAAATGAGATCAATGTAGACAAAATGATTTTTTTTGAAATTATCATTAGTAATGAACACTCGAGGAGCTAGACAAGACTGTCCCAATCCCTAACAGAGAGCTGATATGAGAAGATGAAGCAGAAGTAAAAACTGTAAAACCAGATTTCTCAATAAATTCAATTTTTTATGAAGCCAAACAACTGAGAGATCATGTCCTCAAATTGAATCCTTCAGTGGTAAGAGAACTGAAGTTTAAAAGATGCATTCACAGTTTATTGGATCCCTATAAAAAACACATAGACTAACCAGAAGTGGAAATAAAGTTCAATAACACAATGTTTTCCTCTCCAGTTTCCTGTACAGTTTAATACTTTAGTATGGAGATATTTCAAGTGTGTATTGTATAGGTGTTTTTCTATTGCCTCACAACTTCGATAGTCACGATTTTATTATTCATGAGATATTTTAAGAACCTACATCCATGAATACCGAAGAATATTTTTGATTACAAAAATTTACAATACTAAATCTATAGCACTACCTAAAATAACAATAACCTTATATAACACTGTTAAACAACAGTGATTTTGTTAATTATTAACGTAAACTGAAGCTTATGAACAATGCATAACTTAAGTCTGATACAATAAGCAGAATTGGAATGGGCTTGCATGTAGATATTAACACAAATTTTTATTTGTATTATGTTCAATATATTGTATTTTTGACGGCACCACTGTTACAACATTGCTTTTGTACTATATAGTATTTGCTGATTAGTTAGATTACAAATTCTGATTTGAAACAATGTGTTTGCTTTATTAATTTTTTTCAAAACTATACTATCCCACATTTCTTTAATTAGTTTGTTCTTTTAAAACTGCAAAATTTTATTTTCTGTAATAAGAGCACTTATATCATATTAGCGTTTAATTTTTATTTAAACTTTTCTACACATTTAGACTTTCTAAATTTAAAAGTCTATTTAAACTTTTATACACATAATTAGATAGTTTTCACTGGTAAAATTGTAAATTATAAATTTGGTTATGTCCCTTATGAAAAGATAATTATTTTCAAATATTTGGTTCAGATTAAGCAAATTTTCAACCAACGGATGTTATTAAATTTTCTTACATTTTGAAAATTTATTTGCATTACATAAGCAGACAGATTGTCCCTACGATTATTATTGGAAAAATTATTTAACATTAATAAAAGTAATTATAAACTACATATTAAACAAAAAAATAGTGAATGATTATATGTTATAAATACTTTGGGTTGCCAATTATTACTGGAATGCATAAAAAAAAAATCTTCATATGTTTTAATTAATGGTATCAAAAAATTTTCAAATATTTTACACTTTTTTTTTAATAAGTAGTTATTACAACAGCTCGTTCTTTGAAAAAATCATAAATCAACAGCACACAAAAAGTCACACTAACCTTCTATCGTAGGAGGGCAACAGAACTCCAGGAATGTCTCTCGTACCATGAGCCTCAGCTCTCTGTCTAGTCTTGAATTATCAAACAAAGGATATAAAGTAGGCAACACTCGTTTCTCAAGTATCTGTCGTAATGAAGAATAAATACCTTGTCTCACTTTGTCCGTTAGAAGAGGATAAAAATTAGGAATTATCTAGAATCAAACAAAAATAACAACGAAAAATAAAATCAGATAACATTATTTTTGTAGCTATTGTGAATAAAATAAATTATTTATTAAAGGAAAAATTTTTTAATAAAAAATGAAAATTTTAAAATGCAATATTTTTTGTTTCCTAAACAATTTTGCTTTCTGAACATAATGAGTGCCAGAAAAAACTAATAAAATGAAGCACAGTTTTCGAAAAAAACAAGATACTTTCTTTAAAAGATATTCTTATGTAACAAGTACTTAAATGTTCTTAAATAATTTGTCAATATATACAAGGTATGGTTAAGAAATATTTGGATTAATGGTATTACATTTTTTGTTTTTTATTTTTCACAACTATAATATTATCCTCTTCTACGAACTCTAAACTTCTTCAAGCAAATTTCCCATTGTTTAAAGCACTGTTTCAAGTCATTTTCTGAAAGCATGTTCAGGGTCCCTGGCATTTTTTCTATTACAGTTTAAACATCTCGAATTTTGTTTATTTCAAAGCTGATTTCACTTTCGGGAAAAAAGAAATCAGATGGAGCATGATATGGACATAAGGGAGGGTATATCAACATAGCGATCCCACGCTAAAGCCAAAAATGTCTTGACAACCAAAGCAGTGTGGGTTCGTGCACTGTTTTGATGAAGAATCCATGACTTGTTTCTCCACAACTCAACTTTTTTCTTATTTGCTCATAGAGAGTAGCTACGACCTGAAGATAATAATTATTATTCATGTTTTGACATTCAGGTACCCCAATTTACGTACACATTTTAGTTTGTAAATTGATATAAAAAACACAATCATCATGTCTTTGAATTTTGATTTGGACATTTAAGCTTTCTTTAATCTTAGTGAATGTGGGCTCTTCCGGTGCATTGACTGATGCTTGGTTTCTTGATCATAAGTAAAAACCACGATTCATCCTTTTATTACTCTTTCCAAGAGTTTAGGGTTTTTATGATGGATTTCAAAGTGCCTAGCACAAATGTTCATTCAAGAGTCCTTTTTAGTAGTGAGGTTTTTGGCCACCATTTTTTTTAACAAACTTTTTTCATGTTAAAATGTTCTTGCAAAATCTAATTCTTTATTTCTGATCATCTCAGCAACAGTGTGAATGCTCAACTGACAGCCTTTTTTGATTAAATTGCTGATTTTTTCAATGTTCTCGTCCATCATTTACATCAAAGGTCATCCTGGATGTGGATCATTGCCAACCTCTTCTCACCCTTCAAACCACTCAAAACCCAAAATATGTGAGAAACATTCATCACAGTACATTTGTTTTAACAAAGAATAAGTTTCTGCGATGGACTTTTCAAGCTTTACCAAAAACTTCACATTAATGCATTGCTCTTTTAAAACACTAGGCACTTGACCAACAGATAGCAGTAGATGCAAAGTTTAATATGAACAAAGGCCACAGCCCAACTGAAGGGTTGGCAGTTGTATTGGCGGCAGAAATAAAGAGGGGATGTAATGTGACCTGGCAATGTAGTGTTTGACCTTGACACGTTCACTAATTGTCTTTAGAAAAATCAATCCTGTTGTTTCTTAACCAGACCTCGTATGTTATTAGATACACATATACAAATTTCCAACATTATTTTTATTTTGCATTTTTTTGAAATTATGATTTTACTGTCAGTAAGTACTTGAATCTACATATAATATTTGCATTCATATTTTCAAATTTCACTGAAAATACAAAAACTGTTATTAACATGACAGCTGTTCTAATAAGCTTATTAAGTGAGAATTTGTCAATAATGGAATAAATGCGAAATAGTTAATAATATTACTGTATTTTTTTATTTTTACATGTCTGGACAAACTAGAAACATTTTATAAATGGGAAGCCTTTTATTATAACTTTTTCCTAAGTTAAATTTTTACGCTTTTGAAGAAATTTATTCTTAGTTGACAAGAAACATAATTAGGGCCTAGTATAAAATGCAAACAGAAGGGTAACAGGTAGGACTGCGCTAATTTTAAATATAAATAAAAAGTGTTTGGTTTTGTTATCATACTGTCAAGTAAAATGGAATGAATTATACAACTACTTGTAAAGTATTTCCAATGAATGAAACAAATCCAGCTAGCTGAGATCAGGAAATATGTGACTGATATTAGGTTACAAGGAAAATATAACCCTTCTGTATAGGACACCCTATGCCTTAATTGCAATGCATAATTTTTGTAAGCCCTAATACTTTAAAACAAGTTTTTTCAATACAGCTTTAGCACCTAAAGGCATTCACAGTAATAAAAACATGAAAATTGGCAATTTTGTTAAATTTTTTAAACCAAGCTATATTCAGCACAATTTCAGACAAATTTCTTGGCAATAAACCTATTAAAAACACATCAGTATATCAATTGTGCAACAGGGAATCATTTCTTAACAGATGTTTTCAGTTACAAAGCACAGTATTTTTCTATTTCCTGAATTTAAAATGACAATGACTTCTAACTTTTTAGTAAATGAGTGTTATGGTGGATCTCCGGTAAAAAACCTTAAACTTGGTAAAATGAAAAATTAGGTGATATGAGAAACCAGTGGAGAAAAGGACCAACTAAAAATCTGAACTATTCGAAAATTCAAATTTTAATTAGAAAATACTCAAAAGAATAACAGGGCATACAATTCTGTACTGTACCTAAAGTACTACACTATTTTCGTTGTTGTACACTGAAACATTTCTTAACAGATGTTTTCAATTAGCAAGAACAGTGTTTTTTTTTTATTTTCTGAATTTATAATGACACTGACTTCTTACTTTTTAATAAAAGATTGCTTCACTGGATCTAAGGTAAAAAACTTTACTTAACTAAGAAATGAGGTGATATAAGAAATATATCAAGAGGTGCCCATGAATACTACTGACTAAACGGGCAATCAAATTTTAAAAATGTCATATAATAAAACAGACATTACAGATGAAAAAATTGCTTAAAGCAACTAATACACCGTTAGATGGAGTACTGCGAGACCTAAAGACAATGGAGACAATCTTGGCTCATATAGAGGCAACAGCAAAGGAAGAACAGATCTCTACCTTACAATGCAGAATGAAGAAAAATACTTCTTAAAAATTGATGCAAAGTTTATTGTTTATTGGCAAATTAAAACTTTAAAATACTTAGCAAAGCAGAAATAGTTCTACATACCCCTTGAAAAGAGTGTTTTCTCTCAATTTGACAAATATTTTCATATAAATTACTGAAAATCTATGAATGACAAACAGCAGTAAAAGGAATGTACAACAGTGTTATAATAGTTTGAACTCCTTTAATGAGTTCACAGAACAGGAATGAAAAAGAGGCATTATTTCAGGTAGCTAGGATTTCTATTCATGAAGAAACACAGATCCTTCTTTAGCATCTGATAGGCTCCTAAAAATATCTTTGGAGAAGATCAAATGTTTCAAATTCCTTTAAAATTTCCTAAAAGCTAGAGTTCATCAAAATATATTATTTATTGAAAGGCTTACTATATCTTGCACTTTGTATATTCACTTATATATTAAAACAGTAAATAAATTATTACTGTTATTGGAAGACCATTTATGAACAGTTCAAGCACACAAAATATAATACATACTCGACAAAGGAAATCTAGAAGTGAAGCGGTGACTGCAGGATGAGACCTCATGGAATGATGCATGACTAGTATAGCAGGTTCTGTAACATAACACTTTTTTTTAACATCTTTACCCAGTCTTGTTGCTACGGTTAAACTTTGACATATAAATAAATATTCACTTAATTTTGAACTTGTACTGCCAAATTATCAAAAGATAAGCAGAGCAGAAATAATAAAAGAAGCACGTATAATACTTAGTGTTTTGCATAATATGAGAAAATGTAGTAAGAAGAAAGAAAATTTAAAATGGAAAAAAATAATTTTAAAAATTAAAAAAAGAATTAATACTTTCAGTTCCTTTCCTCCCTTCCGTAGCAGATAGTTTTTTATTCCATTCTGTTTTTAAATCTGTAAATCAGTTATCTAATTTTTTTTCTTTTCAGATCAAAGTCAAAGTGTCGAATAATTTGATTTTTCCCTTTTTTTACCGAAAACATTGTTAACAGATAGAAGTAACGGCATGATTTGGAGAGTACACAGCATACCCAAAATACTCTCATCAGAGCTGAGGAACTCACATACTGTTTGTATTGTCATGAAATAGTACTTATAAAACTTTGAATGACGCAAGTTCCAGAAATTTGTTCTTAGTAGTGTGATAAATTTAGTCAGTACTTTATTTATTATCATTCCACAACACAGATTAACAATACTCTATCAAAGTCCTAAAAACTACGTCCACTATAGGATCATTTAGTTTTTTAGGATGGAGTTTCTCCAGTTTTTTTTTTTTTTTTTTTTTTTTTTTTTTGACCAGATTCTGTTGATGCTGGGAGTTGAATGGAGAAATATATGCTCTGCCACCAGTATGCAATAAAAGTTGTGCCAAACAAAGTTGTCAGACTATAATCACAGCACCCATATTGCAGAAGGTTTGTCAAAGTTGCAGGTTATCAAAGACGATATCAAAAGAGGGCCAAAAACTTCAATATTTGGTGAAAATATATGATTTCCAATGTTTTATAAAGCACCAATGTCATTTTAGCATGAAAACTCTGTTCAACTGTAAAATCTACATCTGGTAAAACAATTTGTTTCAATATTTCATTCAAAGTAATATAAGTATCAAAAAGAAGTGTCTAATTTGACTAGTTTTTTGATATTATTTAAAGTTCTGAGTTTAGGCAATAGTTGAGCGAGTAGGGTAAGGATTGAGGACAGCATCTACCAAATGCGGAGGACAGCTGTGCTGAATTGAGCTGAGCGGTGCGGAGATGAATGAAGGTGAACAGCAACTGGAAGTGGAGTTTAGTCAGTTTAAAGAAAGCATTTGTATCTTTTAAATCTAAATATTTAGGCCTACTGTAACTGATTCTAAGGAACTACTATGTATAAAAACCCTAACCTAGGCAACAGTATCCCAGGTAATGAGAAATAATAAGTTTGAAGCATGGTCAGCATGGTGCAGGAAGCGGAGCCATTTGAAAACTAAACCCAGTCACAGTCACAGTCATAGATAGTTATGAGGAGCAAAGCCCAGCCACACTGCACTCCACTCATCTCAATTATGCTTCTAGTGGCCAAACTTACATTACAAACAAAATGTTAGGCTTTGAATATACAGTTTACTCCACTCTGCTGGAGTTTTTGGTGGCTACCTGGCCCAAACCAGAAAACCCTTCTGTCAGTCCAACATTTTGTTTATGCCACACAGGATCACTGTGATTACTGAATGGGAAAATGTGCATCAGAACATGTGTTAAAACTGCTTTTTTCTTTTAAAATAACCAAAACATTAATGTATTTTACTTATGCACATTTACAAATTAATTAGTTTTAATTTGAAGTATTTAATAAAAATATTTTGTAGTTTTATCACATTTTTGCCTAAAGGAAAAAATTGTAATTTCAGAAGACAAATATATATATTTGTAACGTAATACATTATGTAACTGTAAAATGTAATACACACACACGCACACACACACACACACACACACACACACACACACACACACACACTTTTTTAGAAGATAAAATTTTCTATAATAAAATACTTTTTTTTTAAACCTTTCGTTCATATACATACATATTGTTTCCGGAAAAAGTAACTTGACTCATACATATTTAAGAGTTTATAGCAACTTCAAAATGCTAAATTAGTTTTGGAATTTATATTACATTTTTAAGATACAATTTCATACAAAAAAGTAAATTTTGTTGTAATCTTTTACTTATTATTTAAAATGAACACAAAAAAAATAGCTTGGAAAAAATCTTAATGAAGGATATATATGTAAGGATATATATTTTTTTCCTTACATATATATCCTTCCTTGAAAATATTTTTAACAAATACAAGATTTTCTGAACTTACCAATATTCATAATGTTATCTTTATCAGGTTCAAAAAACAGCCAATCGTAAAACAGAGCAAGCTTTGCATTTGAGACAGCAATGTTCGACGTGGTCGTCGTTAAAAGCCATCCAATGACAGCCCACCTTGGTATTATATCTGAACACAATAGCTCATTTGTAGGATGAATGACACCAACAATGAAACGAATGAGATCACTTCGCAACGTTTGCGCTTCTGGTGTCGCTAAATACTGTAAAGCAAAAAACAACTCTGTAAATATAGTTAAAAAAAAATACAATTTAAATACAATTATAGATTTATTGAGTAAATCTTGTTGGTAATCCTAGAATTGACTTCTTACGCATAGAACGACAAAACTAGGATTGGCAGCAAGATGTACTTTTAATATAAGTTAAAATGTACAAATGTAAGTTATAATTTTTAGTAATAAAAATTTAATTGTTAAAAATTTTGTTTATGTAGCACACTAAAATTAATTACAGAAACTTTTTACAGTAGTTAGAATGAAGCGACCATAAATATTTAATAATATTTCCTTCAAGGTCTTCAAATAAAATTAAGGTCATTTCCAAACAACAAAAATGTAGTAGTAAGAGTAAAAAAAAGGATTTTTAGGAAATTCATGGCTATTCACAGCTTATAGAAAGAAAACAACTTTGTGAACAATGCAAGACAAAGTACAGAGTGGAATTAAGAATATTCACATAAACTAGTAATAACAGGAAGTAGATACAATTCTTTCAGACTATGTAACTAGGCAACTATGTTGATTACATTTTTGTGTACCTGTTTTTGAAACCAGTCTTGATACCTCTTGTGATTGCCAAACCTAACAGAGGATGTGAGAAATACCATCTTGTGTTCCATGTCCGGAGTAAGCCGAGACTGTAGAAACCTCCGTGATGTACGTGTCTGCAACATTTGCAGCACACCTAGCAAAAACAGATTAGAAACAAACGGAAAAACTTATCATAGTAAAAAAAAAACTAAACAGTAATATCTCCCCTTTTTAAAAAAGTCTCCAAACACCGGCAGTTTTCAAAAAAGAAAACATAGATTTGATAAATTTTATAACGTTGTAAATTACCAATGGTATCTTTATTTAATTGTTAACTTGTTTAAGATCTCATTAAAATTAATAAAATGAATTTCACTGATATGTGAAGTTGGGTATGAAAATCTGATTTCATCATCATAATCAGCATTAAAATACGAATAAATTAGATAAACAATTTAAACATTCAAATTACACTGAAACTATACCCTGACACTATTTTCATTTTCTCATTTCCAAAAAAATTTTAAAATGTCAAATGCTAATTTATGCAGATTTTAATGCTGATTATGATGGTTAAACCATATTTTCAAAAAATTAAGATAAAAATGTTTTTTTATTTAAAAAAAAAAAGATTTTTAATGCTCTCCATTTTATTTTAGACAAATTCATACTTATCACGGAAATTGTCAAATTATAACCAAAAAGAGGTTTCAGCATTTATTTACCACATGTAACTTTTCTCGTACTGATACAACGATAATTAGCAGATTATCACAGAATTTTTTTCTTCAGTATTCTACAAATATGGGCAGCGGCAGGTGACGGGAGATCAGGCGAGTTTGAAGGATACTGACATCTGGTTCCATTGTATATAAGGTAGCCTAATTTCCAAAAAAAATCTCATTACCACCGGTGACAAGAAAAAAACCTCAAAGATAAAATTTCAAATTACTTCTCTCTGTAATATTCTTGCTTTACAGTAACAGGTTTCCCATTATTTTCATCAACATAATAAGTGCCCAATATGCTCCACGCTCACATTGCAAACTACACAGTAACATACTCACTCAGTTTTGGATTTTCCATTATCATATCTGGACAATGAAAATCAAGAAAAAGTTGTAATATGTGTATACAAGGGTTGATCAAATATAAACGAGACTGACTTTCTAAAAACTTTTCCGTTGGACATTGAACTCTAAAGGGTGGGGTTTCAGGTAGCCTGGGAGGTTTGGGACGGGCGTAGACGGACAACATTTCCGTTCGGACTTTTCAGTATAAAACTATATAATGAGTGAGAGTGAAGTGCACGTTTCCGTGGAGCAGAGAATTATTATTGAGTTTTTGGCCAAGGAGGGGGTCAATCCGACTGAAATCTTTTGTAGATTGACGGCTCAATACGGGGACAGGACCCTGTCAAGAGCTCGCTTTTGCTTGGCACAAGGAATTCGCCGAAGGACGGAAGCAGTAGAAAACCTCAGCCATGATCGTCGCCCGACCACTTCCGTCACGGACGAAAACATTGATGCTGTTCGGAAGCTCCTGGACGAAGACAGACGTATATCGCTGCGATTTATTGCAGATGAACTCCAGTTGAGCTATGGTAGCGTTCAAAAATCGTTACATCAAACCTGGAACTCAGCAAAGTATCTGCAAGGTGGGTTCCACAATTTTGACCGACGTTCACAAACGGAATCGTTTGGAGATTTGCCAGCGACTATTGACCCAATTTGAACGAGATGGTGAGGCATTATTAAACCGGATTGTCACCTGTGATGAAACATGGGTTCACCATTACACTCCCGAGTCGAAACAGGCAAGTATGGAGTGGCAGAAGAGGGGAGAGAGGGCGCCTCTGAAGGCCAAATCACGATCGTCGGCCGGGAAGGTAATGGCCACTGTATTTTTCGACAATCAAGGCGCCTTTCACGTCGATTTCCTCCATCAACGACGCACAATAAATGCACAATATTATTGCGATGTTTTAGAGGCCATAAAACAGTCTTTTTCATAGGAAAAGGAAATCTAAACCGGCGAAACGTCATTCTTCTTCACGATAATGCCCGACCACATTCGTAACGCTACGAGGCTTAAACTCGATCAAATTGGCTGGGAAGCAATGGAACATCCCCATACAGTCCAGACTTATCACCCTGCGACTATCACCTGTTTGGGCCACTCAAAGAGGCGCTTGGAGGCCAGCGTTTTGAAGACGATTCTGCGGTGGAGACCTTCATGCTCCAATGGCTCAATGAACGCCCGAGAACTTTTTACGAAGATGGAATTAAAAACTTCCAATCCGTGGGAAAAATGTGTTACTCGTGTAAGGGAGACTATGTAGAAAAATAAGTTGTATCAAGAATAATTTGTAAGTAAGCAATAAATTTTTTAAAAAATCAGTCTTGTTTATATTTGATCAACCCTCGTATATACATACTGTATATGTATATGAAAAAGTCTAAAGCCAGTTGTTTGGACATACAAGACAGTTCAACAAATTTTTCTGACAAACTCAACATGAGATATATTTTTGCAATTGTGCCAAGACTAACTGGTGAACAGAAAGCTTAGCCTACTTATGTCTGTACACAACTAAAAGAGCAAGTCAGAAACAATCATACTTTATGGCATAACCAAGAATGAATGAAGAGTGGGTTAATGGTTGTTATAATCCAACAGTCATTGCAGTAGAAATCCACAGCAGCCAAAAAAGGTATGTCAAGTGCACAGCCATGTCAAGTCAATGTTGACAATTTTGTTCACAAGGAATTCTTACGTCCAAGACAAAACATATTAAGATCGATTATTCATAGTCTGTCAGAAATCAGCCTATTTAAATATACAAAAAACTGAAGCCAGAATTCCACAAGGTTCCATGTTATAACATATTTTGTGTAACATTTACACAGCTGACATTCCAGACACACAAAACACAACCATTGCTAGTTATGCTGATGAATACAGTAATACTTTCTTAATGTGACGTATCAGAAGAAGTGACACTAAACTTCAAAATCATAATAAATTAACAACCTGGTTTCAAAATTGGAGAATAAAAATAAATCCAGCAAAATCACATCATTACACCTTTACTCTACATAAAAAATTGATCTTTTGAGTATTTAAATAACACAGCAATCCCTCAAGATAATAGAAGATATTTGGGCCTATACCTTGACAGAAAAATGACAAGAGCTATCCCATAAAAATAAAACATCTAGTTTTAAATTCTATACTCAAACTCCTTTATCAACTTCTAAATTTTAATTCTGTTTACTTCTATATAAAAATATAATAATTTACAAACTCGGTTCATACAATTTGGACATACAGCATACAACTTATTGGCTTTGCAAAGAAAAGCAATTTACAAAAGTTTTAAGAATTTGAATCAAAATTATTATGATTAATCACCAAAGCACCTTCACATGTTAGCCACTTACTCTGCACACAGACCTCAAGATTCTTTCTTTGAACAATCAGGCCCAGTTATACTTTTTAAGATTTCGTAACAAAATTAAAAACAGGAATCCACAAGTCAGAAATTTTTTTAATAAGACATTAAATCCATAATGACTTCGGTGGTTTTGGAGTAGAGACCTTCTTGACCAATAACACTGGGCAAGGGGCAATAATTCATAATATAATTATTCATGTTATTATTATTCATTTATTATTATTATTATTATTATTATTATTATTCATGTTTCCTATTATTATTCACTGTATAATTTAGCTGTTGTGCAAATGTGTATAATTCCAAATAAAATATAACTCTTAAAAAAAATAAAATAAATCCAAACATGTAATTACAACTGAAAAGGCACCATTTTAATATGACTGAGGAGATTCAGACAGAATCGCATGAGTCTTTAATTCATGTATTTAAGATGACTTTTAAAGATGTATGAACACATGGGAAAATGTTAACATCTCTGTCTACATCTTCAAGGAGACTACTTTGAATAGGTGTCAATTAGGAGTTACAGTAAGCAACTTTTTTATACCAGAATTTCCCATAAATTTTGGTAGCATCTCACTTACATGAATTAAAGTGCGAGAACTCTTCAAATTTCTGAAAATGTTTTACGTGTTTGCATCTTACTTAGCCCTGCTACAAGCCTTATAATATTATTTCAAATATCTCAGTCCACAAAAATTCTCCAGCTCAAATCTGTACTGATAAGCTGTTTATAGTTTATCCAGGTTAAATTTCCATCAACCCAGAAGAATTAAAAACTCAATGAACTTGCTTCATTAAATTTATTTTCCACCAACTTTAATGTTTTATTGGCCAATGTGAAAGTGACGACCCTGGACATTTTTTCCGTTGTCCCATATAACCAAAATCATTACTTGCCTGTACTGATATAATTTCAATATGAAAAATTTAACATAAAATCAACAAAAAATTAAACTGATTATTGCTGTTTAACTAAATAACAAACAGATAACATTGCAACATATTTAGAATACAATGTGCACAGATTAATAAAAATTTCTTACCAGTAAATGAAGGGTTCAAAGATTTAGGATTACGTAAGATGTCACGCCATAGTTGTTCAAATTCAGGTATCCTCGCAACGTTTTGCAACAATCTGACTAGATCCCGCCCAATGACGAGACATTCGGTAAATCTTTCTCTTAGTAATGATACAGTAAATGTCACTTCCTTCTGACGCAAACCCATTAAAGCAGGGGAATTATGATCTTCAATAAGACGTAGATATGTATAAACTACAGACGCAAGAAGAAGGGGGTACTTATCCAACCACAGCCTGAAAATAAAATTTAGTTAATATGTATTCGAATTATTGACTATGAATACTCAAATTATAGTTCAATAAGTATGTGCCTGTAGTTTTTTTTTTTGTGGCTGAACAAATTCATTAAGAATTCAGGCAATTCACTATTTTTTTCTCAAAATTTAATAATCAAAGATATACATATGTAAATTTTAAACCTTTTACATGTACTCAAATATTTTTGACACAATATGTTTCAAATTTCACGGCAGTTGGTCACACATTCCATGTTGGTAGTATCTGATAAGAAGCTGAATATCACCTTGTCATATGCAGAGCAACAAACGGAGCAAATTTAAGTTAATTAGACTTATAAAAAACTAGAAGATATTGTTTTTTTTTATAGTTTGTATTCATTTCTGTATTTATATATATATCATCATTACCATGTTTCATGAAATTAGGGTACTGTTTTACAAACAGCCTGTATACTGGCACAATATCTGAAAACTTAATTTGGCTTATATTTCAATAAAAATTTGCCATAAACAATTAAGATCTGTTACTTAAATAGAACAGGTGTTACTTAAATATAGCATGTGTTATATTCGCTTATTAATCAATTATTTTTTATCTGCGTACAGGTAGGCCAAAATAATCGGCTAATCAAAAATATACATCTACATTTATGAATTAAATTAAAATTAAACAGGCTTCTGCTTGATAAAAGACAAAAATAAATTACTTGCTCACCTGTTAATGAGCTTAAATAGTCAGAAATTTCTGCAATCAGACCTGAATAATTGTAACAGTTGGCCAGATTACATCTTAGAATACTGCTAAAATTACTAATATGTTTTTGTTTTACAAATTTACGTCCTTCATGTACAGTGCTTAAAAACAATTATTTCAAAATAAATTATAAATACCAACTGATAAAAAAATGCTCACCTATTTTCAATAAAAATATCTAAAAGTGAATCGACCAGAGCGATATTCTTAGGCGAAACATCACCTCCCGCAGCATGTCTCATCACATTCCAACATAATGTTTCCACACCAGTCACAGCATTCCTTATTAATTCCCTGAGTAACCACATTAATTGAGTTCTTGCTGTGTCTTGTAGTTTCATCCATCTGTCCAATACTAATTGCGATAAATGTACAAGGACCAATGACAAACCATCTCTTGTTACTAAGGTTAAATCTCGATAGCTCTGGAAAAAAGTTTTTTAAAAATTATTATACAAAAAATGTTGCACATACATTGCACAAACTTTCTCAATCAGTATTCTCCCCCCCCAAAATATTAATTTGTAAGCTATAAAAGAAATAAAAAAGTCAACAGCTTTCACAAACACACACACACACACACACACACACACACACATACACGTGCACACACTCTAGTAAAAAATAAATAGATCTACATAAGATGTTCGAGAGATAATGATTATAAATCTGAACGAAAGTTTTACTAAACATTAATTTAAATATTATAACAAACTGAAAAGTGGGATATCATCAAATATTAACATTCAAATGCAACTATAATTGTTACCCAAAGTAAGAGGGATATTAAGTTAAGTAAAAATATCAATGTTAGATTTTTTTTTTTTTTTTTTTTTTTGGTGTTTAATGTTTGACTATTGTGCACACTTGGGCTAATGCAGACGATGGGATGATTTATAGCCTATGAAAATGCCAAGCCCTGGCCGGGAATCGAACTCGGGTCCTCAGGGTGAAAGCCTAGTACGCTATCCACTAGGCCACCGAGGTGGCTAAATAATATAAATATGATAAGACTTAAGAAAACCCAGATTATCAAAAAATTTAATAAATTAGTAAACTTTTTTCTTGTGTAAAGAAACAACAGGGCTATGATAAGCTAAAAACACATTTAGATATACAATGTATTAAATTTTAAGACCAAAGTATATAATTCTAATTTTGTAGTTATAAAATTATGTGTACAAATTAATTTAAATAAAAAAAGATTAAATTCTAGTAAAAAAACATAAAGTTTAATCAAGTTATTTGAATTAAACACTTTAGAAATACCTACGACCCAAAGTTATTTTACCAACTCTCAAAAATACTACTGTATATAAACCCTGCATAAAGATTTCATTCTATAACCACTCAGTTTTTTCCTTGAAATGACATTTTCATTACAATTTTTTTTTAGGACCAAGTTACGAGTATAATTACTGCACTGAATTAAATTTTCAACTTTAACTAGTATAATACAATTAGTATAATTGTGCCTCTTTTCAAGTAGGCTACAAACTATTAACATTACTGTTAATATATTATATTAATATTTTATAAGCACAAAATTTGTATTTTTTACAAATCTACCTATTTGGGAACTACGAACAATTTTTATCTCCATGTATAGACATGGCTATAGAGCCTCCTCAGCACACGGTCAGACACAAACTGGCCTAGTAAGAAATCTGTCACTGTGAAAAATTGAATATATGATAAAGTTTCTAAATTTTATTTCTGAATATACTTTTATAACATATAAAAACTATCAGTTATATATCTATACGCTTTGAAGAAAAAATATTCTGAACTAGTATTATCATCACTTGGCAAAATACCAATTAGTACAGGCCTATCTTAGGTATTCATTTGAAGTTAATGAGGTGATTAAACCACAACCTTGAAAATCATGTCCATAAATGATTTTTTGGGCACTTTCACAGATAACCTAAAAATAAATTTGCTGCACTATTTAAAAAACAATAACAAGAAACATCTGTTAACAAATAGGCATATGCAACATTGAGGTTAATTTTTTAATTAAAAGTGATTGATTCATTTTCTAATTGGATACATTGTAAGGTTTGTTTATGTTATGACAGAAATCTAATCAGACTTTTCAAGTCTTATTTAATATAAGACTTTTTCACGTAAAAGAAAAAATATCCTAGAAATTTTAAATAATCAGTCATATTATTGTCCCAATTTCACTCATTTTTGAAAAATTACTATTTTAAGAAAATTTATAAATAAAATATGAAAGTGCATGGTAATTTTTGAGGCATTCAAACTATGGTTCAGTTTTGCTTTTATTTGATTTTGGTGTATTCACTAAGAAAGTAATGGTCTTATTCCATGGCAGTTAATTCTGCTTTCAGTATTTTTATTAGTTCTTTTTTTGTATATAATTTAACTGAAATAAAATGAAAGACAACCACACAATGATGCATCCACGGCGATCACATGTAACTCATTAGTTAATTATAGTCTGTGTGAATTCAGACTGGCATTCAATTCTGTAGTGATCACAGTGCAGTGGCGATAGGAATGCTTCTTTCCTGATTTGCACGCTGATCACGGTACACATTTTCAAATATTACAGAAAAACTTACTAAATATGTAAAAGTGCAAAAAATTTTATATTATCTATCCCATTCCAAATGTAAAACTATTAAAAAGAAGAAAAATATTATGCAATAAAACAGGAGAATTATTAAATAATTTTAATTCAAATTGACATATTAGCTTATATTCTGATAGTTATAAATTAGTTTACCTTATAACACAAAACCTATAATTTAAGAATCTTGTAAAATAAATTACGACCTATAAAAAAAAGAACAGACATATAAAAACTGAAATTACTTGTGAAACTGTACCTATAGGTTATTACAATTTTACTCTTTTAATTTTCTGCGTTACTGACATGTTTTGACGTTACGATAAATATTTGCTTTTCAGTTATTTGTTGAATTTACAATTACTGATTAAGCTATTTCTGATAAATATTAAGTAGACAATTGTTTAACAAAGGAAAATTAGAATGGCGTTTGTCAAAATTCTTGTTAACAATAAGTCATTTATTTTTTTTTTTAAGGCTTAAATACCCTTTATGGCAGTAGATTTATTATATACATGTTCAAACTATTTTATTGCCACCACCATTGCAGCCGCTTTGTTGTGTGGAAACCTGATTGTCAAAGCAACCATTACGGAGGCCATGTTGATGTATATGAGCAGATAAAAGATATAAGCTACTTTAAGATAATCTGTTCACTTACTTTTGCTGCATTATGAGGTTCTGTTAGAATAACACAAATAAGGCCTAATGAAATATTTTCTTCATGATTCTTGTCCTTGCTCACAGCACTGTTGAGGGCATCGTGTGCTTCTTTCTCAGAAAGCCCAGAGATCAGATTTTGTAGTGTATGGTATCCATGGATATATTTCTGAAATTAAAGTGACAGTTATTATTTGGCCTACTGTAAAATATCTATTTAACCTTATGCAGTAAACAATTAGCAATGTTTATATACTTATATTTAATAAACTTATAGCAACCATAAATACGACAGCTTTTATGAAAAAATAAATTTCAGTATAGTAACTATAATATTTTTGTTTACTAGCCTAATACATGAAATCAGAAGCAGCAGTGGGCCTTTTTTCAATTAAAAAAAAAAATCAAACTTTATATTGTAGTGCATAGATTAAGAACTATGCACTTGGAATGAATAAAAATAAGTTCTGAAAGTAGAGAAGAGAAATAAACATAGTAAAAGTGGGACAAACGTGATAAAGATAGTGGAAAAGTTTAACTACCTGGTAAAGTTACATCGCTTAATTGTACCAGACCTTTCAAAACTAAATTAAAACTTTAAGTGGTTATGGTTTCATTATATATGTTTTCTAAACCCTGAAGAAAACTCTACTACAGCACATGCAGAAAAACTACACAGATGAATTATTTAAAATTATTAAAACATCAGCTTTTTTACTGTTACTTGTCATGAACAAGTTTTCTCATTGTTGTCAAATAAAAAAACAAAATAAAATAAAATAAAATACTTGTACATGTAAAAATGTGTCTACAATATTGCCCTATAGTAATTAATGAGTATTTTTTATTCCGTCATATCTTTACCTGTAAAAGTACATATCACAATGATACAGTGGTATTATGAATGTGAACAGAGTTTATCAATCAGGTTAAGAATGTTTTGTACTCACAACAGTTAGGATGATAGGCCAAGCTCTGTAATTGTTTATAAGAAACTTATTTAAAAACCACTTTAAGAGTTTGTTTGAAACCAAAGTAGTAAAATTTTGAAAACACAGAGTTTACTGGAGACAACAAGAGGCTAGAAAGACCATTATATGAAATTGTTGTTGCTGATAAATGATAATGTTTTGTCACAGTGAAGAGAGAGAAAATGTTGCCTCAAGAAAGTTGCACTTAACTTAGATATTAGTAAGACAATAATATGGCTTAACAACCATAAGTAGATTTTTTTTAAAGATGTTATCAAATGCTGTTTAATTCCAAAGGAATTTGTGTACTATATTGTATTCTAGTTTACAACAAACTGTAATTATTTAAAGTTTTACCTCATTTTTGATAATCTAGTATAAAGGGGAAAATTCTTTTCAAAGGAAAATGAAAGCGATGACTTTTATAGTACAGTGAATGATATAATAATAGAGACAGAATGTTAGTAAAAGAAGAGTTTAACCAAACGTCTGGGGGATTTGAATTCCGCACACGAACCATTTGTAGTATGACCTGTTGCAGGCTGAGTGGATGAACCTTACTCTTTATGAATTAACGTACCAACACCTGTGTTAGAGATGGGCCATGTTCTTCAGTTTTGAACATTTATGTAATGTGCTTTAGTATTGCAGCGATTTTTTAAACTTGTATAAATGGCAGATTTTAAGGAGCAAAAAACCTGCATCAAATTTTGCTTCAAGCTTCAAAAACTGTTGCAAAAACGCATTGCATGCTTATGGAAGCATTTTATGACAAGGCTATGAGTTAAAGCAAACCTTTTTTGTAGTACAAACATTTCCAAGAACAGACAAACATCTACTGACGATGATGAGCATTCAGGATGACCATCGACAAGCACAACATGTGAAAGTGTGACAGGCTATTGTTGCAAAATGAAGACAAATTATCCATGATATTTCTGCAATCATATAAATGTCGTGCAGGTCCATGCATTGTATCTTATCACACAATTTGGGCAAGAGATGCATTGCTGAAAAATATGTACGAAGACTGCTGAGCAGTGACCAAAAAGAATGCAACAAGAGATGAACCTCCCCAAACTTCATTCCCAATGCCATAACTGGTGATGAAAAATGGGTTTATGGTTACAACCCTGAAATTAAGCAGCAGTCGTCACTGTATAAGTCGCCATCTTTACCACGGCCAATAAAATCAAATCAAGTTTGCAGCAACGTGAAGCCCATACTGACTGTTGTTATTGTCATCCAAAGGCATTATCCACAAGGAATTTGTTTCCCCTGGTAAAACTGTTAATACAAAATTTTATTCAAAGCAGCTACGTGACAGCACTAGGTGCAAACATTCAGAAAAGGAGGAAACAAGAGCTGGGTTCTCCATCACAACACACTTGCGCATACATTGCTAGTCGTTCAGAAATTTTTGGCTTCCAAAAATATGGTAGTATTTCCCCGTGTACTCTCTTCACTTGACCCCTCGCACAGGACATGCTTCAAACACTATTCATGCATGGATACATGAAGTACACTTTGATGCATGGATTCATGAAAAAAGTGCTGGAATTGCAGTATCCATGTCCAAGAAGACTATTTTGAAAGAGACAGTGGAAAACTAGGAGTTATGGTAAGCAATTTTATTTTTATGCTAAAATTCCCCGAACTTTTGGGTAGCACCTCATATATATATATATATACATAAGGGCTTAGTGATCAATGTTTCCTAAAAGCACTGGTCAGTTTACTGCATCTCTACAATGTGCACTTCAAGGTTAACTGGGCATTGAAACCATAGTTATTTTTGTTCCTTTACCTTTATCATTACTATTAAGAGTGATCCATAATCCTTATTAGTCTAAATCACAAAGTATTGCCATTAAAAATATATAAAGTATACATATGAAACTAAACCATCATATTAGTGCTAGCAGTACGGAGGAGACACCCTTTTAACTAGCTGCCAACTGGATGAGTCATATACACCACCTCTTGACACTATTGTTACAAAAAACTACAGTCCTGTCTGTGAAACAGTCTGGTTTTTATTAACACATGATATTCATGTGGCAGAGTGCTTGTGTAGCACAACGTTTATCTCTAGCACATTGCTACATTTAAAATATCTACCAAGTAGAATTATTAGTGTTTTATTTGGCATATCGTTGGATCTATATGTATAGTATTAATATTTTTATGGATAAAAGCCAAGACAGAGTTTTGATTATACTTTCATGTCATGTTCAATAAGCCACTGTTTTAACAAGCCATTCCCTTGACCAGACTAGGGTCCATTCACAAAATGGCTGTTTAAGGGGTTATCCACTGAAGTAGGCGGAACATGTAACAGTAGATTCATGATTATCCGAGTTCTGGTAAACCAAGGCAGTGTCATTAAAAAAAAAACTACATTACATTAGGCCTATATCAGAATTAGGAATAAATACAAAGCTTGCACTATTTTTAGAATGTGTGATCCTATTTGGTTTGTTGAAATGAGATTAGGGGTATATAACTGTGTAGTAACTTTCCACCAACCATAATGTACGAATTTGATGTGAAATATTGTTCTAGACCTTTTCCCATGTTTTGGTCAATATTGATTTTTAGAACATAACAGAGGTTACTACTTTACCTTTGACACATTTGACAATTTAGGGTAAAATGTTCTACCATACAAAATTCATGGAGAAAAGTGTTTGGCATAAAAAAAACTAAAAAGAACAATGAAGACTCTGTCGATAAACCAGACGAACTAGCTAATACATTACCTGTTGACCTTTCAACTGATAATGCAGACATTCATAATTCTTATAAACAAGATAAACAAATGGAGCTTACTGATGACACAATTGTCGATATGGTAAACAATCCTCATGGCGAAGAGGATGAAGCTGACAAGATAATTTAAAAAATATCTCACTCTGATGGCTTGAAAGCAAATGAATCAGCTTCTGCCTTCATAGAACAACAAGAAGATTTCTCACTGTACTATCTTCTGTTTCTACAGCCTTGCCGAGCCGCCTCGGTGGTCTAGTGGATAGCGTACTAGGCTTTCACCCCGAGGACCCGGGTTCGATTCCCGGCGAGGGCTTGGCATTTTCATACGCTAAAAATCATTCCATCGTCTGCATTAGCCCAAGTGTGCACAATAGTCGGACGTTAAACACAAAAAAAAAAAAAAAATACAGCCTTGCCACAATATTGCCACATCCAGACAAGGCAAGAAGTTAGCCCAGAAAATCGTCAAAGACTTTTTCAGAAAATAATTTTGTTTTAAATACTGTACAGATTATTTTTTTACCGGTATTTTGTAAATGTTTCTGTCAGAGTATAAAGCATAGTATGTACTGTGCTTTTCCAAAGAGTTTATATGCAGTATCAAATTTTTTGAAAACAGTTTGTATTAGTACTGTACGTACATGGTACATGAATTGAAAAAGTGTAGCCTATGTACAGGATGAACAACATTTAAACATTGTTCTGCTACAAAACTATATTAAGTAACCTATAACTTAGTACTTCTATTTGGTATTGAAATTTCAAGTAGAGTATTAGCTCAAATTTATGTTTTTTCATAAATTTTCATAATTTCAAGATTTTTTACTAAATTATATTCCGTGCATGCACGTGTGCACACACACATACACAAACCACTTTTTTCACTTAGGGGAGGACATGAAAATGGATAAGTTGAAAAATGAGACACATTGTGAAAAGATGAATCATTGATTCAGTGTATGCTAAGCTGAATGTAATTCCAACTATTTTGTGTACAATACTCAGCTGAATAAACAGTCCTATATATATACTATTTGCAATATGTATTATTAATAATCAAATCCAGACCTGATAAAGCTTATTGGGAGTTCTAACAAATAGCAACACAAGTAAAATTACTATATTAACCTTTCCTTGTTTAATATTGCAGATGACTCATGCCTCTATGTGATGACTGTACATTACACATAATTTTAGTCCACCTCACATGTGATGGACTACACACTGTACCAAAATTTGTAAAGAAACTTCAATTGGATAGAAATAGAAGTTGATGTAGAAGTTAATAATCTAAATTGTTTCTTCTTCCTTTAAAACCCATTTATAAACATAGCAATTTTAAAATAACTCAGAATTTAGTAAATTTCTAAAGTTTGTCCATCCATCTCTTTTAAATCTGCATTGTACTTTTTGTAAAAAAGTTCCTTATATCATCTTTTTTACAATAAAAAAAGCTTTCAGATAAAAATAAATGGTTCCATAAATTCTAGCTAAAACTCTACTTGAAATTTCAATACCAAATAGTAGTACTAAGTTATAGGTTACTTAATATAGTTTTGTTGCTAAAACAATGTTTAAATGTTGTTCATCCTGTAGATAGCCTACACTTTTTCAATTCATGTACTATGTACGTACAGTACTAATACAAACTGCATATAAACTCTTTGGAAAACATTATTTCCAGTACATACTATGCTTTATGCTCTGACAGAAACATTCACAAAATACCAGTAAAAAAATATTACTGTAATAATTACAGGAGTCATCTGAAAGAAGTCTTATGCAATCTACTAATTTCTTAATCAAGTTCCTGAGTTTTTTTAAATCCTACAGAGAGATACAATATTTATTTGTGTTTACTAAAATAAATTAAATGTGTTTTCAAAATTAATCTTAATTCATGCAATAACATTCAGATTTAATTTTGTATTTCTTACCTGTTAACTGCATATTACATACAAAATTCTTGATGCTTACAATTAATAACCTCGAATGATAATAGCAATAATTTGTATACCAAATGTAATTTTTTATTTAATTTTTGGATTGTGACCGAATTAATGCTGTGGTGATGGGGTTGACGTAGCTTTGATGTGATTGACAAAGTCACAATGGGATTGATAAAAGAGTTGCGAGTATGATTTAACGGTACATAATTTATCCAAAATACTATTAAAATAATGATGTAGATAGTTTTAATAAACGTTTATTATAATTATGAACATATTAACTCAATATCAGTACAAAAAATAAGCCCTACTGCAATTAAATAAAATTATAAAACTTGCAAATCAGAAATGTGCAAGAAAACCTAACCTTACCTATCAGGGCTTTTGTTTAATGATCATTTCAAGTACATATAAAATAATAACAATGGAAAAAGCTAAATGTTCTACCAATCTGGAATCTTAAAAGCTGACATAATATGTCAAAAAAAGGCATCACACCAATAGCCTCTATTGGCAAGTCAAGTCGGTGAAGCAGCTGGGAATCAGGTGCCAAAATGGTTCAAGGCTGGCCAGAAGTTTCAGAATGTTTCAGGAATTTCAAGAATGTTGGAGAATATTGTTAAATGTTTCAGAATGTTATAGAATCTTCTAAGACTTGAGAATGTTCCAGAATGTTTGTCAATGTTTGAGAATAATTTTCAACAGTTTGAGAATGTCTCAAGATGTTTGGGAATGTTCTGAACCTTTGAAAGGACTAACTGTTCCAGAACATTCTAAAATGAGAGTCCGAATATTGAATCGAATGTTCCAATATACTGTTGCAGTAGGGATACATTCCAGCTCATAAGGGTATTTATAAGCAATGGCAAGATACATGAATCATATTTTTGGAAGTTGATCAGGAATGTTCTAGAATTGTTCTATAATTTTCCAGAATGTTCAACAATGTTCAGGATGTTTTAAGTCGGTGAAGTGCTGAGAATTAAGTGCCAAAGTGGCTGAAGCTGGACAGAATTTTCCTGTATGTTCTAGAATATTGCTGAATGTTGGAAAATATTTCAGAATGTTATATAATTTTCTATAATATTTACAATGTTTGAGAAAGACCCAGGATGTTCAAGAATGTTCTAGAATGTCTAGAAGATTCTGGACCTTCAAAGGGAACTGTTCTGTAATGTTCAAGAACGTTCTAAAAACAAAAATCCACAATATTCTAACACATTCTCAAATGCTCCATTATACTGTTGTAGTGGGGATACATTCCTGCTCATAAGAGTATATATAGGCAACGGTGAGACGAATGTGTCAGTTTACTTCTGGAAATAGGTCAGGAATGTTCTATAATTTTCCAGCAATGTTCAGGATGCTTTAAGTTGGTGAACCAGCTGGAAATCAAGTGCAAAAGTGGTTGAGGCTGGCTAAAATTTTCCTGAATGTTCTAGTATATTTCAGAAGGTTTGAGAATGTTCTAGAATATTTGAGATGTCTAGAATGTTAAAACATTCTATTGTTAATATTCTAAAAATTGTGTTACAATTTTTTAGAAATCAAATATTTTAAACATACAACCCAAGCAAAGCCGAGATATACAGCTAACAAGAAAAACATTAAAAAAATCAATAAAGTATCAAGAGACACTAACTTGACAATAATGTTAATAATTGCAGTTATTTATCATTAGGTTAAAAAATTTGAATTTTTTACAAAGGCCTACACAGCAGTATGTTATGTGATAAAAAATAATAATATAAACTAGTGTCAGTAGGCCTAATATATTATGTTTAAACATGACCTTAATTTATTTATTTTTTCTATTACTATAGTATTAAATTTATATTTATAACCCATTATAAGCAACAAATGGAAAATCATTTTAATAAATTAATGTTAAAATTATATTACACTTTCTTTGCTTTACCAGTGAAAAAACTAAATATTCATCAAATCTGTCAAGGCTATCATATCTGGTCACATGGCTGAATGACTGATTTCAGATTCTATAGTATTTTTTTTGTTTTTTTTGTTTTTTTTTTGTTATTTTAAGGTGAAGAGCACATAGAGGCTATTATCGCATCCCTAAATATAAGTGTGAGTGTAAAGTGTTAAAGTCGTAAGTGTAATGTTGTAAGTGTGTGTGTTGACTCAGGTACCACGAAGGACATCTAAATCCTCTCAATAAGTGCAGCTAGCCTGCACCCCCCTGTGGGAGATTCTATAGTAAATCATTGTTCAACCAAACCATATATGGAAAGCATGGTTTGAGGTTTAGCTTCTGATTTAAAGATACGTTTTTATATTATTCAATACTGGTAAAAACATACATTTTATAAAATATTAGGGTGACCAGAATGGTGAATAATTAATGTACTATCAAGCTATTATTTCAATCTTAATTATTTTCTTAGGATTCTGTAAATAAACTTGGATAAAAAACTCACTACACTCACAATGACTGATGCTTGCACTTGGAACATGCTACAAAACTTCTACTATTATTGCATACTTGAAACCAGGTGTTTCGATGATATGCATATTTCTCATAAAATCTTTATTATATAGTTTTCTTTAAAAATTGTTGTCCAAAGTGTAATATGTACCAATAAACTTTCTAATGTGACAAACTTATGCCTTTTCTTCTTCGCTTTTAGACAAAATTTATTAACATAACAGTAACCTTACCTTGCAGAAGACAGTGCCACAATGACAATATGCTACAATAACCTTATTTTATCTATATATTAAATTACTACTTGTACACACAATTAAAGTGTAACAATATGCAGGAAGATTTGTTATTTAAAAATACATTATTTAGTAATTATATTTTAATTTCCAATTAATTTTAATAAAAGGACTGAAATTGTCCTTATTTTTGATTATGACCCATTGATATATTTTTCCTTTTCAATTCAAGAGCTATCAATAAAACACTACAAAACCGACAATGGGGCAATGAAACTTAATTTTATGAAATGAGTTCTAAAATTTAACTATTTTTTTATCATTTGTTAAATAAAAATTAGCGTTCCAAACTTTCAAATAAAATATGAGTTTAACTCACAATTATGGCACACAGGTGTATCACAGAAATAGTGAAAGCAAATTTCCCCCCAAAAAATCATGCCATAATTTTTTAAAAATCAGATTTCATTATAACCAGAGTTAAAAACTATATAAATTAGGCTAGTATTTCAAATCACAATGAAGAATGAAAATGAATCATGACCACCATCAGATTCATTTTTGTATCTAGGCAAATTTTAACATTTTTTACGATAGTGAAATCAGACTTAGAAAAAAAAATTTTAGAACTATTGAAGGTTAAACAGGTATCATTTGGTTATACACAATAAATTTTAATTAGTCATTACTTGGCTAGATCTGCCATTTTTGTTTGATATCCCTAGTCATTTATTTTTAGCAATGGACTTCAAAGTATTTTAATTAGAACAATTTGTAATATTAATCTTCAATAAATACTAACATAAAATAAAAGTGGAAAGATATAATCACTAAACCAAATTAATGAACATTTCTGTACCATAATATTTAATAAAATTTTTATCATTTATTTTAATGTCTATATATCAGGAAAAAGATTTCCTATAGCTAAATTGAAACACTAGTGACTGCAGTCTTTTTTTTATCAAAAAATATTATTTTTATTGTAATCAAACTTTTACTTTATTTATAAGTTATTTATAATTGACTGGAGAGTATGTAATTTTTGTAATATATATTTTGTTATAAATGGAGTTTTTTTATTATTTCATCCTTTTGATCTATTTACTGACCCATGCCTATGCTGTGTTACTGACCATGCTTATGTCAACTAATTCTGTTATATGCAGGTAACAGCTGTAGAGTGCAGCTAAGTATAATTAAGTTCTACTATATTTATTTGAATTTTTTTCAATTCCAATTTATTGGTTGGTACTTTTGGATTTGAATTATTTTGGGATAACTATTTATATTTGGAGTTTACAAAAATTTGGGAAATTAGATTACAATTTAAACATTATTAATAATAAATGTGTTTTTAAACTAGACAATACTATCTAGATATATGTCTAACCTGGCAGACTATTTGCCAAACCTACTTGGGTTTTTAATAATTATAAAGTCAATGAATATAAGTATACACCCTATAAGAACACTGTAATATTTTTAAATGTTATTTTCATGATAATAATATGTTCACTGACAATCAAATATAATGGGTAATTAGGTTTTTAAATTAATATTAATTTAAACTAAATTGTACCACAGTTTCAACGTGTAAATCACATTTAACTTTGATAATGATTTGAAATTTATTTTCCTTCTAAACTTGGATACTTGAATGATTGATGTTACAACAAACAAAAGCAGGAAATTCAAGTGAAATTTAGACTTACCAAACCACTATCAAAATATACACTTGATTTTAGCCTGGGAATTTAGTTTTTTTAGTACTGTTCACGCACAAAATAATACTGTTAAGATGAAATTTGAACAAACTTCTACCACAAATAATAGTTCTGAAGATTGTAGGGCACACAATACAAATCTAGGCTAGTTCTTTAAGACTTATTTGTATTATAGGCTATGTACTAATTTAATACCTATCTCAATATTTTCTACAAATAATAAACTGTATATAATTTATACTTCCTATGCACAAGTTTATTTTTTATTAATTTACGAATTTTTTTAATATTTAGAAAGATATTTAACAAGAATGGTTTCGAATTGCCCTCTTCAGAAAGTAGCACTCCTAGTGGTTCTGATTTGTAATTAACACCTTGTGGACTAAAACATAATGGCTGCCTCAAAACTCCTTCCAAGAACGAAAATAAAATTAGGTTTACCTCCTCAATATCATCCTTTTTAACACTTATAATTGTAGTATTAAATAGTCGGGATGGTGACAGTTTTGACTGTTCCATTTTTAACTCAATCAAACACTAAATATAACGAAAAATTTAAGTTATTCTACACTCCACCCGCATTCTGCTTCCTACATCTTTCTCGAGAAAATTATTCTGAGATGGCGCGCATGAATACATTGCCTATTACGACAACGGCGCGACATCGTATAGAAAGACAAAAAAATAGTTCTGCGGACTACCACAAAGCTTTAAAAATAATGTTACAAGAAATAAAAAAAACAATCGCTTGGCAAATAGTACATTTGTAGTACAATGTATTATTTATATCAATAACAAAAACATCAAACATATTGGGAATAAATGTTAATATTATCCCTACTACTACCTTCTCTTTTTTTACGATTTGCAAACATGCTGTAAAATTTGTCCTTTATTTACTGTTAGTAATAAAGTAATAGCCATAAGTTAATAAAATTAAGCTCAAAATTAGAATTAAATTATTACTTTAAACGAAATATAAACGTAAATTAATTTATTAATTTAAAACTTAAACTTGTATACATTTTACAACATGTATCACAGTTTACATTCCGAAAAGTTTCTCTGTGTTTTTTTCCCATTACACTTTATACACTAATAATAATTAATCATACTATATTATCATCATCATAATCATCATTATCATCATCATCACCATCATTATACGTATCAGTGACTGTTTTAATAACCTTTCTAATGCAAGATGTTTATACAAATTAATTTTATATTTTCACTATACGTTGTGTATAGAGAGTACATTGTTCATGAAAAAAATAATTTTAATATTTTGATGAATTTTAGTACAATTTAAACAAAATTTGAATAAAATCGAAGTCGATTTTCAGAAAAATCTACTTTTGTTGTTTTTTAAGGGTGTTTTGATATAAAACATTTAAAAAGGAAAGCTTTGTAAAATTTAAAAACATTTCTTCGAGATATGGACAAATTATACTTACGTGCTAAATTTCATCGAAATCGATCAGTTATATAGTATTGCCTCCATTACATGGTACAGCATCTGCATAGGTAAAAACAATAATTTAAATTATGAGTACTCAGAAGTTTTAATTTAGATTCAACTTAGATTAATTTTGGTCATGGATGATTTGTATGAGGACACATAATTGAAATTATTACGTATACTTTATACCGAATTTCAAACATAAGGTAATTTATTGTGCCTGTTTAATTTGATAGCATATCTTACCTCCTTCAGAGTTTGTTTAGATTTACTCTAATTTGCTTTTTATCATGTCAGTGATTTAGATTAAGACATTTGTTGGATATTTCTGCGAATATTGAAATTGTTATGTAGAAGATTGTAGGCATAATCTCTGTTAATATGTTGATATAGGAATGCATTAAAAATATTATTTGTACAATAGTCGGACGTTATATATATATATAAAAAAAACAAACTATTTTTGATGGTGCAATGTATCTGTGACAGTGACAAGTTAGTGTTTAGTGCCAACTGTGCATGTGTCATTATTTTACTTGACTGATCTGTTACATATCTGTGTGGTGGTGTGGTGTTCCACTTCAAAATACGTTTACTATTCCTGTGTTTTGGAGGTTATCTTTTCCTTATCAAACAATAAAACTGCAGTGAAATAATTGTTTTTGTTACTGTTAAGGACAACTTAATATTTACAGTAGGTGAAATGCTTTATAGTTATTACTTAAACAAATTATATTTTAAACATGTCTAGAAAAAACGCTTTTTTAATTAAGTACATTAATTTGCTACGTTTACAGACCCACATTCGGTCACGATTTTTTAGATTGCATCATTTATATATAGATATCATCATCATATTTATGTACAGTTCATTGTACATTACATAATTTTTTTGTTTGTTTTTTTTAAAACAAAGAAGAAGTAAGTTTATTATTTATCGTACAGCAATTAAATGTATATATAATTCAACTATCTATTATATTGCTTCAAGTGTCCACTGCAATTTAGTTTCAGATTACTTTTTTTCTATCTGCTTAAAAAGTAGAAGTAAGTTTATGTTGTAAAGTAGCCTACATCTTTGTAACATAATTCAACCAATTATAATTCCACATTTTGTTATAACAGGTACATTTATGCTTAGACTAAGGCTAGATGTAAAAAGCTTAAAAACGTAGGTATTTCTGACTTTGGAACTTTAAAAATAGTAATGATTTTTACAATTTTTTGGTTTTATTATGTGCTATATTTTTTTGTTGAGATTTATTAAACCACAGAATTTTAAATTCTTAATGATAAATTATGATTTTTAGCCATTTATTATGAAACTTTATATTCTGACATCCATTTTTACAAAGCAGTTTTTTATCCGTTGCAGTAACACTTGTTACGATAGGTAGTAGCTTTTATAAAATAATAGTTATTTTACCAACAACTAAGGTAAACACCCAACAACTAAGTTGCGTTAGGTTCTGAAGTTTTTTTTCTTTAAAAAGAGCCCTTTTTATTGTTAAAAACACGCATTTGATTAATCGTTTTTGCAATGAAAAAACATGTTTCCTACTTTCATGTGGTAATCATTTTGAGGTTATGTTTGTCATTTTTGTAATTTTTTTTGTTTTTTTTTGTAATCTCCAATTGTTTCCGCACTTTTAAATTTATATTGGATTTTTAACATTTTGTTATATAATAAAGCATTTTTGCAAAAACTAATAAAATTAACAGTCCCGAAAACTTCGTTGTACTCAAACTTAAATAATTGCAATATTTAAGTAGTATAGGTACCTATTGCATAAATGTGTTGTAAAATATTATGTGTGTATATATATATATATATATATATATATATATATATATTTATGTATTTCATGTAACAGTAACAGAGTGGGTAATATAAAAAAATTTCCTTATTTTCTCAGAATGCACTTTCTGTATTTGTAAAAAAAATGATACAAAGGATATAGAAAATGTTTTTTTAAGTTACAAAACTATTGAAGCTATAACCTTTCAGTTCCACTATGATTTGTATTCTGTTATGATGTATCATAGAATTATTAATAGTCTATTTTAATAAATAATTTTTAATTAGTTCAGGCAGCTAACCCTACCTTCTAAAACACTACAATTTTGATTAAGTAAAATGTTTTTTTGTTTAATAGTATGCTGTCTTGCCATTCTGGACTATTAGCAAAGTAATTTTGGAAATTGGAAATAACTATTATCAGCATTTAAGAATTATATCTGCAAAGAATAATTATTTTGTTAAGCCAGAAAGTTGCAAAAAAAATTTTTACTTTGGAATAATCTGAAAGAAAAGTACTTGTTTTAATATAAAGCCAATAAACATTGATTGTTGGTATTTTAAAGTTTAAAAAAATACCAAAAGCTTCTGAACAAATATTGATTTTTACAATTTTATATTTTTATTCAGTCAGTTTACTTGTAAAATAATTTATTTTACTAAGTAATTATTTTACTTTATGTTTCAGCGCCATGCCAGAAGTTGACCCGCAGTTGAAAGATTTGTCACTGGGTAATTTTAAAGATAAATAAGTTAATCTATTGTAGTCTACTTTTAAAGAATATATGTTTTACTATGGATTAGAAGACATAAGTAGTAAATGGTTGGTGAGGTAACATTGGTGGCCATGAACAGGTGTTTCAAATTTTCAGAACTTAATTGTTACTCTTGTTACAAACCTTGATATAGCCGGCATGCTTTTGATTACTAAAAATATCGGCTTAGAGCCTGTAATTGTTTTTAAGGCTTAATATATTATTTTTCTTCTTGTGTGTTAAGTAAATTGTTTTGTTTATCTTACGATATTTATAGTCAAAACAAAAAAAAATGTATAAAAATTTTAAGCATAACTTTTCTGCTGGTGAAAACAACAATTTAGTTGGTACATGAAAAAAAACAAACTTATTTTGTTTTGTAATGTAATGCTTTAATGTTTGTTTTACCTTTAATATTTAAACTTAATATAAATAAACATTTTATTGCAATGTTAAGTAACTTACTAAGAAGTACAAGGGTCATTCACGTATAAATTGAAATTTTTCATGCAGATTTATTGGTGATATATAAATACAATTGGAGTAACCTATTTTTCCATGTAGTTTTCTTGAACACAAATACATTTATTTTGTCCATCAGGTAGGAAGCTTTCTGCTCCCCTCATAAAAAAAAGAAGATGCACCAATAGCAAATTGCACATGTAATGTTCGACCACAACATGGTAGTCAAATCATTCTCTTCCTAATACAACTTTCAGTGGATCAAACATATAGTCGTATGGGAACAAAAGTATGGACTGCAAGATGGATGTTGAAGAGGTTGCCAGTGTATTGAAATGAGTTTATCATGAATTAGAACTGCTGTATGCAGCTGCACATTGCCGTGCTGAAGGAGGACATCACAAATCAGTTGTCTGCGTTTTTTGTTAGGATTGTAGTCTTGGTATTATACACTAGCTGATCGCATTCAATGTCCTTTGAATTTGTTGGTAGTTAATCAGTAATACATGTTTTTGAGTCCAAAAATATAGTTGCCATAAATTTTCTGGCTAACAGACAAGTCTTGGCCTTGATTGGTGGGCGCCATCTCCAACTTTCCTCTACTCCATACTCTTGTTTTCTGGAGTATAGTGATGGACCCATGTTTTGTCACAGACTCACTTTCTTCTTTAAAATGACTCAGAAGGCACTGACTGATGTCTACACATATTTCTTTGTGCTTATAAAAGAAGACATAGAACCCACCTGGTCGATACTTTACTATATTTGAGTATGTCTGACATAATGGTATTAACACTTCCACTTAAACCTACTTCTGATGTAATTTCGTCAGTAATAATGTTGTGATTGTCTTTCACAAGAATATGCACAGCCTGAATATTGGCTTCATTTATGGAAGTCGCCGGATGCCATTTATGGCTTTGATTTTCCATTTTACCACAACCACTTATAATACACTAATTATATACAGAAAAAAAATATAACAGAAAAAAAGAGAGACAATGAATTTTAAGTTTTATTCAGAATAATAATTTCAGTTAAAAAAATATATTTAAAGAAAACAACTGTTCACAATTACATACGCAATTAGCATCTCTGATTCAAAATTATCCATGTCATCATAAGTTCATAAATATAATTCTTTTTTTTACAATGTAAAGAAAGCTTTATTCTACTTCTGTAGTTCATGTTTTCCTATGTATCTAGAGTTACAACACTACTAATTAAGAATTATACATCGAAAACACACCCAAATAAAAAAAATGAATCTCATAAATTTCTATAATATTATCTTTTAAATTATCTATCTACATATAATGTATCTATAAATTAGTACTATTAACCTAGGCGCTAGCCTAAAAATAAGTTGTTTTTTTTTTAACGTCCGACTATTCTGCACACTTGGGCTAATGCAGACGATGGGATGATTTATAGCGTATGAAAATGCCAAGCCCTCGCCGGGAATCGAACCCGGGTCCTTGGGGTGAAAGCCTAGTACGCTATCCACTAGGCCACTGAGGCGGCTAATCAGTTATTACCTTGGCACAAAAATTGATTATGGTAATATGTTGGACAAGTTCGTTAACCAGCGAAATTTATTTAAAACTTTACGACAGTGACACACAGTAAATTATAACATTGCTGGCGCCTTCAGTCACTTCTTTAATAGAAATGGAAATAAAAATAAAATTAGCATTGTAAAAAAAACATACACGGTTGTAAAGTTTACCAACATTGTAAATGTATCTATGGCTAAGGGGCATATTACACTATCAAGGATATTTGTTAAATATTTGATGAAACTTTGACCATATATCGTGTTCCAATATTTGTCAAAGTTGCATCAAAGAAAACATTACATTCATCAAATTTCTTTCATCACCTGGGTTATTAACTAAGATATATTTTTGAGTTATGTTTACTCAAAAACAGCTGTAATGGATCGAATAATCCTGACTTGTTATACTGCTGCATTAAGCACTTATCTTGTTATGGTTCTAATAAATACAAAGAGGACAATGAAAAAAAAATAACTTCCAGTCTGGCTGTGGATATGAAGGAGGAAGACACTACGTGTAAGTGCCATTATCATTAAAAAAATTGCATTTGGAATATTGTGATTCAAATAGACAATTTTTAACAATGAGTGTATTTTAAATGTCAGTTTTAGTAAGCATTAGTATTGATATTCCACAAACACTTTTCTTTTTAATATTGTAGAATGTTTTTACTGCTTCAAAAGTCCATGACAATTTTGTCATTTTTTTTTAAACTGTGTGCAACAAAAGGAACGGAAGGAATTATGTGACACAAACAGGAAATGACTAAATTTTGATGTCTATATATTTTATCATATGTACTTATTGTAGACATAGGTATTTTGAAAATCTTATTACGTCATACCTATGTATTTTGAAAATCCTTGTCAAAAATTCATAAAAGGGTTAATTCATCAAAGAAGCGTCAAATTTATTCCATCAGAGATGACCGGGAAAAAAAAATCCATCAGAGATCTTTGATCAAAGAAGTTTGCTGTTTTTATGATAGTGTAATATGCCCCTAAGCCTAAGTTATAAGTAAAAGTCTACATTTATTGCCCCTAATGTATATAAATTGCCCAATAAAATTTAATGTATACAAAATAAGACTAATTTTAAAGAAGTAATAGATCATCGTTATGTTGAATCATTGTTCAATACATTTGACTAAGTTAAGGTAAACTGTATTTTTTCTTTTCTTTTGATTTTGTAATGAAGATTGTTTTTTCAATATTATCTTTGTATAGCTGTAAGTATTTAGGCTGACCACACAACAAAAACTCTGCTATTTTATAAAATATTGTGTGATGTCCCACACAGGTGAACATTTTGGGAATGAGGGTGTTTCGTTTTTAAAATAATGGGTAAAAATAGTAGTTAGTTATTTTTTGTGTAAGGTATTTAGCATGTGGATGTAGAATGCAGAAGTATAAATATTATATTTCATTTATTAAAGGAAACCAGAAATTTTTGTTTCAGGAGACAGTCAACAGTTGTTTTTTCGCATTTGTAAATTACCAAATCAACCATTAACAAATGTTAGATATTTTCTGGAGAAATTTGAAGCAAAGTACAATTTGCATGATTGAAAAGGATGTGCGGTCTTACCTGCAGATGGGTACTTCCATTGTGCTTAGACTTTTCCTCTTGTGTGTTTGAACATAAATTTTTGGAACTATAGTTAAGCAGTATAATATTTAGTATTGCTAAAACAGTTATTTGCATTAAAGATAGGTGTTTGGCCAGACTAACAAAAGATGGCTACATCCTAGTTGACGTAGCATCTGACACTATTTATCAGAAAAACTTATTTTAATTTTCTTTTTCTTTTTCATCAGAAAGTTTTAAAAGCAGTGTTTTTCTTAGCCTATACATTGTTCATATTATAGTAGAATGAATGTCAGTAGATCCTTTAAATGTATCAATTTCTTGTTTAGATGGCATATACACGTCTGAAAAATTAGGCAGTGATGAAAATGGAAATGGTACTGAGACCAAGCCATTTAAAACCATTCTTCAAGCAATGCGACATGTTGGCAAGGAACCTTTTCCTGCAATATATGTAGATTCAAAGGAAGAAGGAGAGGTAAAAAAAGGCATAATTCATTTTGTAAGCCACTAGGATTATGGATTTTGAGAAACATTTTTTACTTGACAAATCCAAGTAAAAACAACAGTCATTATTTAATTGATTTTTAATCAAAAAAATTAAATGTTTGTTGATAAAGTGACCATGTTAGAATTCTTTAAAAAAATATAGAGATTTAAAAATGCTAATAGAATTTCTAACTGATATTTATCATTTTATTGAAGGTCTTTTTTAATTTTGTTTTGGAAAATGTCTTTCAGAAATTTACCGTTGCGGCAAAATCCCAATTAAAAAAGATCCAAAAACTTTGGGTACGGGAAAATTATAAGAGCGCAGACAAAGCCAAACGAGAAGAAGATGATTTGGAGAAGAGAGAGAAAAATTTAGAAGAAGCGAAAAAAGTGAAAATTACTGAAGATCCAAAACTGCCTAAAGCTAAACTGGTAAAAATTTTCAAAGGAGAAGACTTCCGAAACGTAAGGATTAAAGTGAATGGATGGGTACATCGATTGAGGAGACAGGGTAAATGTTGAATCTTTTGTTTGTTTCAAATTAGAAAGAGTAGCGCATGCAGTGGATGTCTCTTATTGTGATCACGGGTAATATTACCCCTTCTACTGTATTATTTGTTTCATGTATTGTTTCAAATCACATGTCTTGCCAGCAGTATGTGAAAAGACTGACCTACTACTGGCAAAAAAGGGAAAACAATTATTATAATGACTGACTCTGTAGCCTTCCCACTTTTCTTTAATTAATTAGTTTTCAAGCGATTATAATTCTTTTTGAAATTGGGGTTTTTGAATCATTGTTCAAAAGTTTATAAGTATTAAGATTTATTGTATCATTTTTTCCATACCAGAATATGTATTTTCTAATTTACCTTAATTTGTTCTAGGTAAATCACTAATGTTCATCACTCTTCGAGATGGTACAGGATTTTTACAGTGTGTTCTTAATGACACTTTGTGTCAAACATATGATGCTATTGTTCTTTCAACAGAATCGTCAGTTTCATTGTACGGCACTTTGAAAGTAGTACCTGAAGGCAAAATGGTATGATGTTTGCTCTGTTCTAAACTGTAACAGAAAATTTACTATAAATTTTTTTACATGATATCTAGTAGAACTATAAAATTTTGTTGTAGATAATCTGTAACATGCGTAAACATCATATGAATATTTTACAGTATATTGTATGGTAGTTTATAAATCATACAACTTTATGATTATTTCTGTTAAGCAATATTTCCTAAAATGATAAAGTAACTCTTAAATGACCAAAAAATATGGACAAAGTTGCATAAACTGGAGAAATGTTAACATGTAGCTGAAAAAATTTAATGATTTATAACAGCACAAATATTTCTATTTAAATATTATATTTAAGCTATAGAGTTGAAAATAAAGTAGGCATATGTACCAGTAAGAACAGCTAATCGACTACAGGCCTATATATGAAATCAAGCAAAGAACCAAGTATATTCAAATATGGTTATTATTTGTAAAATAATATATGTAATAAATAGATTAACCCAAACAAAACAGAAAATAATAATGTAGTCTAAATTATTCCGGAAAGTGTGTTAGTAAAAGACAGTTATATAAATAGTTAAAGAAAATATAAACTTGAAGTGTAATACAAACCAAAGAACCAATCAGCTAAAAGGGCAGTAACATAAATCAAATGCAGCTAATAAAACTTAAAACGTAAGACAAGAATTAACCAACGGATCCCAATTGAATTAACAACTAATTATTAAGAAGCCAACAATTTTAAATCATCACTTAACATTTAAACCATCAGAAAGATCAAGTATATTTTTGAGTAGCTTTAAGTGAATGAAATGTAATTGCAACAATCACCAAACGATATTTAAATAATATCTTAAATATTAAATAAATATTATAATAATATTAATATTGTTTACCAGTAATAAAGTTTTTCCAACTTGAACCTGTTGCGCTTAACGCCATTTTGAATACTTACTTACTATGTAGGCCTGCCATTAACTATTTCAATGAGTTTGATCAATTTTTTTTTTTTTTTTTTTTTTTTTTTTTTTTTTTTCAAGTTGAAAAATCAAGTTATCATCGCCGTAACGAAAAATGAAAGTACATAAAACAAAATTTAAACAAAATTTTACGTAAGAATTTAAAATCCCATATCTTTATTAGCATTATTGGTATAAAATAAAGACAGTAAACCTCTAAAAAACTGTATGGATTCTGTTACAGGCACCTGGAGGTCATGAATTGCAAGTGGATTATTGGGAACTGGTTGGTCTAGCTCCACCTGGAGGTGCTGATAGTATCCTGAACGAAGAAGCTCTTCCGGATGTACAGTTAGACAACAGACATATTATGATAAGAGGCGAAAATGTAAGTACTGCAGTAGTGAGAAGAAAGTATTTACTGGCAGCAAAGATAAGCTACAGACTAGTGGTTGAAAAATTAATACGTTATAGTTCACAGTATTAGTTTAACGCATGATCAGTATTGCTTAGTTCGTTAGGCTCTTTTATAGAGTCATAAACAAGTTGCCTTATATTACTAAATATATGTAAGTTTTTTTTAACAATGTTATATAAGAAACCACACACTTTTGGAAATTTTAACTTGATACAATCAATTTCTACTACCCTCGAGTTTGTCTTTAATGGCAGATAGTGCAATTATTTTGACTTAAGCCGCTGATATGGAATACACTTTTTGTAATGGTGGCTGTACTTCTAGTCTGTTTATATTCAGTACATACACTAAAGATGGAATAAGGTTTAATGTTTACTAAACACATTTTATTTAGTGCTCTGTACATTTTTTTCACTTATGATTTATCTATGAACAAATCTTTCATACATGCATTACATTATTGTTTAACCCTATTTTCTGTTCGTTAAAAATTTATTTACTAACTGCCCAATTTTAGCTTCATTTATTTCCAAATTTATTGTAATTCTAGGTGACTTCTTAACTCAAATTAGAATTTTCTCATTATTCCTAAAACTTGTTTTCTAAAATTATTCACTGCAAGTTTAAACTAATTTGTCAATTATTACAGACATCTCGTATTCTAAAGATGAGATCTGTGGTGATGCAGGCATTTAGAGATCATTACTTAAACAATGGCTATTTCGAGGTAACACCACCTACACTTGTACAAACACAAGTCGAAGGAGGCTCAACTTTGTTTAAACTTAACTATTTTGGGTAAGTAGAGCAACTAAGCTTTTATTTTAAGTATTTATTTATAAATAAGAAAGATTTTACTTAAAGTTTTTGTTTTATTTCTGTTTTAGTGAGGAAGCATTTCTAACACAAAGTTCGCAGTTGTATTTAGAAACATGTATTCCTGCAATGGGAGATGTATTCTGTATTGCGCAGAGTTACAGAGCTGAGCAGAGTCGTACTCGGCGTCATCTTGCAGAGTAATTATAATTATTTTTTTAATATAAGTGATTTTGTAATAAATTAATATCATTGGTTAGTCAGGAGCTAGAGAATATTGTAAATTTTAAGGAACTGTTGATTTCAGTGGCTTTATAGATGGTTCACAGTTTTTCCAACCTTGCTCTTCAGTAAAGTACTTTTTTCTCAGCTTGCCTTTGTTTAATTTCTCGCAGACCATGTTGCATTCTAAGGTGAACCTAATTAACACTTGGTTGATGAACACACGTGATCAAGTGATCAAATAAAATCTTCTCTCTAAGATTGACATGGAAACTTTGAAAGCCAGTGAGTGAAACCTTGTAGGAAAAATGATAGTCTAAATACCAGATGACATATCGGGGCATAATAAGTACTTATAGTTACAAAAAAAAGCAAATTGATAAAATAGAATGACAGATTGAATTTGTATTAGGTTTCACCAGTTTTTTTTTTTTTTAATATATAGATATTTTTTTTACAAACAGTAAGAAATGGTTATTGGTTTACACATAACCAATAAAGTATAAATAAAAAAGTGAGATTTATTGATATTATCTTATAATTGTTAATAATTATTATTAATAAATGTAAAATAAAAACCACAGTACTTTTTAAAAGTTTTACTACCTGACATATTTTTATTTAAGTTAATAATAATAATAATTTCCTGTGTAATTTATAAAAATAAGTCAGTGAAATTGTGATGATAAGTGTAATATTCTGATATTCAAGAATGTTTTAATCTTGCAACCAAAATAACATTGGGGGTATGTGGTTTTAACTATGAATTAAGGAAGGGGGTTGTAAGCTATAAAAGGTTAGGAACCACATGCTAGTCAGTTGGGAACCAGATATGGCAACTGATTCTTTCGTTCTCTGTATGTCTCATTTGGTGAGGAAATGTCTGCAATATTTTTGTATAGATTTCTGCTTAGTGCCAGAATTTATTTTTCTGTTGAAATTATGTTGCACAAATCATTTTTTTTTTCGCAGTTTTAATGCCAGTTATACTTTTGTGTAAATTTACAAATTCATCATTTGATTCTAATCTTTCTGATTGTCTTCATTATCTGAATATCAATACAGTTACTGTGTACAGAGTAACGATAGTGCACACTGGCAACAGTGTCAACTGCGTATATGAAGCACCATTTCATTTCTTAAGTCTTGGACAATTCTTTCCTTTTACTTTTTGACTTGCTCTTGTAATTATATTTCATCTCCACTGGTTTAGTGTTAATAGATACAATAATGTCTGATATTGACCTTGATTTCACTGCTCCAATTACGGTTTGTTGTCTGTTTTTTGTGAGAACTTCAGATACTATGAATTAGATGGCTGTAGCAATAGTTATTTTAAAAAAATGTTCTTTAATTAAGTTCAAAGTTATTAATAAAATTGAAATGTCTTTTAAAATATGCATTACCAAGTGTGCACAATAGTCGGACGTTAAACAAAAAAAAATTAAAAAAATAAAATATGCATTGTTACTTACCGAATTATTGGTCTGCAGCAAACTTGATATAGGGGCATACTTTAGATTCCAAGAAATTGTGCAAAACCTGACTACATATCTTTTTAGATAATTAATATATTTTAACAACTACAAAAAATTCAATGAATGTTTTACAGTGATCTTAGTTTCATGTTTTCTATGATTTTTAAATTCCCTGTATAACAATAATATTTTTTTTATTACTAGGTACACACATATTGAAGGTGAATGCCCTTTCATAACATTTGAAGATTTATTAGACAGATTGGAAGATTTAATATGCGACGTTGTAAAAAAGGTGTTGGATTCACCTTATGGTGAAATTGTTTACCAGTTGAATCCTGTAAGTTTGTTAAACATTTATTTATTTGGAAGCAAGTAGTATACACATTTTACACTTGTGATGCCATTAATATTCATTTAAATAACTAACTTTTATAAAGTCAAATCATGGCAAATCAGTAACAGAATATTAAATTCATGTTAAATAAATTCATTGACATTCATGTCAAATGTTCAATTCATGAACATCAAAGAATTTAGTCAAGTATAATTCATTGTATTGAATGGATAGAGTAATAAATGGTAAATAAGCATTTCACAAAATTTTTCACTTTAAATGTTGAAACAGTATTTAATACACTTCTTCTATTCTAAAAATATTCTTGCAATATTAAACCATTTTTCTTTTAGGAGTTCAAAGCCCCAAAGAAGCCATTTATGAGGATGAACTACAGTGATGCCATCAAGTACCTTAAAGAAAACAATATTACAAAAGACGATGGTAGTTTTTACGAATTCGGAGAGGTTAGTTTTACCTTGATAAGCACATCATTTTTATTTTTAGAAATTTATATTGTTCCGTTAAATAATATTTGTATTTATTACCTAAGTTATTATAACACTCATTGTAATTAGATGCCAGTGATTGTAAGGCTTAATATCAATTAGCATAATTTCTTTAACACCTAATTAATATATCTCCTGACATATTATCATTAATTTCAGGCAACTGTAAACTGTATTAGCTTATAATTTTGTTTATGTTACAGAATAAGTTTGTTAGTTTTTGGCTTAAAAAACAAAGAAAATGTTTTATTTTTATTTGTATACAAATACACATATCTACAATATACATTTAATAAAAGTATGACTATTCAGTATAATTACTTACTTTAAAAATCAGTTTGTGTGGACCAAAGGTTGTGTGTAGAAGATTGAAATTATTATTGTTAATATAGTGATGAATACCAAATGCAAAAGTTAGGAGTTGGAGATGGAATGTATTTAGAAATTTTAAAAACGAGATGATCTGTATTGTAATTAAGTAATTTAAGATTAATTATATCTTGACCTTGAAGACATTATAAGAGATAGTTGAGCTTGGCAAGCCACTAACGAGGTGCACTATCTCTACTAGATTACGTCTCGCGTTGATGTTGCTAGTAAGGAGACTTAAATGAATCATTAGCTAGGGCTGATTCACCATGTGTGGTATGATGAGTAATATACAATTGTTGACTGTTATTGTATAGACAAGCTGTCAAATTTAGAATGTTTTATTTATGAGCTAATGGCCTTATCAGTGGTTATTGAATGATCCTGATTTACAGAAGCAGAGTTACGTTTTGCTTCTCCTTGTAGATTATAAAGTATGATATATGATTATAATACGCTATATTTATTACTGAGTATGTTTTTAAAATTTTAAAAATAATTGATATGTAAATGTTGAAATCCTGTACTGGTTAATTTGAGCTCAAGATAATTTTACATGTATAAACAGAAAAAATTTAAAAAAATATTTATAAGATTCATAAATGCATGAAGTATAATTAACCTTTTTTCAAACAGGATATTCCTGAAATGCCTGAAAGGAAAATGACTGATAAAATCAACCAGCCAATCATGTTGTGTCGCTTCCCTGCTGAGATCAAATCGTTTTACATGCAACGTTGTAAAGAAGATCGAAGACTTACTGAATCTGTAAGTATTACTGAATCTGGTAAACAATTTGATATTTGTTTTCCCTAAACTATCCTTATGGTCAAGAACAATCAATGTCGGATAATAAAAGTTACAATCGATCTAGGTTATCAGAATAAACCATTTTAGTTTTAAAATATTGGAAGTTTCTTTTCTTCGGAAACATTCCTTCTAATATATGATAATTTTTATAGGGGAATGGATATTAAAAAGTCAGGCTGATGTTGTATAGTAAAAAATAATCATGGTTTTTTTTTAGAGATGGTTCCGTAAGTTCAGAGTAATATTACACCTAATTTTTTGTCTTAGAATAATTAATTAGATCTTACTAATAACAAAATAATTAAAATAATTGTTTCCTACAGTTAACAAGTCTACAAATTCTTCAAGCAACTTTGGCTTAAAGTTTGTTATTTCAATATGACAATGAAATTAATACTTTTTTATATAGTAGACAAAGCTTAAAAAACTCCATTTTACAGAATTCGACAAATTAATTCTTATGACAAAATCTTTTCTTTTATTCTTTGTAAGTCCAAAGTGCACATCATACGAAGTCCTCACTAAAACTTTCTTTTTCCTGGTTCTTTGCTTTTATTTCCTGCACTTAATTTTTCTCTTCTCTCTCATTGGTCAAGACATTGATATCGTTGGTCCACAAACATTTCTCTTTAATTTAACTCGGCTTGATACCAAAATTTCAAAACAAAATTAATCTGAGTTCCACTGTAGCGGTCAACAGCAGGTTAAATTATCTTGTTCTAGTCATTGTTGGGTCAAAATACTGACAAAACAGTTCTATCTGGCTTATTTTGTGCAAAGTTTTGTATACATAATGGCCAGTAATATTTGTGTTAAGAAGTTACACAAGTTTATAAGTTATAACTTAGTGATTCATTGTATAGTCCTATGTTTGAACTTTGATTAAAATGAAGTCAAAAATACAAAACATATTATATTACAGTACTGTGTGGTAATCAGTTGCCAACTTAACATAATATTTCTTTCTTTTCTAAAAATAAACTATTGTATGAAAACGATAAGACTGGCACCATAAACAAGGAATTTACATGTTCCAGACACCTGAAGGAAATAAATGCTCTTGTGTTTATAGTTAGCAGACTGCCGGGAAAAAATATTTGTTGATATTTTTTATTTATTTATAGTATTAGTAGAGGCGAAATCAGGATTGTAAAGTCCTCTCTTCCACTTTCCATTTGAACATACATATTTCCTCTTGAAACTTACTCGGAAAGAGCTCATATGACCAAAAGAGCAAACAACCAAAAGTTCATTAGACCAAATTATACTTAAATATTTTGGTTGAATGAACTTTTGGTCATATGAACCATGTTTTTAACAGAGTTTTCATATGACCAAAAAATCAAACAACCAAAGGTTCATTCGTCCAGAAATGTGTAATAACAGAGATTTATTAACATCAACATTCGTATTTCCTTCAAAGGAGGATATTTTGTAAAACACGGTTTTTTTATTATTGCATATAGATCAGTATCATTACTGATATTTAAATTAATAATACACGCCATTACACTACATACCCAGACCAGTCATTTCTATATTGTTTTAGTGTTTAGGCCTACAGTTAAATATTCTGTAAATATTTTATATATTCACTTTTTTGTATTATTGCAAATAGGTAAGTTTCAATACTAAATATTTAAATTAACAATACACCCCATGAATAATTAACCCTTGAATACTAATTGTTGGACTGGGTAAGTAGTGTGATTGCGTTTAACATAATTTAAACATTTATTATTTACACCTATCAATATATAATACATGAATAAAACGTCACTGTTATATAATTAACACTTGAATACTAAATAATCATGTTGGGCTGGGTAACTAGTATGATGGTGTTTGAAATAATGTAAACATTTATTATTCACACCTACCAATATATAAAAAATGTGTAAAACATCACTGTTATAGAATTAACACTTGAATGCTAAATAATTAAATTGGACTGGGTAAGTAGTATGATGGTTTAAAATAATAATAAAAACATGGTTCATATGACCAAAAGTTCATTCGACCAAAATATTAAAATATAATTTGGTTGAATGAACGTTTGGTTGTTTGATCTTTTGGTCATATGATCTCGCCTCTTAAAAACATGGTTCATATAACCAAAAGTTCATTGGGCCAAAATATTAGTATAGAATTTGGTTGAATGAACTTTTGGTTGTTTGATCTTTTGGTCATATGACCCCATCGCATTTACTCCTATGTAAACACAACTGCTATAGAAGAAGGAAGATACCTTTTTTCTAACTGTAGGTGTAGGGTATGAGTTTGTAAGACCTTTATCATATTTGTTTACAATGCCCCATTTGAAAGAAAAAATAAAGCTACGATAGGTCCTGTAAGGTAAACCCTATCAGGGGTTGTAAGATAGGGCCAGTTTTTTATTTTACATAATATAATGATTCTTTGTTATGGAATGAGGATAACAATTTAAGCAACATACATCACAGTCAACTATAGATATAAATTAATTACATCAATGCATCAACAAAAATATTGGAGTCTGACTCTTGTGAAGATATCGGAGTGGCAAGTGCCCTGACTAATGATACTGTACTGTATTTCACAAATTGTACAATGTGTGACCCAACTGAACGAAATATTGAGACAAATGTTTTTACAGATGAAACGGTTTTGTATATTTTTTTTACTTAAAATGAAAAAGTGTGTTTAGATTAAACTGAACATTAGATTGTTTAATAAACAAACATAACAATGACTTTTCTTTATTTCTGATTAAATTGAATAATTTTTTTGTGTTATTTAGGTAGACGTCTTGTTGCCAGGAGTGGGAGAGATTGTTGGTGGGTCCATGCGTTGTTGGGACAATGATGAACTATTAGAAGGTTACGAAAGAGAAGGGATTGATCCAGCACCCTACTATTGGTATACTGATCAGGTAAATATTACAAAAGAAAATGTTTTTTTAAATTTAGGTAAATAGAGTTTTGTAAGAAAAACTGTTTCTTTAAGCTATAGAGAAAGGTATCCCTTCTTAATCAAAGTTTATTACATCATCTTAACTTAACATTTTTTTAACAAAGTTTAAGATAATGATCTTAACACATAACAGTACAAAATGTAGTATTGAAGAATTAAAACACTTTTTATTAATAAAACAGTTTGGGACAAAGTGTACTGTGTTTAATTAGAAAAATCAAAATTAGATAGTAAAACAAACACTGTCAAATGTAGAAAAACAATATAAAGTAGTCTAAGTGATAAAAAGTTTTCATATATTATTACGCTAAGCATTCCGATCAGTTTTGTACCAAAAATAACGTCCTGTGTTACTGAAACTACATATATGGTGTACGTATAGGTTTGTCAGAACACCAGAGAACTCTCACATCTCATACTTTTCCATTTTAAAACTTTACAGTAAAATAAAACTGACTTTAAAGTGTTAAATGGTCTATGAACAAAATTCCAGAAGCATAAAGTGTCTGTGAGAGTGCCATAAGTGACAAATAATTGTGCGTACCAAAACAGCTGATTGCTAAAAAAAACATTGTAATATTTAATTTATTAAAATGAAATGAAAGTAATATTTAAATTATTAATGTATTCAAGACTTAAAAAATTATTGACCAAGTAGAATCATTAAGACAATCTAGACCAGTTCTTAAATGTTTTTAAATAAAACATTCTACTTTTAGTGAACAGTAAATACTGTTCAGTTACAAGATGTCCTGACATCTTTTTCTTTTTGATTCAAATTGGTTATTGACCGAATCAGTTTTGAAAGTAGAATCAGAAATTGCGAAATGTATCATGCAAGTAGAACTATATTTAGGTTACAAATAGCATCATCCATTTTAGTAAAATTTGTAAAGTTTTTTGTTTTATTAGTCCTACATAAATGTTTGAAGTGTTCGGTTAGTACGACTATGTTCTATTGCCTTAATTGCCCATCTTTACACAACTCATTTGAAATTATTTTTTTCAGAGGAAGTATGGTACATGTCCACATGGCGGCTACGGCCTTGGATTGGAAAGGTTCCTTTGTTGGTTGCTAAACCGTTATCACATTAGGGAAGTCTGTTTGTACCCACGATTCCTCGAACGTTGCCGACCATAAGCTACACTTTTCAATAACCAATTATATTTAAATTATTGCGATTGTTACTTTGCATCTTATTGCCAATTTAAACATGTAATGTTGAACTTTTATTTTGGGATACTAGTGCAATGATGAAATTATTAGTAATATTTAAAAAAGTATTTAACTCTTTTTAATTGCAAACTGTTTTAATAGTCTTGCAGTGCAAAAATTTATTTTAGTAAAATAAAATATTTTTATTAAATGAATTGAAAAATAAGATTATACCATTTTTTTATTTTGTTATGAATTAAAAAAAAGTTACAATATTTAAACTATGTACAGTAGAATCCCATTATCCATCATCCTTGGGTCTGGGTAAAGGTCAGATAATAATAAGAGCCACAAAGTTTTATTAAACCAAAATACATCATATTTACATATGATGTATGATGATATTTACATATGATCATATTTACTACATCATATTTAAGTCCATTGTAATTATTTTAAAATATATAAAACTTCATGAAGTGGATGAAAAGTACAGTACAGTACAGTAGTCTCTTGTCAACCGTTAATTCTAAGACTAAGAAGCAACAGCATTGTGGGAACACAAACAATTAACTGCTTATATGTTCTGTATATGCAAGCTGTCGTACATACTTTCCCATTTGAAGAAAATAAATGGTTTTTTAATCACTATTTATTTGCGTGTTGATGTTTTCATGTTACAAAAAAATGAATAGTACAGTATAGTATATACCCTGTTTATAAAGGCTAGAGACAACACCAACACAAAACTACGAGGTTCTACTTAAGTCAAAATTGTGCATAGGTACATGTCATCTGTGAAAATTTGACAAATCGGTGATAAATTTGAACTGTTCTGTTTCACTGTTTACCATTATTATTTGTTGGATAGACAAAATAAAATTATACTCACTAGGGTATTTCATTTAAATATGACCATGCATCCCATTAGTATTCATCCATGACTAAACACTAAAATACTGCATTTAAGTAATATTAATTGTTAATAGATACTTAATATTTATGCTTAAAATATTAATAAAATACAAAAAGTTTAAAACAAAATTTAAGAATGTTTGGTATTTAACATTTTGTTACACAGTTTCTAGATAACCTCTACTTTTACATTTTTATAAACTATATAGAAACTGATTTTAGATTTAATGTAAGTTTGTGTATTTTCTTTAAAAGAAAAAATTGTTATTTGTTGGATTCAAATCATTTGATGCTAGACCAAATCAGTTTTAAACCTGCTGTAAATAAATATCACATTATAAATATTATTATTATAATCATCTGTAAATCATTTCAAGTGATGTTTAGAAAGTAGAAGTAGATGAATTGTGTATGCTAACTTTTAAAAAAAGCTGTCTACTTAAATTGTTTTAATAAGTAAATGGTTGGTTATGTCAAGACAGCTGCAACTCTAACCTCAACACTAGTTTGTGTTTAGTTTCTACTGTTGGTTTTGTTATGTGTTACATAGATTCAATAGTTTAGAAGTTGGTAAAAAGTAAAAGACAAAAAAAATGTCAAACAGAATTTTTAAATGTTCCTATTTTAACTGTTCTATAGCTTACTTAAAACGTGACAAATATTCTATAATGTAATTTTAAAAATAATGGTTATCAGTAGGATAAATATTGAATTAAATTAATTTTAAACAGGATCTTGCCTACAGAAACGCAAAGCTAGAAATCCAACTTACAAAAAATAATTATGACATTTAATTGTTTGGAATATTTGTATTTATTAGTTTTCCTTTTAAAGCTAAATGTATAGATAGTCAACTACTATTGTTGACAATATTTTAACAAATGTTTAACATTGAGTCTGGTTAACTTAACTGGCATGTTCAAGGTGGCTAGACACTGATCAGGCTGCATGACTGAACTTGTGCACTTCACTGGCATAAAATGGACTAAGTAAAAAAATTTACAAAATTTATCAATGTATAATACATCTTGTAGATTACTCTAGTACTTTGGCAATAAGATGTAAAGTTAACTTATTATTATTTAAGATTTCCGCTCGAATTTATAAACTAATTAGCTGACCTACATGTTAAAATATTTGTAAATTTTTATAATTTATTCCGCAAGCACAAGGCTTTATTAAGTTTATCAAATATATTTTAGTTTTTTTCTTATGGGAACTGATATGGTAGTGACTAATGGGAAATGTAGAAAATACATGCTACAACTTGATGCATCTGTGTGTAATTTAATTGTTAAAGCTTGTTACCCATTTTTCAGTCCATTTTTATTTTTCCTGTCATCATAATCCACAATTCTAAGAGCTTTTTTCCTCAGTGTCACAATAATTTTATTTAAGATAATAAAAAGCTACAAATTTTAAATAACACAATTTTCTACACTGACATGAAATCTGATTTCATCATCATAATTAGCATAAAAATCCCTACATATATCACCATATTAAATTTTCAGTAGAATTTGGAAATATAAAATGCAGGTTTTGATGTTGATAAAAATTTGAAACAAGTTAAATGGATTTTGGTAAAAAATTTACTTGTTCAAGCTATACATTTAAAGTCGGATTTATGTGCCAGGTTATGATCAACATAAATTACCGTATTAAACTTTCAAATACAAAAATGAACCCTGATGACTCATATTGATAATAGTTGTATTATTTATAACTATATATATATATATATTTTATTACTGATAATATTATTTATTTACATTTCAATAAAGTTTGATAACTTATTGTAAAGTTACTAATTCAAGTTGATTTTAATGTTGATCACAGTGTTAATTCAGGTATACAAAAAAGTGATGAATTTTTAAGATTTGTAAAGACTGCCACACTTTGCTAGGTAACAAACTTGTCCCTGTTATCATTTTTTTTTTAATATATTTTTATGCCAAGTATAACAAAATCAGAACAAAACTGCAACTATAATAAATATATATAAAATTTCTTAACAATCACTCGAAGAGTGTTTTAAAGGTCAGGATCGGTTGCTCATTTTAATATCCCAGGTATGGGTTTTACTACGATGGCCACCTTAACCTTGCATATATAGAAAATTAGTATACTGTACTACATTTCAGGAGCAATAGAGCAGTACAGCGTAGAATATCATAATGTTTGTGTACGATGATAATGTGTGAAGTAGTGAATATCATAGCACTACAACAGCTTTTTTCACATTTACTTTAACTTCGGATGCCATGATAATGTTCCTAGCTGGAATATGACTCTCAGGTAGGTTCACAGCGTGACAACAAGAAGAAGGCTTTCTTCTTTTTTCTGTATTATAAAGAAGCCATTTGGTACTAAAAATACTGCAAGAATAACGCAAAACATCGAACGCAAGCCCAAGTCAGTCAGCAAGAAGATACACGTGTAAATTAAGATTAAATTTTAAATTCCAGACAGATTTGAAATATCATTAATACAAGGTGTGTTTCTCAGAAACTTGGAAAAAAAGATTATGAGCAACGTGAGGACTTTGCTGTTTAAATGCAGGCATTGCTGGAGGAACAAGGAAATACAATAATTATAATGAGGGATTAGGCTCACTTTCATTTGAATGTTGTGGTAAACAAATAATATTTACGTTAGTTATTTGGTCAATGAGAATCCAAATTATTCGTAAGAAACCTGTAGAATCATCGTGTGTGGTGTACGGTTGGCATTTTTCATATCGTCAAACTATCTTTTGGAGGATGAAAACCCCACTGCTCTGACAGTAAACAGTCAGCACTTTGCTTCCATGCTCCAGACTTTCTTACAGCCACAGCTGAGAAGACGAGGTTTATGCAACAAAGAAAATGGTTCACTTTCAACAGGATGGCATCACCCTTCACACTTCTCAAGTTGCAATGGCCAGTGTTTGTCACGTTTCCAGGAAGGCTCATTTCACGTTTTGGTGATATCCCTTGGCCCAAAGTCTCCAGATTTAACCATTTTTCTGTGGGGCATTTTCAAATCTCGCACATTACAACCTCGAACATTGATGGATCTTAAGCAGGCCATAGACGTCATGATTTGTATGACAAACATTTTTTTTTCATGTATGTATGACCATATCTCTGTACAAAAAATGAGTGTGTAGGGACATTACACACAATGCAACAATAACTCTGTCAACATTTAATGCCCCCAGACATTCGCACAAAATTGTAACAACTTGCTCATTTCCTCTGTTTGCACATACAAATCCTAGTTTTTAGTGCTGTTACTTCTGTCCACACAAAACTGAGAGCGTCAAATGTTGGCTCATACAAATCACAGCCGTAAACACAGCTAGTACATATAATAGTGTTGTGTCAACAGTTCATCATGTCACATCGAAAAGTTAGTGCTGCCATAGTAACAATACATAATTCTAATCAGAAAAATAAACGTAGCAATTGGTGTAATGAGTGATTAAAAAGTGACAATTTTTCATATGTTAATTGGCTGAATGAATTAAGGGTTTCTGCAAAAAAGGACCCTAAAACCAATCTCTTCTGAATGATGATCTTAGAGTTAATTTTTGTTTATAGCAAAATCTTTATTGGCATCAGTGACAACAATTCAGGTTTTCAACAAAGATTGAGTATGCCTCGTTCCTTAAATTTCTATTACTATAATTTTGATTTGACTTTCCACAGACAAGGAAGTGTTATAAATTCTTGAACAAATGTTTTAAAGTAATTTTGCGTATCACATTTTTTAAAAAACAATATAAAATAGTATAACACTAAAAATAAATGTAAATCACAAAAAACAACAACAAATGTAAAAATGCAGATTTCCAACAGCATTTGAACAAAGAAAATGAAACTTGCAGCTGATACGACGCACTAGCTAATTGCACACAAAACCAAGTGAAATCAAATCCCTGTTGATTCACAGCCACATGTTTGTGCATGCAAGTTTCACACACGGATCTTGTGTGTGCACGCCTAAACGTGGGAAACTGTTTGTGCAAACAAATTGGAGCCAACATATTCATACAAAACGCCAAATATAAGTTTGTACAAACATTTTAGACTAATATAACCTGTTTGTCGACTTGTATGTGCAAGCATTTCTGTCCAACATTTCCTGTAGTGTAGTTACAATTCATGTTGGTGCCAACAAACTAGAGGAAGTAATCTTCTCCTATATATATGAATGTTTAGGGACATTTTCTATTTTGTTTATGCATACATGTGTCATACAGATCTACGTGTATAGGGTAGCCTTTAAGGATTCGATCAAGAAGTGGTAACAATTGATTGTGATTGTGCACTGCTGGAATGAATAATGAAAGACTTTAAGCACATGATTGAATACTGCATCCAAGAAAGTGGACACCACCTGACAACAATATCTTTCATAAATAATGTATATTTGTGTAATAAAACTTATTTTTAACAAAAAAAATTATGAGTACTATTTATTTAAAAAAATGTCCAGTTCATGTCAATCATCCTTTATGTTAAAGGCTACATTACATTTCAAAAGTTTTTATGATACAGATTATCAATACCAAAAACGTGTTTGTTACCAATATATTTTTGACAAAAAAAAAAAAAAAATATGGATAGTTTATAAATTCCTCTGTATATTTTTCTGGTACCTTTGCCTCCAAAGGTCAGTTGAGAGCTGTCAACCAGCATGCAAAAATCAGATTGACAGATCTGTGTAGCTTTCATGGTCATTCTATGTACAATGGTAATCTACTAGAATGTAGCACTAATAACACGAATTAAAACATGTTATGTCCCAAAAGAAGATTATTATTTCTTCTCAAGACCTATTGGTCATGAGTAGTAGTGAAAGCACTAATTACTCAATTATCTTATTTAGAAGTGTCATTGTATCTAACTTCTACAACAGAAATCTTGTTAATAGCAATGAAAGTAAAAGGGAAAAATAATTCTATTAGTTTGTCCAAGCTGTTTATATTTCTTAATGACTAGTCCTCATGGTAAACATTGGATAAATTTACAGTAACATGTTTTGATAATAAAATCATTCAATAATTAAAAGTGCTTTAAAATATACAATACATTATAATACATTGTTTTGAAGAAATTTATATTATATACTTATAAAACTAATAAATTCTAGCCAATTATTTAAACCTCTCCCATTTGAATTCATTAAAAAGCCGTTATTAAAAAAAATATTATTTTACTCCTAATAGCAATATCATGAATAGTTGAATATCCTATATACTAACAATACGGGGTTGCTCCCTGGCTGCTATGTCAACCCACATCCATGTCTTCCATTTACTTATTATTAAAGTCACATTACTAGATATATTTGATGATTTTTTAAATCTACCCTAAACGTAAGTATTTTTAAAGGTAAATTTAAAAAAATCCCTTACAATATTTTTACTTACATTCACAATAATATCTTATCTTGAATTTGTAATTTCCCGTATTTAAGTTGAACATTACCTATTTATTAGTAGTTTCACAAAACAAATCTTGTCATTAAAAATAAGGTTAAATTAAAAAGGTATAACCAATCTGAAAATAAGTACATATAAAGTATGTTACTGGGTTGGATCACTTATATGCAATCCCTAAAATATAAATTAAACAGTAAAATATAAATTTGTGAACAACAGTATAAAAATTGTGTTATACAAAGTTTTGTTAAGTTTGGACAAATTTTGAAATTATATCCTTATTTGAAGTTATTTTAAGGGTTGAAAATGAAGAAATGTAATAATATATTTACATTCAAATCAATCAATGTAATAAAACATTGACAGTTTAACAGCTGAATTTGACCAAAAGATGGTCCTCCCCCCCAAAATAACATTTTTGGACTGAGACCTACAAATACATATAATAAAAACTAAAAAAAATTTCTCCATAATGGAACTTTTTTTATATTCTATGTATCTTTTTATGTATATTTATATGTAACTTCTTATATATTCTATATATCAAGTAAAAAAAAACTAGTTTTGGCACACAAAATAACATTTTTTTAATACATTAATCAATATAACCTTACAAAACTATTGAACAGAAGCTAATTAAGTGAATAATAGTTCTAAGCTGAGATACAGATTAGCCCATTGTTTTCAACATCATAGGCTGTGCCTGAAAAAGTCATCTGATGAACCTATACTGTATCTTGGATACAGGGCTGAAAAATTATACAACATAGCCATATAAAATCTTTATAAAAAAATCAGTGTGTTAAGATGAAAGTCTTAATTAAAAACCATTAATAAAACCGTAATTATTTCTGGTCCATTATTAAACGTTTTTGATAAATATAAAGTGATAAAATATCAAAATCAGAGTGTCCACTAGATAATGTAACATTTAGTCTGATATGTACCATTGGCAATCGCCAAACGTTTTTGATACACACCTACAAAATATCAAAAACAATGCATCCACCAAAGTAATGTGCTACAAATGAACTAAATATGCTACTTAACTTATATTAATTGAAGTGACCATAAGGTCTGTTTTTACAAGAATACTTGAGTCAATTTAACATTTTTATGATTGGTCAAATCGATCAACTAAGTGTAATAAAAGAATATTGAAAATGTTAAAACTATTTTTGTTTAGCCTTTTGAACCATTAAACCTGGTGTTTTTTAAATAATGAACTCTGTAACAAATTAATTTTTACTGGTATTCAACAAATCTTTGATTATCTGTCAATTTCTGTTGTCAATCCAAGTGCACCATTGAAAGTTACAGTGAGGTTAAATATATGAAATAATTCTTCTGGAAAAATATTTTACTATAGTTACATAATCAAGAAGTTAATATTGTTAGAACATTGTAATTTGTTTTGATAGGCAAGTTGATATAATAATTGTGCTCGGTTTGTTATTTAGTTGGGATGTCGCATGTGCAGAAGTATGTCTACATGTCTCAACTCAGATGTAATGTACTTGGTCCAAGTCAAGTAGAGCGCTCAGTGGATGATGTGACTAAAGCACAGTCAGTCTGCTGCATCTCTGAACTGTGCACCTTAAGGTTCAAGCTGCATTTACTCCCATTGCTTTATCCTTACCGTTAACACTGACTCCTTGTCCTCATTAATCTAACTGGCATAAAGTACAGATGTTAAGCAAGAAAAAAACAAGTGAAATAGGACAGAGACTTATTTTCTGGAATCAAGTAGTTATTCAAGATGACGATAGAAGAAAAACAAACTTAAAAAGTTGTCCAATAGAGAAACTGTATTTTGTAGAGTTTATGAAGCAGATGAGGTTTTGTAAAATGTTGTGTGGAATGTCTACCCTCAGTTTAAATTACTGTTTAGTTTTTTTTTTGTTTTAAGGCGAAAGGCACATTGAGGCGCCTAAATTATTGTGTAGTTGATGTCAGTCAGTGGGACAGATTTATGCATTAATTATCTCTGTTCCTTTAATCGGTTTTCTATTTTTTATGATACAATTACAATGTATTTATCTTCTTTCATCGAAAGTAGAAATAACATAAAATAAAAATTCAAGACTATATATAAAAAAACAAATTAATTCTTTCATAAAACTAAATTTAAAATTATTAACAAAAAATTCACAGTCTGACCTAAAAAGAAAACAAAAATAACATATATTAATTAAAACAAAACATACAAATATAATATATTTGCATATACTTTAAGGAAGTATATGCAATATAAAATAACCAAACAGTATGAGCTTACTCAAACAAACATACCAAGCCTGGTACTCCTGTAGATAACCTATTATGGAGGTATCATTATATAAATAAATAAAACATTGCAAAATGAGGTAAACAACAGTGAAACTACAATTACTTACACAGCCTCATTCCTATACAGCTACAATAAATAGTACAACAAAATAAAGGCTGTATCATATTTGTTTTCATATGCTACTGTGGGTCTGAAGGCAATGTCCCAAATTAACAAGAACGGATCAGTGACTTCCACTTCTTCTCCACTGCCACTACTTGTATTACACAGTTAAATGCTTTTCTTTGAAACATTTTTAATGCTCAAACATAAAAATGACTTTTAAATTGTAATCTACTTACTCTTACCCATACTGCAAAAGATCCAGTTGCATAAAAAAACTTGATGAAATTTTCAAAAGATGCCTTTGTTAAAGTCCGTAAATACAGAAATACTGTATGTAAAATCAAAATATCCTTATACTCATTTTTTTTACCTTAACTAGATTTATAATTTTTTTCTTTTGGCCTACTATGTTAAAATTAGAGGGACATGGAAACTTCGAATTTCTGTAGAGGTCTGGAAACTCTTATATATATAGTAAAAAAAACTATATATATTCAGAATGAGTATCACTTCTGGTTTCAATTTATAGCCTACATTAAACAAATAGAAAATATTTTTAACCCTTCTGATTTTTATACTTTAACAATCTATATATATTTTTCTGGGCTGATAAAAAGACCACTTTTGCTATATTTTATAATTCTTAGGAAGTAAAACAATGTTACACAAAATAAAAGTAGGTTATTAACGTAAAATACATTAAAATTTTAAATGGTCACATTATTGTAATTGTAATTAATTAAAAAGTACTCAATATTCTTCTGTCAAAAAATTAATTTTTTTGTACCGGATAGAAATAATTACAAACAATTTTTCTGTTTTAAATTAATTAACCACAGCTGCCTAGTCAGAAATTCACCACTGTTGATAAAACTACAGAGAAGTAATACAATAAACAGTAAAAACAAAGTATATGCCAAAATAAAACTACACCAAAAAGAATTTACAAGTTTAACATTTAATAAATCAAGTAAACTTTTAATTCTAAAATTTATCAATATGAAAGAGCACAAAGTAAAACAAATGAACATGTTGCCTGTCTCAGTGTGCTCAGTTCTGCTGTGGTATTTTATTGGAGAAAGTTTTTTTTTATATCAAAACAAATTATAAACTGTGCACAGCACAGGTACTTTAAAAAGGGATACTTATCATATAAAACAAATCATTGGTAAGTACGGTTTATCCATTTCAAATCAGTGCCTGACCTTAAAAAATTTTTGATACCACTCCACTCTCCATTCATCCTCCTTGTACACATGCCTATTGTAAACTATACTGTAGAACCTTGTTAATCCAAACCTCACCAGTCCAAACCTGGATAATCCAAACTGAAAACCGGACATAAATTTTATTTAAAAAATGTTGGTATTTACAAATTATCAACAAAATTGTTCATAAAAGTAAAATGTTATTACATATTTAAAATATGTGATTAACTGTGTAAAAGTGATAAAAGACCGCATTTAGGCCAAATTTATGTGTTTTATTTACAGAACAGATGTATCAAAGAAAAAACAAATGTTTGATCTACTTTCGCCTTTATCTAACCATTTTAAAACCTTCAGTTTTTCTTTCAACAAACAAAAATCATGCTTTTCCTTGCCTGACATGTTGAATCAACAAAAAATAAAAAAAACACTTTACTGAATAAAAAAACAATTTGCATGACTAAATACAGTGCAATAAATATAAAATCACGCACACTTGATTGCAATCTGCCACTCAACATCTGAGAAATGAGAAGAATTCAAACTATGGAACTGAATTTTAGTTCTGGGAAATAGGTAGTCATTGAGAATCTAGAGTTTGTCTTTTTAAAAATACTGTAATGTTGCCATGAGTCATGAAGACTCATTAAATTGTAGCTGGGTTGAACATAAAGATTAAAGTCCATGGACCAAGAGACATTATTACACTGTGAAATAAAATATTTCAGAAGCAGTTTACCTAAAATATTAATTGAGAATTCTACCATATGATAATCATTGTTAGAACCAATATTCCAATTTTACCCTTAATTCCAAGCCATAAGAGTTTGCGATTTTACTGATTCCAAGGGAGTGCAGACTACCAGCACCTATTGAGAGGATTTAGACGTCCCTCATGGTACCCAAGTCTAACACACACTTACACTTGCACCACTACACTTACAACTTTAACACTTTACTCTCACACTTACATTTAGGGAGGCGATAACAGCATTAATGGTGCTTTTCCACTTCAAATAAGTGTAAGTGTATGTTAGACTCGGGTACCGTGAGGGACATCTAAATCCTCTCCCCCTGCTAGTCTGCACCTCCTGCAGGATTTGAGTGGTTTAAACAGTTCAAAGAAGAGCGAAGAGACTAACAATAACCCATGTCTATAATGAGTCAACAATGGGTAAGAATATAAAAAAATTGGTAATTTAACCTAAAAAGACAATCAGTTGAGCATTTGTCACCGAGATCGTCAGAATCGACAAATATCAGTTTGGCACATTGTGTATAAATATTTTAACAAGAAAATTTATTCAAAAATAATTCCCCAAAAACTTACACCTGAACAGGACCCTTGAATGAATATTTGTGCTGACATTTTGAAATCCATCAAAAAAGACCCTAAACTCTTAGAAAGAGTAATAATATATGATGAATCATGGTTTTTTGCTTAAGATCCAGTAACTAAGTGCTAATCGAATTCATTCAAGTGCCACTGCATTCACTGAGACTGAAGAAAGCTTGGAACCAAATCAAAATTCAAAGCCATGATAAATGTGTTTTTTGATATCCATGGGATTAAGTAAGTAAATTGGGTACACAAAGGTTAAACCATGAATACAAATTATTATTTTAAGGCCTAACTACTCTCTATGAACAAGTAAGAAGAAAACGGCCTGAGTTGTGGAAAAACAAGGTTGCACCAACCATCGTCACCACCATAAATCAACAATCACTTCTTTTACAAAGCTAAGCTGCTGAAATACAATTGTTGCCTGTCTGTCTACACACAATAAGTAACTGCATGTCAGATGTATTTGCTTTACAAGTGGACCTGCACATAGCCTACGTTATCCACAGGCCTAAACATTTTTTTTTATTGTCAGTATAAATAAGCCTACTGTTGCTGATATGCCATTGAAACAAATTAATTGAAAAAAAGATAGCAAACAATATTTTTGTAAAAGTAAAACTTACTTTAAAACTTAACTTCAAAGTAAAAGTAGTAAGTTTAAAACTTGTTTATACTATTGAATTAATTTTGATAACATTCACTTAATTTTAAATTAAATTTTGTTTTCAGATTAAATTTCTGTGAGCAATAATATTAAATTATATCTACATATTTTCTTAAAAAACCGATTTTTTTAAACATATTTAACTCTTTAAACAATAAAGACTCGTATGTTTTCTAATACTTACTCTCCAAAAAGTATACCCATGAAAGTGTTGTTTCCTTTGATTTATATTAACCACTTTGTCTAAATTCTAAGGTCAAAGACAACTTCATTAAGTAGACACTAAGACAATTATCTAACAATTATTATAAATTGGTTAGAAATGAGCTAGAATTACACAGACAAATTCAGTATGCTTTGAGTCACGTATAAGTTGCGTCACGATTTGTCACAGCACACTATGTGTCACATAACTTTGGTAGGTGTTCCATTTAAGACAAAATGGAGGTTTTATAACATGTATGCCAATTTTATCTTCTAAATAATGGGCAAGTTAATTTTAGAATTGATCTTAACCAAGCACGATGTTTATCAGAATAAACTGTTTGTCTGTCCTTATCCATCCCACAAACACAACACAAATATTCTTCAAAACAAATCAGTCTTCTTTCCAGACCTTCAGTAACACACTCTATTTTTTGATCTTTTTCAACCGGCACTCCATTGAAATCCTTATGACTATTTATATGTAATTGTTCAATCTGTGCTTTTAGTTCAGAAGTAAATTTACGAAATGCATGAACAACAAATCTTCTATGGCACCAGATTGCTTCATGACCTGGAAATGTTAGTAATAAATCGGTGTTGAAAAGGAGTTCAAATACTATTAAACCTAACGTTGTTGATTCAAAATATATTTCATATTTTTCCGAAGAATCTTTTAAAATTTTTACTGTTGTTTTGGTAAGTTCGTAATCATCGATCAATTGCCCATTCACTTCTGTCGGATGAAGAAAGAGTTGTAATGATGAAACCGACTGACTTACTATATTCGAAGCATATTTGGTTAAAACACTGTAGTTTGTTGAACTTAAACCAATAAGGTTGTGCAACATTTTTTGTCTATAATGGAAACCACTATAGTCGGACACATGTGACGAAACCCATTTATATGATCTCCGCCATTCATCCGCACAAACACTTGCAGAAGCACACGGATCAGAAAGTGAATCAATACACCAAATACGATGGTTCCAGGCATAGTAATTGTTTGCGTACAACTCAGCAGACATTTCACAAACATGGAACTCAGCAGCAAGGAGATCAGTATCCGTTGCTGAAAACATGAAAATATTGCTTAGTTGTATAATGTATATTTTAAACTGTAGTAAGATTTGTATATAATTAAAGATAATAAATACCGAACATGAAAAAATCTTAAATTTGCTGTAAAATGTTTCATTTAGTTTCAATTTTTAGGATAAATTTATAATTTTAAAATTACAGTAGAACCTATATAATCTGAACCCAATTTATGCTAAAATATTTTTTCCTACGTAGCGGAAAATTTTGCACTATGATTTTTTGTTGTATCATAGAAACGATGTTAGGAAAAAACCTATTAATGAAACTTACTCAATCAATATATAAAACTTTTACTGAACCGTACTTTCAAATTAAGGTTATATTCAAAGTTCCACTTTCAATTCACAACACTTAAATATAATATCTTTTAGTTTTTTTCTGAAATTGTGTTTTCACATAAAAACATTAATTTAATTTTCTTTCTGTCTGGGTACATGGGTTGGTCGTGTTTTGCACAGGAAGTGCTGCATGTTAGACACAGTCATTACTTGTCACTACTTTTTAGCGATAAGGTCAGTTGCATTATCTTCATTCAATGATACACAATGCAAAATAAAGATTTGCCTAATCATCCGTAAGCCAAAATCTAAGTGGAGTTTTTGTGCAAATATTGAAAGCAAGATATTTTTCAATATCGAAAAATAAGTACCTTGATTAACAATGAATTAAACAGCAATGACTGGACAAAGGTTAATTATTTTAGTAAATCTTTTAGTACAGTTGTATCCAGGCTGAACAAAATTGTGACTCCTATTCTACAGCTTCAATTTCCAGGTACACCAGTTAATCCTCATACTTCATTTCTTACAACTTATGAGTCAGAAGTTTATCAAACAACACTTGAACTCAAAAACAAATCTGGAGAGTGTGATTATATTCATGTGTATACAGTTTATAGCTGCTCTGTGCATAACTTCTCCTTTGACTCACATTAGTAATAATGCTATGATACAAGGATCATGTCCGCTTCAGTTTAAGAAAGCTGACATCTGTCCAGTCTATAAGGATGGCTCAAAAATGTTTTTTTTTGACAAAAATATTTTTGTCATGTTGTTTAGTTTTGCGAAGAAATATAATCTACTGAGCGCTGGACAATCTGGCTACCTGAAGAAAAAAAAAAACATATGATACTACAGCCCTACTGAGCAAATTTATTTATGAAAATCTAAGTCTGAGTATCCCAACTGATGAGCTTTTTTTGACTACTCCAAAGCATTTGATAATGTCAACTATGATATTCTCATAAATAAATTTCGGAATATGGGTTGTTCTTTAAATAAAATATCCCTACAGGTTCTTTACGTATATTATTGCATGTAAATGAAATTTTGGTAATAAATAATAATATATGTGAACACCGCTGTTTGGATTCATGCTAACACGACAAAACACGCCTATTTCAGACTTACCCTTCTCACAAGTGACTTTACTAAACAAATATTTCCACTACAACAATTCTAAGAATGACATCAAAATAATATTCTAATGTATTAAATAAAAGGATTTTCTGTCATTTTATGGCTACTTATTTTGTAGGCCTATTATTATTATTTCTAAACCTTATTTAATTACAGTACCATACAATTAACCACACTGATGTTTATGTTTAGTAATCTGAATGTTTAGTAGCCAACTCCGATCGCAATTAGTTTGGATTATCGAGGTTCCACTGTATTTTATATGCTTAAAAAATATCACATTTGAAAAACACTCAAAATATCAAAACTCATAATCGATACAGTCCATATCACTATAGAAATCCGTGCAATATCGACATTTAGTATGATGATTTAATGTTAGTTGGTTCTATAATAAATATTATATAGTACTGAAAGTGAGTTTTACCACAGACCCATACACAGTTTATTGTCTATTTGTCTAACCTACACTTTAGTGGAGAAAGAATAATATATTTATATAATACGTATTTATTTTATTGTTTATACCAATGTGCTGAGGTGTCTTCGAAGCATGTTTGAGTCAGTGTGTATATTCAATGCACATAAAACAATTTTGAGTTTCATTATAATGTATTGTTACAGCTAAAAAAAAATATTTCATTTTTTCCTACATGAAACAAAAATAAATCATATTTGTTAATAAAAAAGTAACTCACAACAGCAGCAAATAATTAACTGCCTTGGACAGCCTCATTAAACAGCCTTGAATTATACTGATTAAGGAATTAATTTTCCTATAAATTTTTCATTCACATTTTTTTAGAATATTTTTTTAATTTTTTTTTTTTATATAAGACAAAGTAGGGAAACAAATTTAAATATATATAATTATTAAAATACCATTATTAATCCACAACCAACGGGTTGACCAAAATTGGTCTGCTTATAAAAATGTAACTGAAAACATTAATGTAACTGGAAACTGTAAATCATAAAATGAAAACATTAATTACACATTTTAATAAAGATGTTGGTTTATAGTTTTAGATTATGCTAGTAAGAAAATTAGTACTTTTTTATAAACAGCTTGATCTTGAAAACCCCACATAAAGCATAAACAAAAGTTCTAATTAGCGCTCTATTGGTGACAAGATGAGTGCAGCACTAACATAGTTTATTTTGATATAAAAAAGGTTTTTAATGCCGTTAGATAATTTCTAGGTGCTATTTAATTTTGTAATGTTAGAAATGGCACGGTAGTGCAGGATAGGGGATAAGTGGTCTTCAGTCATATAAGGAGGTTGAAAGATATTTGATGCTGTGTCAAGAAAAATATTCGACTGTTGTGCTGAAAGATATTTGACTGTTGTGTCAAAAGATATCTGAGCTAGTAAGCCAGCCACCTAGTATGTACTAGGTAATGAGCAAGTCACTCACCCTTGACAAATCATTTCTTTTACTCTTAATTATTTACTTTTTATCATTATTGTGTCTACATATGACTTCTAATTATACATACACAGTGCAGTGGTTGATAGTTCAAATGATAAAGAAGTATCTGAATATACTGTTGATAGTTATGGTGCAAATGGGTCTGAAGATTCGGACACTGAGGATGATTAAATTAATGAAAGTGAATGTGCAGTTTCTAGTAAAGATATGCCTGTTCAACATTGTTGTTTTATAATCCATTTAAATTCTTAATTTGTATAGTCTCCTCTGTTAAATATAACATGTTATTTACTTAATATTAAAAAAAACTTTTGTTAACTTACTGTCAAATAATTTTTTCAATATCCACTTTCGGTAACTGAACACTTCAGAAGATTTAGGCTTCCTCGAAAGAATAACGGAAGTGAAATGAAGCTCGAACTGCGGATCCAATCTGGCACTTGAAACTAATTCTCGACGCATATTCCAGAACAAAGTAACCTCTGGATTAAGTAGCAACGCTCCAATCAGCAGCTGATTTATATGATTTACATCTGAAACAAGTAAGTTAATGCATTTATATCAAGTTGGCACTAAATTATTATGTTATTTCAAACAAATAACAAGGAAATTAAACGGCTATTTCAAAAATAGACTCCTTTTAAACTAAATAAACCAAGAACTGCTTTATTTAAAAACAAAAGAAAGCCTCTTTCCTAACCTATTTTTTCACATAGTTATAATAAACATCCCCACCATCAACTGTGCACTATCGTACTTACATAAATAAGTTTTTAAAGGACTGTTAGAACTGTTAAAACTGTGCAGAACACTTTTGATAATTCAGCTATTATGAAAAGCTGATTATCTCTGATTTTCCAATTGATTTTTTCATCAAAATAACTACCGACAGTTGTTCACTCATCTCTTCATCATTAATGTTTATAGCTCCATCTTGATACTAGTACCATTTTCACCAGTACGGCTACTATTGTCGATTGTAACATCCATAATATTATTAGTTTTTTTTACAGCAGAACATAAAAGTGTGAGTGAAATTCATCATTAGTTGTGCATTATATGGTATGGTGAAGATGTTATGACAAGGCCAATTGTTTTTTGTTAATGTTAATAATTCATTGAAGGGAGAACGTTACATGATGAACAAAACAAAACAAAAGGTTGGGAAAGTTGAGCAAAGCAGTTTTTTATTTCACAATAACACCCACCCACATACTGCTCATGACACTCAAGCTTTACTTTCGGTCATCTAGCTTACTCTTCTGACCTTGTAACAAGTGATTTTTAAATTAAGTGGTGATGTGATAAGCTTTAATACCTTTATCATGTAGACCATGTTGCATACTTAAGCAGAAGTACAGACCAAGATGAATGTCTACTTTTATAGTAAAGACATGTTTACATATTGCGAGCAATGCCAAGTTCGCAAGCCAGAGACTGGCAGATAGTGATTAGCAAAGAGTAAACACCTTGTTGCCAGTGATTAGCAAACCAATGGTGCCAGACACTGGCAATGACAGTGAAACAAATGTGTGGTTTACTGGCACAATGGTACTTCCCCACCACAAAAATTTAGAATTGGTACCTACCTGTTTACTTTATGAAAAATGTCATCATCATTAATTCATATTATTATTGACAAATGATATGTTGTACAGTGATACAATATTTTACCACTGTATAAACATGACTGAAAAAGTTAAAAAAAAGTGAAAGCAAAAGCCCTTAAAAAGTGTTGTGTGTGTAAAGAAAAAACTGCCAAATTTGCCAATTTTTACAGCGAATATGAAAATCTGTGGAATATTTAACTATCACAGTATCATAATTGTGATGTTCGTATAGCAGGTTTGTAGAAAGTAGTAATGGAATGAACATAGCAGAAATTACTTTTTGTGGAAAATTTTAACATAAAAGACACTTTTAGCGCCCCGTGTTGTACGCTAATATTAGCAATATGTAACCTATTTTTTAACCTGTTTTGGTAAACAAAATTCCGAGAGCAGTACGAAGTCTTCCCGTAAGAGTACAACACAATGCAGTCATATGTGAGCAATTACTAATTGTTTATGATAACAGCTGATTGCTAAAACATTGTTGAAAGTACTATTTACTATACTAATACTGTATCCAAATCAAATAATTATTGACTAGAATCAGTTTTGAAAGTAGAATCGATAAGACATTCTAGGCCAGTTCTTAATATATCAATATTATTAAATAAAAGACTCTGTTTTTAGTAAACAGTAAATACTGTAGCCTAATTTAGGTATGTAATGTAAAATCCGGTTATATAGTTGGGATATGTTATTTCTCAAATCAACATCCCTTTTTTTCAGCTCATGCTATTCGTACAAGCATAAATGAGATATCTTTAAAAAGATTTTTTAACCAGCTTCTGACATTGCAAAACGATTTTGCACTAAAACTTACTATTTGTGGAAAATTTTAACATAAAAAACACTTTTAACTGTAATAAGCAAAACAGCAACAGTGATGCGCATGTGTGGGCATCAAAAATCAGATAATATTTTATGAAGCTAATTTATTAATCATTAATAAAAAATCCTATTACAAATGCTTCTATTTTGCATAATGTGCTTAGAACAATTTCAATATTTACTTAAAAGTCATTAAACATATAGGTTATGTAGCCCTACTGACAGTCCCCTATCCCTGCCCGTCGTACAAGTCGGGACAAGCATTATTAATACCAAACACAAGTTTTTGGACACTGTATATATTATTTTTGGATACAAATATATTTGTGATTTCTCCTTCCATCATGCATTTATCTATAGTTTATATGGACATCATAAAATACGAAACAATTAAAATGTCAAAATACAGTTAGAGGTTATTAAGCATGCCATTTCAATTGACTAGACAACAATTACCTATTAAAATTGATTTTGCTATCACTATAAATAAATCACAGGAACAAATACTTCAAAGAGCAGGATTGTATTTATCAAATGTTGCCTTTACTCATGGAAAATTGTATGTAGTCTTTCTAAGGATAACTAAGTCAACTAACATGTTTGTATCCATTAAAGAAAATGAGATACAAAAATTACAAGAAGATTACATGCTTACATCAAATATCATTTACAACAATGTATTGTAATTCCCTGTAAAAATTGCTATTAATAAAACAATTATCTGTATTGAAATGTATATACTACAATGACTCATAAATTTCTGATTATTATTTCAAATCGAACGCTTTTCAATTTATTTTTTAAACATGTTTTCCCTTCCTTTTAACTACTGCCCTCACCCCAATATGGCCTCTTATTCAAAAGGCTGTATTTACTTAAAACTTCCATACTACAAAATTTCGCATGGGTAGTTTTAACTTAATTACCAATTAGCGACAATGTGAAAATAGTAATTGGCCAGTCCCTCTCAATGCATGTATTGGTGTTACCAGTATTATCTCGACTGGCAATGTATAAACCCCACATAAGATCCAAACCTTTATAGTGACAATCTTTTATATCAAGGACTGACAGTATAGTTATAATAAGAGACATATACTTCCAACTCTTAAATCAACATTAGCCTAAATGCATTTTCTTTTAAACTTTTAACTATATTTGCTATATAATTTATTACTTAACTTAACCAACTTACCTTCTCGTCTTCTCTTTTGCTGCCTAATATCCATTAATCGACTATGTATATGACAATATACATGAGGCACACACCATGATTCTAAACCAAGGCAATGTTCTACATGATGTACTGGCGATTTGTTTTCATTCAATGATACTGACAAAATCTGGAATTCCCTCCTATAAAATAATTGATAAAAATTTAATTTATATTCAGCACAAGAATTATTCAAAAAATTTTGGCAATAGAATAACTCTTTTTAAACAGTTGAAACAAAGGAATTAATTAGCCTTTTAAAATTAGTCCAAGATATATTAAATTTTCGATATGGTATTTGTGTAATTAACATGCTGTTACTTGAAATTATATAATTATAATTTAATTTTGTTCTACTATTGTATGATAAAATTAAGTAATATAACTCCACAGAAATTTTATGAAGTTATGGCTTTATGCAATTTTTAGTAGAACTTTTTTTAGATGCCATATTACCGATTACACTACATGGAGCATAGATGATTTACTATGCCTAGTATCACGATGCAAAGTAGCATAAAGTGTGATGGACCTGCCTTATATCCGCATTACAGCAGTAATATGTTTCGGATTTTTTGGTCTTCTGATAATTTCTGCAAAAAGATATTTTGAAATCTTACTTATATATATTAATCGTTTTGGTGAAAATAATTTCAAAAATTGGCAGCAGCATGTTAATTACATAATTATTAAGTTAACTACTTTTAATTATACATAACCAACTAGGCAGTACAATATTAAAAAATTTGAGAAATTGTTGGGTCCCACTTATTTTCGTTGTTTTAAAGTATTATTTTGTCCTATAACCTACTTTATTATTAACTTAAGCGATCATGAAGATTTAATTTCTTACAAGTTATGATTTTATATAACTTTTAATAGAACTATTTTGTAACATTATTGTCATCAACATTGCATGGAACATGCAAGATTTTATATGCCAAAATTACTAAACCGGCATTATTAATCCAATATTAATAACCTCAATAAGACTCATTACAAGGTTACTAACAATTTTATACAAAACTGTGTTAGGTTATTCGCGCAATAATAGTTTCATACAAAAATGTGTTAGATTTAATGATATTTGGTATTTCTGACTTTTCAGGACTTTTGCAAAAGTCATAATTTTACAATCTTTTTCATTTTAATTATGTAATATGTTATTTCGTTTGGAGATATTAAGCCACCGAAGATTTAATTTATTATGATAAATTATGATTTTAAGTAACAAACCTCTACTACTAAATTATATTCTGGTCATTGATCTTTACTTTGCATGGACTTACTTGCATGATAAATTTATTACCCAGGTACTGCTGATATACTTATCAGTTTATAATAAATCATTATTATAAATCTTTTTCTAGTGAAAACATCATTTAAAAAATGGCTGTAATTACTTGTGGACTTATCAATTTGCCATACACAAATACAATCAAAAGATGCTGGTAAAATTCCGACACATGATCCCACGATTTGGCATTAAAAAAATCACTTTGTGGTTCATTTCCTTTTTAAAAAAATAATCCTTTCATTATTAATAACATTAATTAAATAATTAATTTACTGTCCTGTCATTAAAAACATGTTTCCCACTTTTACATGGTAGTCATTTTGTGGTTATGTTTGTCACTTTTCACTTTTTTGTAACTTCCCATTGTTTCCATACCTTTAAATTTTAGATTATTAATATTGGGGCATACAATAAAGCGTTCTAACGCAAAAATTACGAAAATTCACAAATTGAAGTCATATTTATCTATAAATACCTAGGCATTAAGTGAAGCGGACAAAAACAACAATTGTTGGTAACTTTTAAAAGTAATGGTAAGGTTATAAAGGTAATGTTTTTCATTTTTCTTAAGGTAATTTCCTTACTTTTATAATTTAGATAATTATTTATTAATATGTAATAATGCTTTCTGACTAAAAAAAGAAAAAATTAACTGTGCCTAACAATTATACAATTACCAATATTAGTAATTAGAATTTACTACTGAGTACAGCGAATGTTTAAAATAATAGTCTATTCTGTATAATATTGTCTTTTTACTACTGAAAAAACCCCAAATGCAGTAATTTTGAAACCAAATAACTTTTTTATACTCACAAAAAATACATAACCTAAAATCAATTTTACTTCAAGGCTACCTACAATTTAGGATCTTTCTTAAAAACAGATTCGATGTCTGCAATTATTCTTTCAGCTGCAGGAAAGGGATCGCCGTCCATTTTCTTTATTTTATTTTATGGAAACAATATTAGTACATCAAACTTCTTTTAATAAATTAAGTTTGAATAAATTACTAAGCTAAAATTCTTAATAATTGTCTTCCCGAAGAACATTCCTTACTCCTTTTTTTGATTTCACTGTTTCAGTGTTTTGAGTATTGACAACTGCTGAACCGTTTGACTTGTGTGTTTCACAAAATACAGAAACACAGATGAAACACGAAAACATTTGCAATCACAGTTCTTATGTTTAGGGTAGGCACTTCTGCTATTTTTAAAAAATATCAACGAACTGTTTGTTGAAAAAAATAACTGTTTGGAAAAACAGTTTGAAAAAACAGGTTTAGAAAAATGAAACTCGAAGTTGTATTAGCAGGTAAAACATAAGCACAAACGATCAGTTTTCTAAGACTACTTTTTCATTCCCATTACCACCATGTCCTTAACTGTTTTTGGGTGTAAAACATTTAGAAAAAAATAATTAAATGTAGTAATAATTAAATTACATTCTCAAAACGTAATATATATGTATGCCATTTTATATTTACAAAATGCAATGAATTTCTGATAGAAGCATTTTTTTTCTTAAAAATTAAATAGCCTTTGCATATTTACTGAAATGCAAACAATTTAGAATATTTTTAGTTGATTAAAAAATATTTATGATTGATAATAAATATAAAAAATACGTTTAAATAAAATTAGGTTATGTATTTACAAATTAGGTTATGTACAGGTTAGGTTATGTGAGATGTTCCTGTCATATTTTTATTTGGGAGAAAGTAGGTTTTCATTTTTCAACACTGAAAAAACTAACGTTAATAAGTAAAATATAGTAATAAGAACATATGCCAAATATGTTTAAATAAAATTGGTTCTATATAGTTACAAAATTATAGGTTATTACAGGTTAATGATAGGTTATTAACCTAAAATTATTCAAGATATATACAAGAGTAGATATTGTGAATTTTAAAAAGTCCACACAACTTTGATAACGCCCAAACAGTTCTTACTTCACTACGTTTCAACAAGAAATAGAGGGAAAAAGTATAGCAAATAGCAAGTTAAAGAAAAGGTGTTTGTACTGTTTGAAGGAAAACAGTTTAACAGGAAAATAGCAAGAAAAAAGATTTAGCGCTTGCGGCAACGTTCGAATAGAACGTAGGTGGTAGGGAAGTCCAAACTGTTGTTCCTCGTTTTGACAAATCACGATCCAGTCCAATTCTAACTGCTAGTTTCCGTTTGGTAAAGCAGTTTGTTTTTCGTAAATAGAATAACAGTTTGTTTTAACAGTAAGGAGTTTTCTTACCCATCTCTATTTATGTTCTTACTTAATATAAGACTGACGCTATGGTCTTTAGAAAAATTTTTAGAGTAGAATTTGAGTAATGGAAAACGTTAGATATTTTAGGGTGAAATATCCACTGCTGAAAATGTTTGCATTACAGCAGAAATTAATTTTATAAAATAAAACTAAACAGAAACTTTGAAATTAGCAGTTTTAATCATACAGAACAAAATTAAATTCTTAAGAACTTATAATAAAAAATTATGGAGGTAACCTAACATAATTCCATGTTAAAAAAAAATCTAATGCAATTCCTGCATCATGTTTGAAAAAAGAATTATTTTCATTTTTCTTAACTAAAATGTTGGAAGGTTGGAAAATTAGTCTATAACTCCCTGTTTAGAATGTATCAGCACACAAATGGTTGATATTTCAAGTATCAAATGACCCTTCAATAGTAAAGTTATGAGGGTTGATCAAATATAAACGAGACTGATTTTTTAAAAAATTTATTGCTTACTTACAAATTATTCTTGATACAACTTATTTTTCTACATAGTCTCCCGCACGAGTAACACATTTTTCCCACCGGATTGGAAGTTTTTTAATTCCATCTTCGTAAAAAGTTCTCGGGCGTTCATTGAGCCATTGGAGCACGAAGGTCTCCACCGCAGAATCGTCTTCAAAACGCTGGCCTCCAAGCGCCTCTTTGAGTGGCCCAAACAGGTGATAGTCGCAGGGTGATAAGTCTGGACTGTATGGGGGATGTTCCATTGGTTCCCAGCCAATTTGATCGAGTTTAAGCTTCGTAGCGTTCGCCGAATGTGGTCGGGCATTATCATGAAGAAGAATGACGTTTCTCGCCAGTTTAGATTTCCTTTTCCTACGAAAAGACTGTTTTGCGGCCTCTAAAACATCGCAATAATATTGTGCATTTATTGTGCGTCGTTGATGGAGGAAATCGACGTGAAAGGCGCCTTGATTGTCGAAAAATACAGTGGCCATTACCTTCCCGGCCGACGATCATGATTTGGCCTTCAGAGGCGCCCTCTCTCCCCTCTTCCGCCACTCCATACTTGCCTGTTTCGACTCGGGAGTGTAATGGTGAACCCATGTTTCGTCACAGGTGACAATCCGGTTTAATAATGCCTCACCATCTCGTTCAAATTGGGTCAATAGTCGCTGGCAAATCTCCAAACGATTCCGTTTGTGAACGTCGGTCAAAATTCGTTGAACCCACCATGCAGATACTTTGCTGAGTTCCAGGTTTGATGTAACGATTTTTTGAACGCTACCATAGCTCAACTGGAGTTCATCTGCAATAAATCGCAGCGATATACGTCTGTCTTCGTCCAGGAGCTTCCGAACAGCATCAATGTTTTCGTCCATGACGGAAGTGGTCGGGCGACGATCATGGCTGAGGTTATCTACTGCTTCCCGTCCTTCGGCGAATTCCTTGTGCCAAGCAAAAACGCGAGCTCTTGACAGGGTCCTGTCCCCGTATTGAGCCGTCAATCTACGAAAGATTTCAGTCGGATTGACCCCCTCCTTGGCCAAAAACTTAATAATAATTCTCTGCTCCACGGAAACGTGCACTTCACTCTCACTCATTGTATAGTTTTATACTGAAGGGTCCGAACGGAAATGTTGCCCGTCTACGCCCGTCCCAAACCTCCCAGGCTACCTGAAACCCCACCCTTTAGAGTTCAATGTCCAACGGAAAAGTTTTTAGAAAGTCAGTCTCGTTTATATTTGATCAACCCTCGTAGATACTGGGAGACACACATAGATGCTAAGTAAAGAATTAACCTTTTATAAACTACTAAGCATGTTTTCCCCAGCAGGATTTTCTTTAGTTTGAACACTTCATATTCATCACAAATATTCATCAATACCTAATTCATTAAGTACACAACGGACGTTAAAAAAAAAAAAAAAAAAAAAAAAAAAAAAAAAAATTAAGTACGCAAAAGTTTTTGTTTTTGTGGACAAACCCCAATTTTGATGTCATCAGCTTGTTGGTAGGATAATCTGGATAAATCATACAAGTACAGATAGAACATGTCGGAAATAGGTCTTATGGTAAGCTAATAAATTAAATTTCTTTAGCTTCCTTTATATCAAATAGCTTCGAGAAAAGTTAAATACCATTAAAAAATTTCATGCTTTTTAGAACATTTACGGATATGTCATCCTATAGTCGCTGTCAGCTAAATATGTGATTATGAGCTACATTATACATAAATTTAAAAAAAACCGTAATAAAAGTCAAATTAAAACACAGATTAAGGCGTTTTTAAAGACGATATTACTTATATATATATATATATATATATATATATATATATATATATATGTATGTATGTATATACTGTATAGCTATTAACTTATTTATTATCACATTTGCTTGCTTATATTTTTGTACTGTCATAAACATATGTTATTTGGTTCAGTTATTGTTATGTAAACATCCTGTACACAGTATCTGTCTATGAAATAATACATGGATGTATAAACATATATAAAAACAAGATTATGAAGAATAAGAGATTGTAGTTTGACAAAAATTACAAAAATTAGTTAAGAATTTTAGTACTAACAATATTATAGTTTTTATCTCGTCTTGTCTCTCGTTCAATGTTGCCATTTTGGCAACTTTGTAGTTAAGTTTAGCTATTTTGTAAACACATCAGCGACAGACAATAATAAATAAATATAAAATAAAAAAATGAGGAAAAGCTGTTAGTCGCTTATTTATCGATTTTTAAGGTGTTATAGTAACATGCTGACGAACTATCAAGTAGTATAAAAATAATTTTATAATAAGAGTAGATTTGAAAATGGAAGTATATTTTAGTGGACCTAAATTTTCTGTCGTATTTTTATACAACACTGCCATCGTCATCATAGTCATGCTAAATACTAACTTAGTAACTTATGGTATTTATCAGTGTTGCTAACAGATATTGTAGTTGTGAAGGTGTACGGATTTTTGGTCTATTGTAAGGTGTACGGTAATTGTTGTGCCGTAATGTCAAAAGATATAGAAATCTTGAGGCAACATTTTTTTTCCTAATATACTGAAAATTCTGAATTTGTTTCTTTTGATAATAAAGCTTTAGTGCCACTGCTTTCTTATTACTTTCAATTGTAACAAAATTCTTCGAATTTATTTGTGTGATGTAACTCCTTGAAATATTACAGCACAAAGAAATAAACCTACTTGAATATTAACCCTTATTAGAGATATGTAAGCACTTGCTGCTGGTGTCGTCTTGCAGTTCACTGCGTTCGTAGCCGCAGATAGTTCAATTACTTGAACTTTAGGCGCTGGTATCGAGCACACTGTTTATCATGAGTCCACATCTGTTTATCATGAGCTGCACATCTAGTCCATTTACATTCAATATTTATGTTTACAAATAATTAGACGGGATTGTCTCAGATAAGTTTTGTGACCTCGTGACATGACATGTTATTTTACGATTATGATTCAAGCAGTGTCCTGTATTAGATTAGGCTACCAAAACATAATTTTTTAAAACCCCAGAGTATCTTTAAACTGTATGGATCATGTCCAAGGACTTGTTATATTATCCCATGCCCAAAGGGAACAACAACAAGTAATTATTTTATTTTAATTTAAGTGCATTAGATCTTCTAAAATGAGGATTACATGTAAATGTACTCATGGACTCAAGGGAAGGTTTCTTGTGTACAAAAATATAAACATGGGACTTAACATTTTTAACAATAACACTATTACTGCATTATTGTACTTTATAGCTTGTTAGTAATAAAGCTCACTCGTTTCTAGTACCAGTGCGCGATGTTTATTTAAGGTATTTTACATGAAATTATCTACATTAGGCGTTACGTTTAAGTAATAAGAGAGAAATATATAATGTTCGGGAAGTGGACAGGAACAATCTCTTTTTACCTACACCTGCAGCGAATATTAGCTTAATTTTGAAACAACGGGTATTTATCGGGAAATCGATACAACATTTCATAATATACTGTTTAAGAGAAAAATTGTGTATATAGTAAACGTACTACTGTATACACAAAGTTTTCCTGTACTATATAAAAAAAAAAAAAATACTGTATACATAATATTTAGATTAAATTTTCCCACTATTTCTCTCTGGCATGTTGGCAATGTTGCTTATATTAACTTACTTTCTGTATCTAACTATCTAGTATCTTATATGAGAGTTTGAGGTAGAGATAGTACTATTATTCGTTATCGATATATATGTTAGTTGTCAAGCGTTAACTTTTAAATTTAAATCATACTTATATTGTAATAACTCAAAATATTCTAAATTTTGACAATGACTAGGAATAATGCCAAAGCTAAAAAAAATAAACAAGAAACAGAATCTGTTGAAACTGAGAAAGAGGTTTTGAGTGATCAAAATACGGCTATCGGAATAACTGACGCCATACCAAGAAAACGAGGGAAAACCGGCAAAAATCTGGAGACAATAACTGATGGTGAAAATGGAACAGAAAATGAAACACAATCTACAGAAGTAAGTATGCTTCTTACAACATCATATGATTGCAGTAGATATTAATAATCCACTTCCCATCCTCTAAAACATTTATCCTAGTATATTTTGATAGTGATGGTATCAGTTCTCCAGCACATCCCAAAATGCCGGTTTAATCAAGATCTTGTTAATGTTTCTTGAAGCTACTAGTTTTCTTGAATAATATTGTAAATTTTTGGTACATGTGGATATTACCGTGACCACCAGTATTGGTGAAATTTTTATTTAAAACTGTGTTTTCCTGAATAGGCCTTTTTCTTGTGGTCTAAAAAATTGACCCTGGGGGCCTAGTGATTTTTTTTAAATTGATCTTTTGATATTTATTCAGTATCGAGATACAACTTACTTTCTTGAATTTAAAGTAACATTTTGTTCCATTATTTACTTATTTTTATTATTAAAATTTAATTCCTTATAATAAACGATTTAATACAATGTTTAATGTAACTGTTTTGTTATGTCATTGAACCATATGAATAAAACCAAAGTAAAAGATAGAAGTAAAAGGTTTTGTTTTAAGTGAAATCTAGAAACAAAAGCATTTCTTTCATTCTGTATTAACAAAGATTACCTTTTGCTTATGAGCAAATCTTTCAGTCTGGAAGTAAAAGGATCAACAAAAGAGTATTTGCTTTTACTCTAAAGTATGTTTGATATTTTTATTCATATCAACTAAAGGGTATGTTTAAGATTTTGTGAATTAAAGCATTTGCTTCTTTTTATTCGTATGGCTCATTATCATGTACAACATTGCATGAAGGATGCAGGATTTTTAATACCAAGATAATTGTGATAGTGTTAATCAGCATTTTTCACACTGTCAGTATATTGCTAGTTCTCATAGTAAGACCTTGGTACCATTAAATTTAACTTAGGCAGTTGCTATTTCTAAACCTTGCAATTAGTTTCTTTTAGTAATTTTTACTCAAGTGTTATTGGTTATGTACTAATTGTGGAGAATAGTGTGACCGTTGTTACCTAAGAATTTTTTAATTTTTTAAAAATAGGCCTATATGTTTTCCTGAATATTAGGGCAAAACATTGATAAAAATGCAGTTTAGGAACTTTTGTCAGTTTTCATAATTATTGCACTGAAATGCTATATTTTTTTGGTATTTTAAAAAAAAGAATTTTATAACCTAATGCCGCCGTTACATTTAACTCAGTTTTTACATATATAAGTAATATTTGTAAAAAGTATTAACCTTAGTAAGCAGCATCAATTAGGTGGATATAAAGCTGCCATTTGTAGAAATGGTGAATCCTTTATTTATAGTTGCCATATTTGTATTTAAATTGAACTTTGGCTAAATATCCCACAAAGTGTTTTTTTTTTAACACCAAATCGTGGTATTGTGAGTTGAACTTCACACCAATATCTTTTGATCGTATTTATGTATGCACCAGATATGAAATCTAAGAAAGTAACTGATCATTAAGTGATTAATCATTGGTAATAAGATCGGTGTAGTTGCAATTAACAGCAGCCATTTTTTCAAACAATGTTTTCAGAACAAGACCTTTATTAATAATAATAAGACAGTTATTAATGATAATAGCTGATTTTTTATGTCATTAATGTAGTGAAGTAAATTTATCTTACAAAGTAGACAAGCAAATCCATGTAAAGTGGACATGGAAGTATTTTAATGCCAAGTAAACATCAATGACGTCAAAATATAGGTTAGAAATACAGATTCGTAATAGATAGCTAAAAATATAATTCCTTGTGCTTCTGCCCATTAATATCTTTCCAGTAAATGGTATAACACATAATATATTAAAAAATTTTATGAATTAATGATTTTCATAAAAGCTCCTACAGTGCAAAACATAAATACCAAAACATTTTTTATGGCTCAAAAATTGTTGCCATAGCGATTTTTTTAAAATTGCAAATTGTGTATAAGAGGATAGGAATTTTGAAAATAAACATTAGCCAAGTGTGACCAAATAGGTTGGGGATGAATATTCTTTTCATCATGCTGCTTCTTTACCATTAATTTCTGGTAAAAACGTTTTTTACGAAAACATGTTTTCTTAAATGTGCTGACAAAAAAATATATAACTGTTTTTATTAAAAATTACATGTCATAATATTTTGAATTGAAAAATATTTAAAAAAATCTAATAAATAAAAAGTATTTATATTTAAAACTATATTATTGTAATTACCAATGCATATAGAATAAATATATTAAATTTTGGGTTTTCCTCATAACTATAAAGGTTCATGAAACAATGTAATATTAGAAATATGTAGCATAAGAAACTGAATTTTTCGCCATGTCTTTTTCACTACAATGCTGTACAAACCATTTCCCTCCTTCATTCAGAAGTCAAACCCATATTATATAGGATACTTATATATCTACAATAGGTTGTATACTGTACTGTTGTTAACAGCTATGTTCTATTTTCATTCATTTTGATTTAGCATTAATACAAAAATTGATTTCATTTTTACTGTCTAAATATTTTGTTTTTTAAACATTTTTATTCCATAATTTATATAAATACATTGTTTTAATGTTACATAATATGTATGTATGTAAAGTAAATTTTAATTTTTAGTTAAAAACTGAAGAAACTTGTAGCAAAGAAGAGAATGGAAGCAATGAAGATACAGAAGAATCAAAAGAAAAGGAGGTATGGGAATAAAAAATATGATTAAAGTTATTACAATAAGTTATACAGTAAGTGGTTATTGTGATCATTCGAAGCCAAACCTAAAGAGAAAACTATAGTAACTATTTTACTGCAGTACAAAATGTTTAGTTATACAATGAGTGGTTATTGTAATCACACGAGGCCAAACCCAAATAGAAAACATTAGTAACTATTGTATTATAATACACAATATTTGTATTAATTAGACAGTAAATAGTATTACCTCTTAGTTCTTTAACTAATTCAACTAGAAAGGTTCTTCTAGTTCATTCAAATTTTCCACTTTAAAAAACTATGTACTTGGCAATCATAGTGTTGGATCTCTTGATTACCAAAGTTCCCATTTTGTGTCTTCTTTATAGAGACTTATCACACATTATCTTAACCCGAGCATTCTGTACTCTGTAATTAATATAGGTGCTATTATCTAAGTTAAACTTCGTCCAAATGTAGGAGACATTTCGTGTAGCCAAAAGGGACTACATAATGTAGCTTATCAAATTTATCTCAAAAAACCACTTTTTCCAGGAACAAAACTCATGAATTAGAAGCGTTGTGAGGAAGAAGGAAACCATTGGTTCATATTTTTGCTCTCTTTCTCCGTACATCGTTTCGCAAACATTGTAATAGGCTCTTGTAAAATTCCTACTTTACAGTTGGAATGAACTCTGATCGCACTATGCCCTCACTATTGAAAAAAATTATGATTTTGATGTTTGACTTTGACTAATGTATCTTTTTAAGGTAAAGAGAGTTATTGGTTTTATGTTGCAAACTTTGAATGTTTGCCTCAGGGTCGGGTCGTAGCCAACTTTCATCTCTAGTTGCAATTTTGGCCTTGTAATACGGATATGCATGAAGACAGTTCGGGTTCAAATTGATAACATGATTTTTCTTCTATTTATCAAGCAAAATTCTGGGAACAAATTTTGTACTTAACTTGTCTCATTTGCAAACAGACCCATACGAGATGTGAAGTTCTTCAGTAAACTCTCGAATAGTCAATTGTTTGTTTGAACAAACAATCTTTGCCACTTTTTATATGTTTTTGTGGTTGATGAAATGTGGTTTTTGTGGTCCATTGCTCATCTTCAGCTAACTCGATACATTTTAATATTTCTTTAATATTTCATGAGCTTCTTTGGCACTTTTCTATAACTTGAAATGAAATTTAATGTCAACACGTTTGAAATCCATCACACGTGAAATATCATGGTTAATGTCAACACGTGAAATTTAAGGTTACATGTTTGTGATAAGACACAGACACAGTAAACATAACCTCACTCTACTAGCTCAGGGAGCTGACTAACAAGTCAGAACGAGTTCAAACTTTACACTGCCTGTCTAAGTGTTTCAGGCTACAGGACTTCTTCTGCATCAACATTTCTTATTATAAAAATTCATTCACCATATTTTTTGATCAAATCTTATTTAAGTGGCTTTGTCCTGACTGACTGATTTACGTAAAATCAACATACTGCCAAAACTATTTCAGCTAGAGGCTTAAAATTTTGAGGATATCTTCATATTATTGTGTAAACATGCATTAAGAAAAAAATTTATAAACTTCTACCCCTAAAAGAGGTAAAAATGGAATACAAAAGTTTTTAACGGAAAAATAAGTTTTTATTAGATTTTCTTGAAACCTAGCATGAATACTCTAAAACCCAAATGATACAACTTGTATTTTGGCATTTTCCAAAATTAATTTTCCTAAAGGGAGTAAAATAAGGAAAATTGCAGTATAAAATTTTGCATTGAAAAATATTTTTTTGATCATATTTTTTTGAAAGTTATTATTAATTTACTAAAACACAAATAATGAAACATGTACTTGCATTACAACATTTTTGAAATTACATCCCCTAAAAGGGTAAAATCAGGATAAAATTGTTTACATTAAACAATATTTTTTGTAAGACTTTTTTTTAATTTAACAATTATTCTAAAGTACAAGAAATATGTATTTCAGCATTTTTCAAACTTCAACCCTAAATGGGTAAAAAGGAGGTTTGTAAAGGCAAAAATTAATATATATATTTTTTAATGAACATAAATATTTTAAAATACAAAAAAATGAAACATGTTTCAGCATTTTCCAGAATTCATATCCTCATGGGGAAAGTGGGGGCTATAAAAATTCTGGCATTGCGAAAAAATATTTTAATGCAGATTTTAATTAAAATTTTACAAAATAAATAAACACGCTTTTCAGCATTTTCCAAATGTCATTCCTTAATTAGGTGGGAATGCAGTATAAATTTTGCAATTGAAAAAATATAATTTAATTGGATTTTCTTTAAAATTACTGTAAATACTCTAAAACATAATATAATATTCAATAAAAATTTATATTAAATCTCAAAATCTAAACGAGCGGTTAACAACTAGATGAATTGATGGGGATATGGTAATTTTTCTCATATTTGCAGGTAAAATACTCAGTTGTTTTTTATCTAAAAAGGAAAAAACTACTAAATTAAAAAAAAAGTTCTTATAATTTAACAATTTTTACTGTTTAGAAGGAAGCTGTAAATAAAGTCAAACCCGGATCTAAACGTGGAGGTAAGCAAGCCGCTGCAAACAAAAAGAAAACTAAAGTAGCAGATGAGCAAGTGGAGAAACCAGTTGAAGATGAGGAAAAACCATTAGAAGACAAACCAGAAGAAAAAGAAATTCCTGTTGAAGAAGAAGAACCAGAGGTAGACTACAGAGAGTGTTCACAAAATTTAGTTTTTATAAAATTTAATTTCTATGTCTAGAGAGTATAGACTTGCATCATAAAAATTCAATAAGTAGTAAATTTAACATAAATTTTTAAATTAGATCTATTGTTTAATGTACCAATAAATATTTTGAGCAGTTGTTGCCAGCTGTGTACAGGAGGAAGTGATTCTTGTACTTTAAAACTGAAAGTTTCATTAAATATGCATCATTTTTCTCACATAGGTACAAACATGTGCGTGTATCTTTCTCTCTCTCGCCTGTAAATTTTCATGGCAATAAAATTTTTATAAAGCATAAATATTTCAACTGATGATTTAAATCAAGGGAACACTAAGGCTATGAAACAGCTGACTCTTGATATTCTTAGGATTTAGCTTCCGACATTTACAGCAAACACCCTTTTTTGTGACAAATGTTAAAGCTGTTAAAATGCTCAAACTATCTTAATTGGTAAACAATTTGGCAATTCTAACGTTTTAATATATCATTTTCTTTGTGTTAGATAGAAAGATAGATAGATATTTAGAAGTTATGAGGTTTTATAGTTGCTAGCAATGTGGCAAAAGAATCTGTTGTGTAACTAAGCCTCTTTGGTACTAGTTCAGTAGATTTGTTTAATGAGTTTGAGCAGTCCATTGACTGTCTTAATCAGCTAGAGGTTCTCAGGGTTCTGGAAAACACCCTTTGCCTTTTGTTGACAAAGCCTCTAATAGATTATATTATCTCGAGTTACCTTATCTGCCTTGCGTAGCCCATGCACAGTTTATCCATAGTATAAATTCTTATCTTCAAATGCATCTTCAAAACGTAGTGCCCTTTAATGAGTTCTAAGATTCTTCTATGTTGCCCTTTATTGATGACCCTTTATTTATATGGTTTCCTTTGTCCAAACCTTGTCATTACAGCCCTATAAAGATTGTGTCACAAGGTTTGATTTCTGGCAGGTATTTTGCTTCTTCATTAGAAGAACCCTTTGCTACCTCCATCTCAGTTGATGCTTTTGAAACATCTGATTTGAGACATGTCGTTGCTTTACTGATTAGAGATGTTTGACCTTATCGCAGGTTGAGTAGATCTGCCTAACATTCCCACAGTCTGCTGAATTTTACTGTTTGTTGGTTCCATTAAGTTAGGTGCTTCAGTATCTACCTGCTTGCTATTTCCACTCCCCAGTGTTCTCTTGTCTAGGGTTTTGTAAGTTTTGACGGTTTGTTTTGCAACCTTGAAATCCCACAAGTAGGTAAATGAAATATCCTCCCATACAGAGCACTCTCCATGCAAAGGCAAAGTTAAATTAAAACTGGAGGTTGCATGTTAAACAGTCTGACAGAAAGCTATACTAACATTGGTGTACACTGTTCCACCTTGACTTGGGATAAATGTGTCTTTATGCTTAAACAAATCTACACTGCATGGATGCACGTAAGCCTGCTCTTGAAGCTGCATATCCATCCTCCATCTGGCCACCCTTTAAAAGAATGTGTTTTATAGCAATGTACAGTCTCTTTTCAGACTGAGATTTGCAATATTACACCATATCATTCATTACTAAATTTGAATACAATATGTGTTTTATTGTGTGCACATGTTTTATATTCAAAACATCTGTCACTGAAATAATCATCAGGAAATAAATAGCGTGAATAAGGAATGTAGTAGGTGCATAGTTGTTTGTTGTGTAAAGTATTATATGCAATATATACGCAGTGTGATAATTAATTTTTTAGGTAGAATTAATCATTGATTTTTGTTGTTTGCAAGGTCTAGGAAAATGTAACCCTTGCAACTTATGAATTTGAAGGGTCAATTTTCTTATTGATTTGGACAAACTATGTACCTTTCAGTATGTTACAGTAATATACATGCTTCTGGCTAAAGATAAAAATCCTTAATAATTCGGCTTTCTTTGTGTTATAAACTAGAAATTAATATAAATTATTTATATTGTATTTTTCTTTTTGTAGCCAATAAGCAAGAGAGGAGCCACAAAAAGAACTAAGCAAGCCAATACCAATGCCAAGAAAAAAGCCAAGTCAGAAGATGAATCAAAGAAGGAAGTTGATTATGAGGTAAATACTCTGAACATTAACATATTTTCTAGGCATATTACTACTAATCTGCTAATGCAACCAAGTCATTTAATTGGTTAAATGTTAGATGAATGAATGGTGGAGGTAGCTAATGCAAGCACACAGGCTTAGCGATCCCATCGTACCTCTCTCTAGCTCTCACTACTTCCAACAACAACTTCGGGATGGCAAACAAGCATCAGTATAAAAACAAAGAAATATATTAAAAGAAAAATTAAATAAAACAATTGTATATTTTTAAAATAAAAAAAAGTTAAACTTTTTGTTATTTTAAGGCAAAAAGCACATTAAGGCTATTATCACCTCTCTAAATGTAAGTGTGAGTGTAAAGTGTTAAAGTTGCAAGTGTAGTGTTACAAGTGTAAGTGTGTGTTGGACTCGGGTACCATGAGGGATGTCTAAATCCTCTCAATAGGTGCAGCTAGTCTGCACCCCCCTGCGGGGGAATAAAAAGTTAAACAAATATAGAATTATGTATGTTAATTTTACAATGTAATTTTTTCAGCCTAAAACATTATTAAAAAATAAAATAAAATTGACTATTAGTAATAGCAACCTAAAACTTTCAATATAGAAAACTAATTTTATAGTATTTATGGTTGACAATTTCCAGTTCTAATTGTCTCACACAATGTGACCATTAACACATTGGTTACTAAGTTTTTGATTTTGTTCTCAAAACAACCTTATACACTTTTGTGTTGAAGGTTTAGCTTCTATTTTTATTATTATATTTAAAAAAATGCATTTGTAAAATTTAACTTAAATTCCACTCAGTATTTCATCACAGGTGCAGAGTTTTTACTATATTGCAGCCACTCAGTAAATGACCACACGAATTTCTTGCGCATGTAGGAGAATTCCCCTCCAGCTCCCGTCAACAGTTAAGTGACACATAGTCTACCAATCTGAGTCTACAAACTGTTAATAGGTCTAATAATCAAGGATTTACTGTATTTTAACTTTTTTTGTGAGATTCTGATATAATTGTAAAATGTTTTGGTATCATTCAAAAGTTCTTGGAGTAGCATTTGATAATCTCCCTTACCTTGCCTTTAGATAAGTAATTGGTTTTTGGTATTCTGCTTTATTACTGATCATCATTAATAGTTTAAATGGTAACCGAACATTCATTCTTTCTTTGAAGTATAGGTATACTGAATGTCTGCAATATGCATACTGTATAACCAACTACATCCTGATTAACATTTCAAAAAAATTTCTTGTAAATTCAATTTTATCTAAAACTGCAGTCCACTGAAGTGCCTTAAAAATCTATTAATTTCATTACTTTTTGATTGTATAATGTATTAAATTGGTAAAAATGCAGTGTAGCCTGTTCTGCCTTTTTCGATATTTTTTTTATTGAAACGCTTCAGTACATGCCCAAAAGCAATAATCCAAAATATAAACGCGTGGAAACCACAAGTGAACCTAACTGATACAGATTAGGTATTCAATCTTTTGATCATATTCGTGTGTGCACCTGTCTCATAATCGACAAAATTAACCAAGTGGTTGACCGTGAGATGGACAAAGCCGTTGTCAGAAATGCAATTGTAAGCCTTCCAACAGTCACTTATATTTACGCATCACTGTGTTAGGCCTAACAACCGTGTCAGGTAAGGAGTTTTTTGTTAAAAAAAAAAGTTTTATCATGCAAAACCCATTTTAAACATATTTTTATCGTTTTACCGATCCACAACACATTAGCGACTTTCATGTAGTAGCAATGTTGAGGTTGTTGGTCACTTTTATTTTCAATTTTTATCGTACTTCTCGTGGTTTCCGCACTTTAATATTTTGGATTATTGCATTTGGACATGTAATAAAACGTTTTAGTAAAAAAAATATCTTAAAATCCAGGACAGGCTACACTGCATAATTACCATTACATTTTTTTTTAGGTTGAGAAAGTTATAGATGTGAGAAAGAAAAGAGATGGAAAGCAAGAATTTCTAATTCGTTGGAGAGGATACGCAGCAAAAGATGACACTTGGGAGCCGGAAGACAATTTGGAATGTGAAAATCTGATTACTGAATTTTTTAACAGTAAAGAGGTAAAAACAATACCAGGTGGTTATTGGATCATTACAATATTGTGTTACCCAAAAGTTAGGGGAATTTGAATTCCATGTATGAACTGTTTGTAGTATGACTTGCTGTCGGTAGAGTGGGTGAACAGTATTCTTTGTGAGTTAGTGTGCCAACAGCTGTGACCGTAAGAGATTCTGTGTTTTCTAGTTTTGTGAGTTTGTGTAAGTGTTGTGACAATTTTTTAAATTTGTATAAATGGCAGATTTTATAGAGCAGAGAACCTGCTCAAATATTGCTTCATGCTTAAAAAAATTGTTGCAAAACCCATTGCATGCTTGTAGAAGCATTTCTTGACTGGTATGAATCAAAGTAAAACTTTTTTATAGTTCAAAAGCTTCAAGGATGAACAAATGTATGCCGATGACGATGAGCGTTCAGAGTGACCATCGACAAGCACAGCGCTAGAAAACATTGAGAAAGTGTGATAAGCTATTGTAGCAGATTGTAGCAAACAATCCATGATTTGTGTGATTATAGGAATGTTGTACGGCTCCGTGCAACATTTCTTGTCAGACGATTTGGGCATGAGACACATTGCTGCAAAATTTGTACTGAGACTGTTGAGCAGTGACCAAAAACATCATCACATAGCTGATAGCTGTCTGAACTGACTCGGGTTCGTGCTCAAGCCCCCCGGGGGACCCTTAGGGTCATCCCTGGGTGCACGAAAAGGTGTAGGATTCGTGGGGGTAGTGATGGTGTTGGATAGTAGATGTCTGTCTTCTTCTTTTATCTTCTTCTTTTGAGTGGGGATGGTGGTAAACCCTCGTGGTAGAGACACCACCCCCGTTAGCAAATTTTTGCACTTGAATTAATAGTAACTGTCTGAACTGACTAATTGACAACTAAATTGAAAATTATAGCAAGAGGTGGTCCCAACTTCATCTCCAATGTTGTAACTGGTGGTGAGACATAGGTTTAAGGTTATGACACTGAAACTAGCAGCAGTTGTTGCAATGGAAGTTGTCATCTTCACTACAACCAAAAAAAGCATGTCAAGTTTGCATCAATGTGTGCGTGCAAGCATGTGTGCATGTGTTTTTTTTAGACACCAAAGGCATTCTCCACAAGTAATGGAAAATGATTCTCCTTGTCAAACTATCAATGGAGAATGTTATTATGAAGTTTTAAAGTGGCTACATGAGGGCATTAAGTGCAAGTGTTTCAGAACAGTAAGGTAACAAGAGCTGGGTTTTTAGCATGACAATGCATCTGCACACATATCGCTAGTCATTTGGAATTTTTTGGTTTCCAAAAATATGGTAGTGATTCCACACCGGCCCTTTTTTGCTTGACCTTGCTTTGTGACTTTTCTGTTCCCCAGAATAAGGTTGAAATAAAAGACCATTGTTTTGACTTAATTGAGATCTGGGCAGAATCGTAGGATGTGTTTCAAACACTTGCAGACTTCTAGGGATGCACGGAATCATGGAAAAAATACTGCAATTGTTGTATCCGTACCCGAGGGGACTGTTTCGAAGGAATACTCAAACATTATAGTAAACATAATGCAAACTATAAACGATGTTTAAAGTTTGGTGGAAACTAGGAGTTATGTAAATATATATATATATATTATGAGAAAATTCCTCAAACCTTTGGGTAGCCTCTTGTGTAATAAAAACTATGTTTTTGGATATAAATAATTTTATTCTATTTTGTTTAATTTTGTGTGCCAATAAAATTAATGCCAAAGTTTATATTTTGTAAAGTAAATTAAGAAGAAACTGCAGTTTTAATAGCACTATAGTTAAAAATTAGTTTTAAAAACAAATTTAAAGAATAAAGCTACGTAACACTTTTAATTAGTATAAAGATTACCTTGCTACTAAGTCCTTGGTAATCTAGTTAGCTCTCTGGACTATATAACCAGAAGAAGTTGGGCAAACATTTTTCTGCTTGACTATATGAAGATGGCTCTATTATTTTGGGCTAAAAAGTGTTTTTAATTTTGCAGTTTAAAAGTTGAGAATAAAAAAAGAGTGTTTTACTACATTAAAAGTAATTTTAATATTGTTTTATTTTTTCTGTTTGTACATCACTTTAATGGCATTTAACTACTAAGATGTAAACTACATAGTCATATAGTCTTTCTTAAAAGTTCAATTTCTGTATAATCTGATTTTAATGCAATCTTATCATACCGACTGTGACTGTAGGTTGGTTTAGTATTTAGGTTAGAAAAAGTTGTATTGAATCAGTAAACTAACCTGTTGTGTGCAGGGAATAAAAACATATTTTAGTTCCAACTATTCATCCTAATTGGGACAGAATATCAGTTGCATAATATGCAAACCAACATGGGTAAGAGGAATTCAAAAGAGCAAGTAGACGACTTTTAAAAAAAAAAACATTCATATTTTATAGTAACAGTGCTTGTATATATTCAGTATTTTATCTTAAAAGAAAAGGATATGAATTTTAAGGGTTGTTGATGATTTTGTGAATGTACAATTAAGTATTTTTGATTCTACTTATAATAATAATAGTGATTTTTTTCTGGTAGGAAGTAGCAAATGGTAATGCAAAAGTGAACAAGAGAGGTGGTAAGAAAAAAGAAGAAAAAGCGGAAACCAAAAATTATGAGGTAGGTTATGCAAAATAGTATTAATGTAGTGAATTTTATTTGTTTGTTTTTAAGGCGAGAAGCACATTAGGGCAATTATCGCCTATTTTAATGTAGTGAAGTCTTTCTCAGGTACGATTATATGACTTAAAGCTTTTTTACAATTTTCTGTGATATGATCAAGCTGTGTATATCATACTTATATTTGTACTTTATTATCAGTAGTAAACACTAGTCATGAAATATTTTATGAACACTGACTATAAAAAAAACTTTCCAAATTATGTCTGTTTATGTGTTACTAATTTATTTGGTTTGTTTTCAGTCATATTGAGAATTTTTTAACAGACTCCAAATCATTTGAAAGAACCAATTAATTTGGAAACTGTGAAGTGAGCATGAGTTAAGATTCAAGATCTTGAAACATCTAAACCAATAAACTTTCCTCACAATTTCTGTCTATGACAGGTCAAGATATCATGTATTTGTAACAGCTGGATCAGTAATTCCAGTTGTGAGCACTGGTCACTCTGAACTGTGCACCTCAAGGTTCTTAGTACGAGCCACAGTTATTCCTATTGTTTTATCTTTACTGTTAATGCTGATCCCTTGTCCTCATTAGTCTGACTGACATATAATATGGATGCTAATAAAAAATAAAAAAACAACGTAGAATTTCAAATAAATATGAGCATGCCAATAAAAAATGCACCCCAATGATAAACATTTTTCTATACAAATTTTTAATAACTTCTTCGTATATCCAAAATCTAGAAAGGTGGGGAAATCGGCCTACTCTAAATGTCCCTTAAATAATCATTTAAGTCACTTTAGGTTAATTTATTGGTCACTTAGGTATGCAAAATACTTTCTGGTTATGTGCAAAAAAACATTGAGACAAAGGTGGTTTAGTAAAGTACTTGCAGTTGTTAAAAAAGCTGGCAACAGTGAAAGAAACTAACTTGATCAGCTGCAAATAAGATTTAGACGGAAGTAAGTTCAAGTAACATCATGTATAGTTGTGTTGTCTTCAGTCATTAAACCAGTGATATATTGGAAAAATTACGGAAATTGTCATTACAACTTGTTCATGACAGTGATACATAGTAGGTTACTTTATATATAATGTACTCTTGTTTTATTACTATTTAATAATTATTTAATATCTTTGTTTTTTTAATATCTAATATTCTAAATATCCTAATATTTTAACTAGTTTTTGCAAATCTAGTTTTTATATATGTTATTGGTTTTAGGTAGAAAAAGTTGTAGACTCCAAGGAGAAAAAAGATGGTAAACGAGAATTTAAAATTCGTTGGAAAGGTTATGCCGCTAAGGATGACACTTGGGAGCCGGAAGACAATTTGGATTGTGCTGATTTAATTAAGGATTTTCTGGATAAACAACAGGTAAAAATTGATTGTGTGTGTTTTATTTGACAAAATTTTAACAAAGCCTTTTTGGCTGTTACTTATAAAAATCATGGATTTTATTTAGGTTGTACTGTAGACCTTCGGTAAACGACACCTGATAATTTGAAAATCAGATTATCAGAAATAAAATCCATATTAGTAGCAACTGTTCGGGAGTCGAAAAGTTCGTACCTCGAAAAGCACGATGTTCAGCATACGAAATCCAAACAATGCATATGTAGCGAAAACATTGCATTAAGTTTATTCAAATCAAATTACTTAAACAAAATAAATTAATCTATGGAATATAATTTATTTAGAGGAGCTGTGTTTGAAAAATTACGTATATCACTCGTCAACCACTGATTCACCAATTGTGGATTTTGTGTATCTACAATAACTTTTTTCTTTCTAATATATTGTACTGTAAAATAAATTTGATAAATTGCTAGAGCAGTTTTATTATTCCCGTACAATTCTGGGAAGGAAGAAGAGAAATACGGGTTTTCTTTATTTTGAAATGAATGTTGATGGATAGTTAAGAAAAAGATTCACTTGCTTAGAATTGCTACTTAGTGACTACTTGGACATATAACGACAAAATCTGATTTATGTGAATGAATCATTATTTGTTATACAAGCCCTAATCAACAATTATGGAAATGATTCTCTTTGATTGGATGACTTGTAAAGTAGAATTTAAAAGCAATTCTTCATTAAACACAACAAACAACGTTAACAAGTTCCAGGAAATGCACACTGAAAGATTGCAGTGTTAAGTACATTTTCTCATACACTGCTTGTTTTGTTTTGAAGTTTGACAATTAGACAATAAATTGTAATGAGGTTTAATAATTTTATTGCCTAAAAAATAAAGTAAGATTTCTCCATAAATAAATTACTTTTGCCATATTTTACTTATTGAGCTTGGCAACACATTGTTATAAATTAATTAAATTAGGTTTACATGATATTACAGAATATGATATTACAGAAAGCTGATAACTGTTCTTTTATAAAGAAATCCTACAGATAAGCAACAAGTCTAAAGCATCAACACTTTATACCCAACTATGTAGGCCTACATTTAAATATAGAATGATTTGAGTATGTTAATGTAATGTTAAATTTATATTTTTGTTATTTTACTTGATAAGTAACAACAGGTTTATAGAAAACATGTCATCTACTGTACAGTACTCATTTTACACATAGTATTTTGACATTACAGTTATATTTTTATAAAAATTACCCTACCCTCCCCTTTATTATCCTTGACCTTTTTTACCCAAAGTAAACATATATGTACCAACATTTATATAAAATAGATCCATATATATATATATATATATATATATATATATATATATATATATATATATATATATATAAATGATCATTATAGTTTACATTTTATTGATTAGGCTTGTTTAATTATTTACTGATTATGTTGTGCTTGTATGTTAAACAAAGCTTTTTCATTTTTTTCTGCATTCTACCCTTTGTTAGCTGTTTTTTTTTTTTGAAAAAACTTATATGAACGGAAATTCTCCTTATCTGAAAAGTGTTTCCTCCATATAGGACCAATAATTGAGGATCTACTACATTTAAAAAAAAAAAGGAAAAATCTAGCATGAGAACTATGAAACTGGTGAAATAAAAGTACTAAAGGTAAATACTAGATTGAGTCGGATAAAAATGAATAAGGAATGTGTGGAAACAAAACCCATGTTTTAAGCATGTTTAATTGGTAGTATCTTTTAAATTTAAAAATCTAGATCAAAATTTGTACCAGTGTTGACAAATAATACTGTGAAACAATATATAAAAACAATTCTGGCTTACGTACTGCCAATTAGTCGTTAGAGTAAGTCAGTGCTGGTTACATAAATGCTAACTGCAAAACAATATTTGTTTAATGTTTAACCCTTTTAGTGCCATGAACTAAAATGTATTTTTTTAAGTTTCGGATCTAACTGGCCGCTGTTTATTTATGGTGGATTTGTTTGGGGAACAGCACTTTTAGTTTTGTTGCGGTGCCAAATTGTTTCGTTCAAACTTCTTTTAAATAATTTAAGTGAATGTGGTAAGTTTGTGCAATGTTAAAAGTTTTCAGTGTATGAAACATAAAGATAAATAAGAGTTTAAAGCAGTGTAGGCACACAACTTTAATTATTTAATTTTAAATGTATTCGTTGTACTGAAAATAAAACTAAAAAATTACTGCCATTTTTATATTGGAGTTTTTAAAATAAATTAATTGTTTATTTGAGTTTATTGAGTCATTCTTTGAAGTGTATATCACATGTTGCTACTGTCTGACCACTGAAAATTATGGGTTAGTTTAAGGGAAAAGAAAGCAACATTTTTTTTGTTATTGTAAATTAAAAGTAGTAATAAAAATAATAATAATAGTAAAAATTCTGTGCATATTTTTTAATGTTTTTATTTTAATAACTTATGGTTGTAAGTGAAATGACTTAATGAAAAACACTTTAAAAAATTAAAACTGTCAAGCATATGATTTTAAAAAAGCAAATACTGAGGGTCATAATTGGATGCCTTGTAATTAGTATCGACTGTTGGAATGTAAACATAAGTATTTTAAGAACTATAAAGCAGATTCATAACTGGATCAGTTGAGCAGACTTATGCACTACACATCGCATAGACTGTATTTCATGTAGTTACGCATGACTTACATGATGCGTCATGACTTAACATGACGGAATTACAGGGAGGAAGTCTTGAAAATTTGAACTTCTAGAAAGATCCTTAAGATGTTACTCCTTAACTATTTCTAAATATTTTTTGTCTTAAACCTCTACATTTTTCCTAGATGATGGCTGCTACCATAGTCCCTTTTCGCCAAAATTTATAGTGATAGGTTAGGTTACATCGTTTACGAGTAAGACGTTATATTACTGACAGATGGATACGTGTTTGAATTTATGTCTTTAGTTTCACTTATTTACCTTAAAATTGTACAAGGACCTTTCTGTATTACGTCCGGTAAACATTACCAGTACTAATATTAATAATGTGTTATTATTCTTTAGGAGTTTTGTTTTTGTAAATGAACTTTGCATTGCGGCAACATATTTTTTATCTATTGTATACTTCGATATTTAACATTACAAGACATTAACAGATAGCATTCCTGAATCTTAATATTGTTTCTTAAGTAAACTGTATGTCAGTTACTTTGTTATTTTTATAATATAATCATACGATAGTGAATAGAATATGAAACTATATTACTGTGTACGTTGCTGTTGTTGAAGGGATTGAAATTTAAAACTGTGTTTTTTTCAACAAGGATCTGTAATGTTAGAACTTATTACTGAGATATAACAGTTTTCCGTACTCCCTACTACATGGTTCATTATAAAATATCATACATATCTGATGAAAAGTAATAGCGCAGCCTGAGTACTGTGCTGCAGTATATTTGCGATCCTAACAGATTAATTACTGAATGTGTAAGCTTAAAAAGTGGTAGGCAATTCAGAGTCTACTATATTTTCATTTCTTAGGATTTCTAATTAGCTAATAACTTCTGTTTTAGACACAAGATAATGATGCTGAAAAACCCACAAAGAAAGGTGTTGCAAAGAAAAAAGAAGAGACTTCTGAGGTATTTAACTTTACTACTCTTTTTGTGTGTGTAGTACAATCTTGGTTATATGGAGAAAGGGAAAATTGTAAAACCCTGATTATTAAGTCGATGGTAATTAAAGAAATTAATTTTATAAAAGTAAAGAAAATAACTTTCTCTTCTAATAAAACATGACATTTCATTTGTTTAAAAAAGAAAAATTGAAGAAATGTGTCATGAAAAAAAATAACTTTTTATTTTAAATGGATTGATGCAGAACATATAAAGGGTAAAAAGTGGGTGGTAGATTATCAGTTTTCAATGAGTTCATATTTTGAGTAGGTATTAGGATCAATTTTCGACCTGCTAATGCTGAAGTGGACAATGGAAGTTATGTAACATTTATTTGAATATGATCGAGTAGGTTGTAATCGTGCAAAGACTGTTCTGATGTAAATTCAACGTCAGATGTATCAACGTAAAAGTAATTTTCATGATAGGTTTGTGTAAATTTTGCAACAGGAACAGAGATGGAATTAGAAAGATTTTGGTGTGAATAACATTAAGTGCATATAAAAATGCTGGTCAGTAATAAAGCATCTGTACTGTAGAGAGAAGACTCAGTTGCTAGCTAAAGAATTGGCCTCATAATTGGTGAATGATATTAATAGTTGATAATTGTCCTAAATGAACTATCATATTGTGCTGCTGCACTTAACATACCCATCTTTGCTGAATCAATGAAACATAGTCAGTTATTGCAATTCTATTCAAGCGTAATTGTACAAAAAAATCTTATATTGATGTAAAGATTTATTTAGTTAAAATATCTAACAACGTTTTGAACGTAGTAAGCGGCAGAGCCAGCCTTATTACTACCATAAATGTAATTTTAATGTACAAGTGGAACCCATTCTTTGTGATTTTAACAGTATAAGCAGCTTATAGTATTACCTGTGAATGATGATAACCTTAATGGTTTTTCGCCGGAAAAAAAATGTATCATCCGCTTCCAAAATTTCAAACAAAATCAATTTTTGTGTTGTCTGTTAAATCCAAAAATTCATTAAAAAGGTTTTAATGATAAGGTAAGTACAGTGTACTTACTGTACATCAAAATAATGTTCAGTAAAAGTTTTAAGCTTAAAAAACTGGTATCTTTATATTCTGATTTGTTAAAGACCCTACTTCTGGTTTTATCTGAATACCTAGAAGTTTTCTTGTTAAAGTAGTCTTTTTTTTCTTTAGGCACAAGAAAATGTCACTGAGAAACCCACAAAGAAAGGTGGTGCAAAGAAAAAAGAAGAAAGTAGTGAGGTATATAATTTTGATAAACTTTTTACTAAAAAATCTTGTTTTGATAACTTTTTGATATTATTGCTGACTTAAAAATTTTTAAATTTATTTGAGAAGTTCTAAAAACCAGTAAGAAATTTTTTTTTTTTAGCTCACTAAGAATATTATTAAAACAATGTGTATGTTTACATCACACAACAGTGCATACCAGTTCCTTCAAAGTAGTAATCATTTGCATCTGTAGCATTGCCAGCATTTCTGCCATGAATGGAAGCACTGTTTGAAGTTGACTGTAGTAAGCTGCAAGAGAAACATTTGCAAATCCTCTTGAATTTCTCTGTGGTATTGAATCGGTTCTTTCAGTTTGATTTTCATTTTTGGAAAGATGAAAAAAGGTGGAACGGTGCTAGGTTCGGCGAGTATGGTGAATAGGGTACAAGTAGCATCTGGGTTTTGGTCAAAAAACTACCTCACCATGAACAGTTGCATTGCCGTGGTGCATGAACCAGTCATTCCTTCTTTACAGCGCTAGACATTTCGTGCACATTCTCCTTCACTCTCCCCAAAACTCAGAGGCAGTAGAAACTTTTGATGATCTGACCAGATGGGACCAGTTCCTTGAAGATAATTCCAAAAATTTCGAAAAAAATTATCAGCATTGATCCTGCAAACCTGACAAGCTTTTTTTGATCTTGGAGAGTTTGGCATCTTCCACTATGATGATTGCTGTTTGATTTCTGGAACATAACCAGTAAACCCAGCATTCATCACTTGTAATCACCTTAGACAAGAAGTTTGGATCCAGTGCAATTATCCGTTGAAGCTCTGTACAGACTTGCACTCTTTTGTCACACTGGTCTGGCATTAAAAGTCAGGGGACAAACTTGGTTGCAATTCTTCTCATGTTAGACAAAGTGCGTTGGTATCTTCCATATGACATTCCAACAACTTCGGCGATGCCATGAAAGATTTGTTTCTGCTTGGACAGATGATTTCTTGAACTCTAGCAATATTTTCTACCCAAACACTGTTGGTCTTAACAGACTCACTACATGATTTATTCAAAGCTTCATCTCCAAATGCTAAACTAACATTTGATAGGTTTCAGTAGTAGTTTTGTTCAGTTTGGAACAAACTTTAAAACATACTCTGCTCTTCGGCCAGCACCATCATGGAAATTGCAGTGTTCTAAACAGTACTATCAGCAAATTGTGTATGCTCGGGTGTACACATCTCCACAGTGATGCTGTGTAACTTGCTGTTAAACAGGATGATTCATACTACCCCCTTGTGGCATGACTCTTGGGTAGCATATATTGGGTCTGGTTTGTCTGTGTCTGCAACTGTTCATCCAACAGAAAGCCTTAATTACAAACTTTTTTTTCTTTTTGCACATTCTGTGCCTAATCTGGAGTGGCTTATAATTTATAAATATGGTTAGTACACTTTCTTCTACAACTAAGTGTAGCTGATAATAATAAACTTATATAATAATGTAAGTTTAATGTGAGAATTTTTTTTTAAATGTTAGTGCATTTATTTAATAATATTTTTGTTTCAGGAACCAACGAAAACATCAACTAGAAGAGCAGTAAGAGCCAAAAAGTAGTAAGTATCAGTGGTGGTTTTTTGTTTTATAACTTGTAGAATTTTAAATTATGAAGTTACAATTTTAAAAAGTGTTTTGAAAGAGTAACATGGCGATATGAAGTTCCTTGTGAAATTTCATTGATTCACTGTTGAAACATATGTTTTGTTGGAAGTTTTTGAGTGATTTAAAAAGAAACAAGATGTGATCGCTGCTGGCCTATTTCCTGGCAAACCTGCAACAGATTAAAAAAATGTTTGAGTAGGTTTAAAACTGTTCCTCAGTTCACAAAAATAAAAAGTTTTACATTTTAAGAAACCTGATTTACCACTTTAAAAAAATTATTGAAAAAGTCAGTTTTCAAATTTTTTAGGGGGAAGCTGTAAGATTGTGTACATTCCTTAAGAGTTGAAAGATCATTATGTCAACCTGCAATACACATACTACATTAAAGTTGTGACTAGCTTTTCTGAGAAGGCGTTGACGTGATTTATGGAAAAATTTGTGATGGTTTCTTTATCTTAACAAATCATCTTATCTTTATTACACACTTGTTTCTCGGGAGATTTTTATACAAGCAATTTATACTATTGTAATCACTGTTCATTGGATTTTGCCTCTTTCATTCTTTATCTCCAAAGTAAAATCAGATTTGAAAGGAACCGATTTAAAATCAACATTGGTTGATTTTTTTTCTCTAGAAGCTGCAGAGGAAAAAGCAGTGGAGATTATGAAGATGCTTTCAGAAAATGATTCTCAACACTATTTTTAACAAAAAATTATATGGAACAGTAGAGATTGCACGTTTACAAAATGGAAGATAAAAATTTAAAAGCACAAATCTGGTTTTTTTCTAACAACACATTGTGTGTAGGAATCATAATTCAGAGCCAGTATAGGCTACTCAAAATTTGAAATATAAAGAAATTAACAGTAAAAAAATGTATAGCTTTCAAGGTGATTTTGAAACAAACTGGTCACCAAATTTTTTGATCATAACAATCATTAAATTTTTGGGTCTCTAACTAACAATTAAGCTGTTTTGGGGAAAATCTTTGAAGTCAAATCAGATTTCGGTAAAAAAAATCAAAGGATAAATTGATTGCATTTTTGTTCGTTTTCTCATTTTTATTTGTTTGTAAGACTGTAACCTTTATTTTATTGAGTCAATAATTCTACATTTATGATTGATATGAGCAAGGTCTGTCAAGTTGATTTTGAGAAATCTGATCCCTTATATTGCCATTATTGTTAACTTATATTGTCATTATTGTAAATATTTTTGGGCATAATGATTGGTACATTTTGGGTTAGGATTATGGAAACTAATATTTTTTTTTTGTTCTATGGCAGGTATAGGTAAGATCTCCCAAGAAAAAGTTTAGAAATACTTTGTTTTAAAATTTTAAGTAATATTACTTCATATTGCCATATTTTTCTTTTGTAAGTTTTTTATTTTATTATAGACATTAATTAGCAGACATCCATGGAAAACGTTTTGCTCATAAGACTGTCACAAAACAGATGATAAAATATTCAGATAATTAATTCAACTGATTCTGAAATGTGTTATCAGAAATTTATTTATAAAACCGTAACTCAATTTTAAGATTTTTGTACCGGATGATTCAAAATGTTATGAGAATGTAACATAAAAATTCATTTTTTGAATTTTGTCCTAATTCTTTTTTGGTGTCTAACTGGGTGTATTAAAATTAAAAAATGCATGTTGGTTTCTCACGTATGAACTCTGACCGTAGTCAACTTCGGCAGGGGTAATTTTTATTCCCTAAAAAAATCTTTGTCACAAATAATTTTTTAATCCTTTTAACAGGTGTAGGTATAATAAATATTCAATATTTATTTTTACTTTGTTACCCATGGTAGTACAACTTGTCGGCTATATTGAGTTCTTTGTTTTTCTTATTTCACTGTTATAAATTTTAAATTTCAGTATGTGTACTTAAACTTAAAAAAAAACCTGTTCACAGATTTCTTTCAAAGAAAAAATGAAAGTTTTTGTCTCAACCGAAGGTCTCAGCATGAGATGTCTCAAAAAATAATACTTCACATTTCATGGACAATTTTTTTTAATTCATTATGTTAATATTTTGCAGTAACTACAATGAACATTGAAAATTTTCTCCTAAGGTGTAATGGTGTTGTTACCATTATTATCAAGTTATTTTTTTTATTTATTAATTACATTCTTACTTACATTTGTGTGCTAGATATGTTCATTTATGTACTAGTATATAGTAAAGATAATTTTTAAATGTAATTCTTTATATAATAAACGTAATTTTCTTGTGTATGTGTTTTATGACTTATTCAGTAAATTCCTCATATCTGACTGAACTTGATAACAGAATGGGTGGATTATAGTATTTTAATGTCATAGTATTAAGTTTGGCCAGAGTGTATTTTAAAAAGCCAGACTATATAGATCATTATTACGAAATGAAATAGTTCAAGGTGTATAAAGTATATACATAGAAAACATCACATCTAGGATGTATTCCTGTGAAGAATGGGGAACAGCTGAAAATCTCGATATCAAAGAGCTCCAACTTATTCATTTGGCTACAATGTGAATATGTGTTCGATGCCTGCATACTGCTCCAATGGTAGTAATGGAGATCAAACTCTTGACCAACTTATCACCAAGTACACATGGAACAAGCACAAACAACAAAATTCTGAAGTATCCAAATAATCATCCACTTTTAACAATCAGGGAAATCATCTTAACTCTTTGACAGCCACCAGCCGTTTAATCGGCTTTTAAAACTTCAAATACTGCCATGAGCCAATTAGATCGGCTTACAAAAATTGTCTGAATAGTGCCACTGGCCAGTAGAATTGGCTTCCAGAATGTAAGCTGTTTTAACCAAAGATAGACCAATTAACTGATGATGTCTTACACAATTCCTCATTTACTGTATTTATGAGGCTTGTGAGAATGAATGGTCGAATATTTTTTAAAACCATTTGGGTATAAAAACAAGGCACCTCACAAATTAAATTTAAGTGTTGTTGGTTTGGATGTAAACAGTTCCAAACATTAGAGAATCAGCAGTATTGTATAATCCCACACCCTAACAGCTAATAGTATTGTTGTGGGCTACGAACAATGTATTTTTCCTGCCCATTGTCAACCTTTTTCAAGTGTTATTCCTCATTAATTTTCTATATTTATGAGACTTGCAAGAATGATGAAATATAAAAATTCAACTCTTGTGTAAAAAATAAATTTTTTTTTTTTTTTTTTTGTTTAACGTCCGACTATTGTGCACACTTGGGCTAATGCAGACGGTGGGATGATTTATAGCGTATGAAAATGCCAAGCCCTCGCTGGGAATCAAGCCCGGGTCCTCGGGGTGAAAGCCTAGTACGCTATCCACTAGACCACTGAGGCGGTAAAAAATAAATATCAACATAATGTACACAACATGTATTTTTTTCTGTATTTCCAATTTTTCTTCAATAACTGTAATAACGTTTTGGGGGAGTAGTGTTAAATGTTTTTTTCTGATGTTACTTAAGTAAATTTAGTTAAATCCAAGAAAGTTCGTGATATGTGTTTGCTCTATCATGTGGTGCAACAGCGCCACTGTGGCTAGTATGACAAACAATTCAGCTATTCTTAAAGTTTTAATTTCAGTTGAATTAATTAAAGGACATACAGCACTGTGAGCAATACTAGCTCGGTTGTCGTTTTTTAATTCCTAGCGATTTAACATTTATAATGGACTGTTTACTACATCTTGTATGTTATGTAATTTTTTTGCTTAAAAGTTAAAAAGTGACGACCGAGCTAGTATTGCTCATAGTGCTGAATGGTCTTTAATTAATAGAAATTAATTAAATTGAAAATAAAACTACTCAATGATAATCTCATCCCAATTAGGTTTGCCAAATCTTCTACTTTAATTCGTTACATGTTTAAACAAAAAATAAATAATGCAAAATATTCATGTAAAAAATGATTATCAGTTTTAATGCAACATATTCATTTATAACAATGCAATGAGAGGAAAAAATAATGTATGTATACAAATAATAATAAAATGTATACTTGCTAGTGATGATTTGATAAATAATTATTTTCAATTATAGAAATGATAATGTGTAGCATTTTATTCAGGCTAACAAAAATTGAATAGGTCAAAACAAATTGTTTGGTAAAAAAAATATCTATATTTTATATATATATATATATATATATATATATATATATATATATATATATATATATGAATATTGAAAATGAATACTTGCCAATGATGATTTGATTTCATATCATTCATAGGCAGTACATAACAAAATATTATAGTAAGGTTATATTCTCATATTAATTATAATTTTTATCCAAAAACGAAAATTTAGTTGTTCAAAAAAAATGTATAAATACATTGGTAAACGTTTACGAGAGGTGTGTTATTAATGTTAAATCAAAAAGTGCTTGTACAACAAAGAAGATATAATTTAATAGTCATACTAGCCACATATAATCTTTTTTTAAAAAAAAGTATATAGATGTATGAATATTAAAAAAAAATCTTGTATATATTTCACTGCATCTTACTGAAAGAAACTACTGTCATCACATTTTGCTGAAAAAGTTTGGTTAATTTCCGTTATATGCCTCCAACACAAACTCTTACGATTGTTTAGTAATAAAACAACATAATGGAATCAACAATATTCACCCCAAATATTGCTATGAAAACTTAATGCCTATTGGGCTGGCCAAGAAGCAGCAGTGTCCTGCAGTATCGCTTCAAACGAATTTGCTTTCTCTGGAAGTTGTTTGTACCACATGAAGTCATACAAACAGCTGACCAACAAATTTGAGTGGTTTTCAAAACGGCGCCGGAAGTTTGATTTAGCTACACCCCACATTCTCAACTGTATTTGTGTGCATGCCAATTGCTGGTCGATGAAATTTTGTCTGGTTGACCATTGTCTGACTATTGTATTTTTTGTTAGCAAGTCTCATTCCACTATAGCATTCCCGTTTGTCAGAAATAAATAGTTCTATGAGCAATACATTCAGTAATAATAGACATAAGAGAAGCCACATCTGTTTTCAACAGCAAAAAAAAATTTTTTTGTTGTCTCGACTAATTCCTACAAATACCCATTGCTGTTTAGGTACTCTACCAACATTGTACTTTCGCTTAGCAAATACTGACATCAATTTTTACTGTTAGGCCAGGACCACCTATTGCCCTCCAGAATTGTCTATTAACATGCAGCACATACTTCTCGTAAGTAGTTATTCCAATCTACAACAATGTTATGGCTGATGTCTAGCACATGTTCGCAGAAATCTGCAGTCGTAAGTGTGGTCCAACAATAGATAAACCTTATCACACCCCATCGTGAATTTTCCAGCCATGTGTTTGAACAGAGCTGAATATCTTGTCGACACAAGTTCTTCTTACAACTCATGGCCGTACTAATACTGAAGAGTCATTTCATGATCACTATCACACGATTTTTTTGGGTAAAATATTAGTATTTTGCAAAAAAATAAATACATCTTTCTTTTGATTTACAAAATTCATACAGTTCGAAAATGTTTGAAGAAAATCCATCTTCAATCAACTACTGTCACAGAACTGAGTAACTACGAGCCGTGATGCTTCGCCCGTTATCTACATGCATATAAAATAACAACGCTCACCGGAATAACTTCAAATGTTTATCTTTTAGTTGATTGTTAGTCCTTTAACTACAAACATCATTTCAGATCGTTATTTGCCTATTTAAAAGAACTTTAAAGTAGTAAGGTGAATAGAAAAAAGTTTAAGCGTCGGGAACATGTAACTGAAATTGACCAAAGGTATTAAAGAACCAATTAATACTTATTCACATTAAAACTAGTATTTGAACAGTAGAACTCGCTGTATATTCTTAATTAATACACAGAGCGCTGCACGATAGCGCTCGTAATTTTTTCCGCCAATTTAACCGGTAACCATAATATTCATGAAAAATGTTACTAGACCAATTTCATTGGAAATATAATGATCTTTATCGTAAAGCGGTAAAAATTATAAGTTTTACCGTTCATTCAGTATTACAGGAAATAACCACCAACTATACTTTCAACGTTGAGTAGCGCCCACCATCTTGAAATGGAAATTACAATAAAAGCCCGCATATATGGCACCTTTGGGACTTTGACAGCGCCGGACTACTACCGGGTTATTGAGGGCCGTCAAAAAAAAGAGATCGAGGCGGAAGTTAAAGAACATTTTACTCAAAAAGTAACAATGCTTACATTCTATAATACAATTCTATGAATCATGTTTTTTCTTTAAAAATTCGTTTCTTAAAACAGATTTAAAAGTTCTGCAGAGTTATAAGTATAGTTATGCACTCAGCAAACCTTAAAAAGTATCAATAGCGGCGGTTATATTCCAGGTGTTGAATTCGTGGCATCAGCCACAATTTGCGAGATCTAAGAGTGACGTCGGATTATTGAAAGTTTCGGATTATAGGATGCCGGATTAGAGAGCTTTTACTGTAATTAGAAAAAATCTTATCATACGTCTTTCGGGCTTTATACAAAGCACCTTCGTACTAAATTTCAAAACAATTCGCCAATGCGTTTGACCAAAACTGCGTACACTCGTTATTAGAAGAATACAACTTGAAACGAAAGTTAATGGGGAAAATCTTACATATACGTCGTTCGGGCTTTATCTTATTCCAGCCTGAATATATCTTCTCACTGCTAAACATACATTCCGTACCAAATTTTTAAACAATCGGTCTGTGTGTTTGATCTAAACTGCGTAACAAACACAAAAGAAAAAAACGAACGGTTTAATTAAAATAGAGACTTCGCTTCGTTCGGTCAATTATTAGGAATTTCACAATGATAATCATATAACAAATCAAAACAGCAAAATTATGTCACAAATAGGCTATATACGGAAAAGACCAATGGTAGATTTGCTAAGAGTTTGTAGCAAAGTAGGCTGATTGAATAGAAGTAGGCTATTGGTGGAGTGAATAGAAAATAGCTTCAATAGCTTCAAATAGTATGCAACTGTTACACTGACGTGATGGAAGCGAATTTCTAACAATATCTTACACTCATTAAAAATCTGATTTCAACGTCATAAATAGCGTTAAAATATTCATAGATAAGAATTTTAAAGTTTTATCCTCTCAACCAATTGATTTATATAAAATAGAGGCCCGAAAACTTTGTTGTTGGCACTGGAAGTTTGTTTAAATTTATCCAAGCTATTACCAAAAATCGATTTTTGTGCCAAGTTTGAATAAAATCTGACCAAAATTGCAAACGAGTGCTGCACACGTATGTACAAAAAATGGGAAAATTTAGGCAAACATCTTGCTACATTCATTAAAACGGTGCTCGTATTTTAAATGCTCTCGTAGCTTTTGTAACTTTGTGAGAGAAAATTCGTTGTTATTCTTCATCATCTAACTTGACAAATTATCACCTCAATGTAGGCTTATATAACGGTAAGACAGTAAGGTGCTACGTACAAACTTCCTGGCCCAGAGTATTAGACACGTCTGGACAAGATGTATGTCAGGGTATTTTTTATTCTGGTGATTTTAGCGACTTTGGGATGTAGTGACGCTCGCGAGAAGAGACGCCTCCTGTCCTTTAGGAAACTGGCAAAAATATTTGTAAGTACTTTATGTTAATGGAGACGTACGGATTTTTTGTATATAACTTTTGGGAAAAATAAAGGAACGGTACAAAAGTTTTCATAAAACTGATTTCAAATGAAATTATTAATATAGTAATAAGCAAACAAAAGGTAGGGGCCTATGTGTAGTTATTTCCATTAAAATCAGTTTCAAGAGCTGCTAAAATCAAACAGCAGCTCTTCTGTCTGATGGTTTCAAAAGCATGCGTCAAATGTGTGGATTGGGCCTCCTACGGAGGCTATCTTAAAGGATGATTCATCGGTCATTGACCGAGTTCTACATTTTTTACGTCGTTTAAATATATTTAAGCTACTTCAGGTATGATATTGATGTACAGCAAAATATTGTTAATTTATATACCTAATTTTTTTTTACTGGTCATACACTTTGTTGTTATGTTATTGTTTTGTTTTAATAATTTTATTCCTGTTAATCCTTTTTTGATTAAGTTTATATATTTATTAATGTTATCCAGTTTTAGTGTTTAGTTTTATTTTAGTACAGTATTAACAATATTTAGATTTAGTATCCCCTTCGTGTAAGATATTTCGCTGGACGGCGATGATAGATAGACTTAATGTGCTTTTCCCCAAAACCACATTCACCAAAAACCACGGAATTAAAAAATTCCGATAAATGGGCAAGATTTAAAATTGAAAAAATCTAATTTCTCAAAATCTGTTCATCAAACTCTTGACATTTGTATATTTGTAACTCGAGACAGAGACAGTATAGACCTATACGATCTCATACTGATTGAAGAAGACTCTCAAATTACAGTTACAATCGCGACACGCAGCTGTCTCGCTGACGTGATGGAAGCGAATTTTCAAAAGTAATTTCTTTATTTTAAAGTTTTTTTTGAAATTATGAATTTTTTGAAATTTTACCATAATAATCAGCGTCAAAATCGACATATATTCGCATTTTAGACCGTCAAATTGCATTGAAAATATTCAAATGAGCCGTGACTGTTGTCACAATACATTTCTTAATTTCAAAGGTTTGAAAATTCAAAATACTAATTTATGCAGTTTTTAACGCTGAATACAATGGTGAAATCATTTATAATTTTTGAAAATTTTAAATGACCGCCATTTTGAAACTGTTATACAAATTTTGATGGTTAACGAAATTGTCCATTTTGTGTCAAGTTTGAATCAAATTGGACCAAAATCGCGAAAGTAATCGTACTAAAACACAGGCAGCACGCACGCGCGCGCACACACACACACACACACACACACACACACACACACGATTCGGCACCAAATAACTTTTACGTACAATTTTTGAACCGACAAATTGTATTTCATGTAACAGTTTAAAATTTCAACTACGGAACAAATGTTTATCCATTCAGTCTGTTGTTACTAGGTGCGTTATAACGTAAAAACAAACGTGGTACCTTATACATCTATCTTCGCCTACGCCATGGGCTTCAGAGGCAACTGGGATATCCGCCCTGAACACGTACTTCCTGCTGATAGTAGGTCGTCGTTGTATCCTGTGTACCATCAACGCGCTTTGCACGATACTGTCAAAGGAGCGTTCAACTGGTAAGTACGGAAAATGTCTACGATTATTTTACAGAACTGTTGCTTTTCACAGTCACAGTGAAGTACCGATTACTTGGCCAGAACGGTTACTCGTGATTCATTTAAATATCGAAACCGAGCAAAATGAAAACTGATCACGTACAGTGCGTAGGGCAGATCGTAAAATAATTAGATTAGATAACCCTAGTTTCAAAATGTAACTGTTATTAGGTTATGGTTGGGACTCTATTATTCGTAACGTTTTCCAAGCAGGTAATATAGTAAGCAGTGACTAATTAATGCAGTTTTGTGGATGGGGGCGGTTGGTTGCAATTTAAAAGTGGACCGCCCAGGGAATGAAACAATTTCTGAAATAGTACTACAAAAACTAGCACTATTAAGCTGTTTTGAGACTTAAAACGCATGTAAAATAAGTATAAAAATTTACTCCATTTTAGACAAAAAAAAAATCATTAAAGTTTCTTAGATTCCTAATTTTTAAACTTTTGCAAACCTGCTCTATTTACATAAATTTCTCCCTTCTCAATATACCTATCTATAATTTTTTATTTATAGTTGTAGTTACTCCAGTTTCTTTACCCTTACCGTTAACGCTGATCCCTCGTCCTCATTAGCTTAAGCAAGTCCAGTTAAGCGTCACAACAGTTTCTCAACCAAGTTTTGACCAATTTTAGAGTCGAGAAAGATCTTTCTGTTGTTAACTGAAGAGAGTGCCAACATAAAATACCTAACTGATTAACCCTGTTCTCACCCTCAGTAGAAGCATTTCAAAGTGCATAAAACGTAGCCTACATATATATACATATGGACAAAACGTCATGTACATACAAAGTTGAGATCGGGATAATGTGAGGGGTTTTGGAACCCTCAGAGGTCTCAGATGTTTGACTCTTTTCCTCGAAGGTGCGATACTTTCACTTTAAGGAAGTCAAATTGGAACTTTTATATTTTTTATATTATTTCTTCTATCTCGGGAGGGGCGGTCGCCCCTTTGCTCCTCTTTAATCCGTCCTTGATAGTAAGCGAAATTGCGAAGGTAGTTGGTTTGAACGCCAGGCTGTTATAGTTGTCTGTTAATAAAGTTAGGCTAGGATTTAGTGAATAAAGGTAAGACTGAAAGCTATCACTGTTACTGGGAACACTGTTCTTAGCACTGAGCAGTGAGCAGTTGTGATTACTCTTAGCCCAAGTGTGCACAATAGTCGGACGTTAAACAAAAAAAAAAAAAAAAAAAAATACTCTTCAACTATCCTGTTCTTTGCTCTCTGCTCAGTGTTGTCTACTCTTTGTTTTACAAAAAAAAATTTGCGTGCAAAGCGATAATAAAAGAAAAAAGAATACTGGAAACTAGAGGATTAATAACGTATTGCTTATTTTAATTTAATAATTAAGGCCTATTTGTTTTATTTTGTTTTAATTAAATATATGATCTGCTCAGTTTTGCTTTTATTAATTGGACCTAGTTTCAACAAAACAAACAAAAAATATTTATATTCCTTATTTTATGAATTGAAAGGTTTATATTTGTTAAATTTTGTATTTATTTTTGCTTCAAATAGGCTACTGTGAAAACATCTAAAGTCCTATTATTTTGATTAGACTAGGGGGAGAACGGGGATGGTAGTCACACTTTTCAGATTTAAATTTTTTAAGTGAGAGTAATTTTATTAAACAGAAGTCAAATTTAAGTACAAAACAATGAGAAATGTAGAATAAACTTTCATTCACACATATATACTAGAAGTATTTTTTTAAAAATTTCTCAAAAAAACTTTACACCTGTGACAAGCAGCCCCGTGGCCAGGGTTAGTTGTCTCAACTGGCGAGGCTGGTTGTCCCTGTTATTTTATATGGGGAGATCACAATAATTCCGTTTAATAATTATTATTTTGAAAAATGGATAAAAGAACTTCAAAACAAGAAAAATCGAAAGCAGTTTATTGTTATATATGAAATGCTGCAAATTGATCTATTTGAACAGTAAAATATAGAAAATATTAAAGTTAATTAAATTTTTATGTAGTTTTTCCTTAAATAATTATTAAACAAACAAATTAGAAAATTCTTATAGGTCTAATTACAAAAAGTTTTTTATTACATTTTCTTTATTTATAACCTAAGCACAATATTCATCGCATGAGATGTCACTTTTGCAATGTTTGCAAACCAAGTGTGGCATTCCTTAAGTATGTCCACATCTTTCGTGAGCCCATTTTTTGCAATCCATACACTGTACCCACAGTTCGTTTGGCCTGCTTTTTGAATATGGTTCAACGCAAATTAAACAGATATTCTCCTGCTCATCTTTGTCGCTTTCAGAACTTTCTTTACTTTTTTATTTTTGTTGGTTCTTTTCATTTTTATATGCCGTATTCCTTCAGCTTTTATTTTGGTCTTCTTAACAATATTTGCCTTTTTGGAATGCTTGTCTTTAAATAATTTCTTTTTGATCTTCTTATTTAACTCTTTCCTTAACTTACTCAACTCTGCAATGTATTTTTTCCTTTTAATGATATCTTTGGGGTAGGTTGTCACATGTGACAACCAGCCCCTTCATTTGTGACAACTAGACCCGAAACTCCATTTTGTTAAAACAGTAATACTAGTCGAAAACGAACGAATGACAATGCAAATAAAAATATGATTTGAACACCTAAAAGTATGGTATTTAACCGAAACTGATAATAATATTTGTAACTTGCAGTATAAGGACGTTAAAAAATAACTAGTTAAGGTCTAAAATTTTTTACTTATGAAGCAAAAATTCAGAAAAAACGTCACTAAGTAAACAGACAAGGACAGAAACATACACTTTAGGCAACAAAGAACTCAGTTGTGGTGTATAATAATGAGAGGAACGACACCAGTAACGGTACCTGTTTAACAAATTAATAAGCTTTGTGACAACCAACCCGTGTGACTTTTAGCCCCGGTCTCCTCTACTTATTATTTTATTACCTTTTTTATTATTTATTTTTAACAAAATCATTTTTGGTTAATTTGTTTTTTTTGTCTATAGATAAATGTTATGTTATGTAAGCCTCTTTACAATTTCATATATTTTTAAACAATAATGCAACAACAAATTGTTTGCACTTATTTTACTAATTTGATAATATACCTCTGTTTTTACTTTAAAATTTGTAAATAATAAGTATTTTTCATAAGATTTTGCTGTTGTTGTTATTTTAAGGCGAAAAGCACATTGAGGCTATTATCGCCGCCCTAAATGTAAATGTGAATGTAAAGTGTTAAAGTCGTAAGTGTAGTGTTGTGAGTATAAGTGTGTTAACACACACTCTAACGACTCGGGTACCGCGAGGGACGTCTAAATTCTCTCAATAGGTGCAGATAGTCTGCACCCCCTGCGGGGATTTTTCATAAGAAATTACTAGCGCAATATACAGCACTGAGCAGTGAGCAGTTAGCGCACGGCAGCACGTTGCCTTATTAGTAAACTGTTCTCTAAACTGTGATTAAGTCACTGCTACTGTTCACTGCTAACAGGAAAACACTCTTAAGCCCACCACTATTATTGGAGATATGTCTCGATTACCAGTTTATCATGACTAATATCTATTTTGTCGTTTGCTCTGCCACTGAATGCGTACTGTAGCTGTTTAATTAAAAAAAAGTGTTTTGTTATTGTGCAATCTATAACATTGATTATATACATGTTTAAATCTCGAAAATAATGTAAATCAAAACATGTTATTAATATTTCAGATTTAATAGTTATTTGTGTGTTATTGTGTTATAGTAGTACAGGCCTACTTTATATATTAATGTACAATTGTATATGTTAGAAAAGGAAAAAAAGAAATACTGTCATGTAGACTAGGTTATGTGTAATTAATTAGGCCTATGTATTGAAGTGCAAAATATAAGCTGGATTTTGTACTTTCTTCATAAGTTCCGTATTTTTACGTCAAAATTACGGTACAACAGTTATATTTACGTTTCTAAATTTGCAACGCTGATTGGTAGTATTGCAACGAACATAACAATTGAAATTATTATCAGTACGATAACATGTAAGCTCTATAATTTATAATAACGGCTCAGCTGGTCGTTACGGGCCGATTAGTAACACTACTATAATAGTGAGTGAATACAGGAATTGTCAATATTAGCTTATCGAAATAACGGGTTTACGATAACATAATATCACTTGATAACGTACTAGGCTAACCTAATACTAACACTTCCCCGAAATCTTTATCGATATAAATTTAATATAATCACTGCAATCAGCTGTTTCGATGACGTCTTGGAACACACACGCACACGCACGCGCGCGCGCGCACACACACACACACACACAAACCAGTGATTAATTAAAGATTTTTGAAAGAAACCTAAAACAAAAAGATTCTGTTGAAATACTCGTAGAAAACGATTTCCAACTAGGTCGATCCGGTACCTGTTAATCCATTCAAGTTTGTATAGTCTAGGTAAATATGTCTTTACCTAGAGTGGTTACGTAGTTTCAGCACGTTCTTGACATAATTTTTCAGACGATTTCAGGAGAAAGTTTTGTCATGATATGCTGACCTTGAGCAGATCAAAAGGAAGTACTGGTTATATTCCAGCTAATAACCGGACGGCATTGTATTTGGCCCACCTTGCAACAGAACTTGCTATACAGACTGGATAGCAGTGACCAGCGACCTTGAACTACCTTATACTAGTAGTTCAAAGAACAGTAGACCTCGCAGTGTAATGCGACAGCGCTCGTTAACTTTTTCCATCAATTGAACCACAATATTTACAAAAAATGTTACTGGACCAACTTTCTTGTAAATCTTATACAATTTTCCATGAAGCGGTTAAAATTATGATAGGTCTTATCGTTCAGTTAGTATTACAGAAAATAACCAGCAACTATTCTCTCATCGTTGAATCAGAGACCGCCATCTTGAAATGGAAATTAAATAGAAAAAATCTTACCATACGTCTTTTGTGCTTTATTCAAGTTACATTTGTACCAAAGTTTAAAACAATCAGGCAATGCCTTTGATTAAAATTGCGTACACTCGTCATCGATAAATCAAAGGCGGCTGTCTTGAAATATAAGTAAATAGGAAAAATGTTACACATACGTAATTGGAACTTTATACAAAGTACTTTCGTATCAAATTTCAAAACAATCGATCCACGCGTTTGGGTAAAATTACATACACTCGTTATTGTAAATCAGGGGCCGTCATATTGTAACGGAAGTGAATGGGAAACATCTTATACATAAGTCGTTCGGACTTTATACAAGGTACCTCCGTACCAAATTTCCAAAAAAATCGGTCAAGCGTTTGGCCAAACCTGCGCAACAAACAAGCACACAAACCAAATGCCGACCGGTCGAGTTGAAACAGAGACCTCGCTTCGCTCGTTCAATAAAATGCAACGTTCACATTTTTATGATTTAATCATCATGTTCGATCAAATGTACATTTTTCGTCATCAAAGTGTTTCGATCACTCATGCATTATCCAAAGCAATCGCTAAACATAATATAATAATAATAGGTGAAAAAAATAACAACAAAAAAGTTTTTTAAGTAGCATTTTGTACAAAATTTTTAAATCCATTGTACGTCTCTGAAAGTTTGAAATATTTTTTTGTCAAAAAGTATAGGTTGAATAATTTTATAATACTTACAATTCACATATGCATTTATTATTTTTTTTTAGGCATGGATTTAATGGTAACGCTTGTCTCGTCAGAGCCATCTGTGAAGCAAAACTAAACTACAAAGATGACGTCATCAGTAAAGCTTATAATCTGATGTTTCAGTAAGTAATTCGTAACTCACATACATACGAGAAAATATGTATGTATCTGCTCGTATATGGCGTAGATACTGCTAAAACAATTAAGTCTGTAACACATAGCAATCTCTACATAGGAAATTGTGTGACTGAAAAAGGAGAACGCGATCAGCAGTGAAATGAACCGTGTACTTTTAGGTTAGCTTTTGCCCGCTGCGAGAAATAGTTCCGCTTAAAAAATTCAATAAATCCTACTTAATCTTATAGAATTGCATCAATTTTGTTTTTATCGCTTTTTTGGAATTCTAATTTTAATGGAACGAGTCCAAAGATTATTTTTATCAAATCACGAAATACACACGAGCGAAGCAATTTCTTTTATTGTCTATTGATAAAAGAAATTTCTGGCATTTTTTACAAATTAAAAACCCTTTAATCCAACTAAATATTTATTTGAATTTCTAAATACCAAGATTAGAAATCACCTCCATTATAATTTGTATACTATCCTCATTTTTACAGTAAACGATTAACAAAATGATTTTAAATAGGTAATTATTTTTTTAAGATAAGAATTTGATTTTTTTTCAGCGCTGAAGATGGCTTCGAATGCCCAGAAACCACCGACTGCCCTATATCCTTGCTGAGCCTCTTGGACAACGCTATCAGTTAATTTTTCTATTACAATTTTTTTCTATTCTGTACAATTTTCTTTAATGTATTTATTTTATGAAATAAATATTGCTACAAATATCTCAAATTTATTTTAATCTAAAATATTGATTCGTTTTGTTGTAGATTTATTACTTCAAAACTAACTTTTGAAATATTACTGATCCAGTGTTTTAAAAATGACGCAAACATTAACACAATTATTTCCCCAAGTATTTTGTTTGGAAGCTAACTGTACCTTATGAGCTTAATTTTTCAAAATTGGTACATAAGATTTTCATAACGTTGGTTCTATGTAAAAATTTATAACTACAGTACCAAATTTGGAATAGAAGACTTACGAATTGAGATGTAATGTACAAAATACAGTTGAGATATTTAACTTTTTCCACAGAGATAAACCATTATTTTGAACACAAAGAAACAGATGTTAATTATCGTACTTACCCAAGGATTTAAAAAATCCAATGAATGAGAGCGAAGTTATGCCCATTATACATAAATTACAAAATTAAAAAATCAACCGGTTTAGACGAAGTAATTTTGGAAACAGTAAAATTTGTGTGTGAAATTATTTCCAAACCTTTAAAAAGTATTATCAATAGCCTAATAGCTTTTGAAAAACATGTTTTTTCTAAGGTTTTAAGAAGAGCTATAGTGTAGTACAGAGATGTTCAACATGAAAAACTCCATGGACCACAACTAAAACGTTAGCATTGTCGCGGACCATAAAATAATAAATAGTCAATCTATTTAAATAAGGAACAAAGATAACAATAAGGTACAAAGTTGTAGTCCTCATTAAAGCGAAAAAGATAATTTTATTAATTTTTATTGTTCAAAGGTTTTGTAATATCAAAAAAAAAAAAAAAAAAAAAAATTGTAAGATGAAACATTACTAAAACGAATTTTACAGTAAGAATTTAGATGTTTGTTTTTAGATTAACTATTTAGATCTCTATTTAGATTAACTATTTAGATCTCTATTTAGATTAACTATTAGCTTTGTAGATTAACTATTTAGATTAATTATTTACTATTTAGATCCCACTCTTTAGATTAGAACTAAATAGTTCTAACATCGAACTATTTAATTTAAACATTGTGGTCTATCGGCTTCATCCACCAATGAACGACTGTTCACCTCCAGTTCAGTTGTAGGTAATCATAAGAGATGAAGTAAGGAAGGAATTTGTAAACTTACTTCAGTTGTGGTTTTTTAATGAATTTCATGGAGGAAAACTCACATATGTGCTCCAAAACATTGAAGATATTTTCAGTTTAAATTTTCGAAGTTTAGGAATCTTTCTCTAAGAACAATTTAAAAAAAATAGTAGCCATTTTCTTATGTAGTCTACAGGAACATAACTTGAAGATCACACAGCTCAAGTTGTAGGTGATGTTCTTGATTTTCAGTGGTAGCCCCAAGAGGATTATTATAAAGTATACTGCCTTTGACAGTTTCGATTTTCTCAAATCTTGTATAGAATTCATCAATAATTTGTTCAATGTCTGAACTGCGGTTGGAAAACTCAATAACGTTCTTGCCTTTAAACTCATTTGCTAGTTGCAGATAACAAGGGAAAAGTGTCATGGAAGTGAAAACTAAGAGATTATTCCTGAATCCATTTTTATTTCCATCAAATCTGAAACCATCTCGATTCTTTCTTAAAGACAAGTTTAAATCGGAATCGGCCAGGGATTTATGACGTTTTTATTATAGCAATCTGATTTTTACTCGTTACGGTAATTGGATAATATTAATTTTGTTTAAATTATGAATCCATTTTTACAAGAACAGTGTTTTGTGGAATTTCTAAATTTTTCTCTAGTACGATATCACGGGCACATTTGGCAACGACAGTTGGACAACCCTGGGGTTTAGTAATTCTGATTTTCAAAAAACGGACCGAATACCAAGCGTCTAACTAAAGACCAATTTCTCTATGTATTTTTTTCCAAAAATATTTGAAAAACTTACGAAAGTAAGATTAAGTTTTTGTTAAATGTTATTAACGAAAATCAATAAGGATTTAATAAAGGTAGAAATTCCGAGGAGGCAATTTTAAATTTTAAACAGGGATTTTATTAATTAATTAACTATAAAATATAGTGTTCCTATCTTTTTGTTCATTTTGATAAACTTTTTATCTTGTGAAACGACTTACTTCTTTGCAAGTTAGAGGCGTCTGAGATTCAAATCATCGCAGTGATGTCACAGCTTGCTCCACGGAAGAATGCAATTGCAGGTTGCAGGACAACTTAATAACTACAGAGTAGATGCAGGTGCGTTTCACAAGGTTATGCACTTTCAGCGACATTATGTTTAATATTTATAAAAGAACTTCTAATAAAAAAAAATTGGTGAGTCAAGACTACGCGCATTAGAAGTAAGTACCACATTGAGACTACGTTGAATACTTATTTCCTTCTAAATTTTTATTAAATTCATCTCTCATTTCTTGCTTTTCTTGATAATCTTACAAATTTCAGAAACACTGATATGATATTTTGCCGTCTGCATATTAAGACCGTCTTTGGAAATATTTAAACTTTCATTCGGTCCCTTTCTTGGAACTTGTACCCATTTTTTTAAACTTTCTAATATCTATACAAACAATATTTACAACGTGAAATTGCTTTTTATAACCTATTACACAAACACATACTACATAACATCTGTAATATAACACTTATATATAATTATAGTTTCTATTATCATTACCTAAATTTATAAATATATCACTTGATTTGTTCATTTTAACATTTTAAACTTTTAATTCTACTATTATTTTATTTAATATTTATTCCATTCTTGCCTCTCGGTTATCGAACTGAGTAGTCTATCTATGGTGAAGTCGCTTGATTTTGTAATAAGTATTACGTATTTTTTGTTGTTGTTCTTTTAAGGCGAAAAGCACATTGAGGGTATTATCGCCTCCCTAAATGTAAGTATGAGTGTAAAGTGTTAAAGTCGTAAGTGTACGTGTGTGTTAGACTCGGGTACCGCGAGGGACGTCTAAATCCTCACAATAGGTGCAGCTAGTCATCACCCCCTGTGGGGCTGATACGTATTACTGGTATCTCTGTGTTAATCAGATGTTTCATGAATTCTACACTGTTTCCTTCCGTTACTCAGTTCGATTTCACTGTACCACAAAATTTGTTATACCGGGCGTAAAGAAATATTCACTACAAAAACGTTAAAGTAAATATGCGTATGTTTGTTAACGGTATTTCCTCGCAATATATTGAGACCTCATGGGAAAGTATTGAACTTTGTATTAATTAAGGTGATGATGTTGTCAGATTGGTGTTATGTCAGTGGAATGGTAGTTAATGTTTAAAAGAAAAAGTTTAATAACTAATCTTGATTCGAGAGGTCACAGTTTTCAAAATATCAATCATGATAGAATCTGTAAAGATTAATTCGTGTTTTTGTCCGTCTGTAAATCAAGTGGAGCAAATTAAATTTTTAGTTATTTACCTAGATTCTTAAGTTTCTTGGTATCACCATATTAAACAGTTACGAAAGAAAAATTGCGTTCTAAAATTATAATTTTTATTTGTTGCGCAAAATTGGCGATTAAAAAAAAGTGGCTCTTAAAAATCTGAAGCCACTTTAATGTAATGAAAAAAAGCTTAAGCAGAATAATTTAATTCAAAAGTAAATTTCTTCATTCGTTTCCACTATTTTAGAAACTAAACATTTTGCCACTCAAAACTCTTATATATAAAGTATTAACGTTTTTCTTTTTTGGATCATGTGCTACAATGAAGGAACAAGTAGTTTTATTACGATACTAGAAGGAAGTATACGATGTACATTAAAAGACCAGAAATAAATTGCAGAATATTTCAAAACTCTTACTTACCTTGGACGAAAATGTTTCATTATGTTGCCAAATAATATTTAATAAAATCGGAAAGCCCATCACCGTTCTTACAAAAGTAAAAATGGGCTTTTGAATATAGACGCTACTGAGTCGTTATTAAAAATGAATGTATGTGCATCAATTGCTGTGTGTGTGTGTGCGCTCGCGCCCGCGCGCGCGCGAGCGCGTGTATTCGGTAAAGTTCCAAATCTTTAGTAGCCTATATCTGATAAGATATGTTGTTAAGAACTAGCAATATTAACAACAATTATTACAAACGTGTGTATTAATTTCGAATGTATTATAAACGGTTACAAAGTGCGCGTGTTCTTCAACTTAAGAAAACTACCGAAACCAAAGCAACACAGCATGTTCATATAAAATACGCGTGTACTGTTATCGAAAAGGAGGACAAAAAAGAAACAGAAATACAGATACGAAATTCGTTTGCTCATTTCCGTTTCATTAAAAAGGTTCGGGACACTTTTTTTCTATTCACTCTTCTCGCCCAAGCTAACATTAAAAGCTTCGCTTAAAAAAAAAAACATTTAAATATCTAAGGGTCTCTGTTGCCAATGGATTTTTATCAACAAAACGGCTCGGTGTGGTTTTATTTACAAACGGACATAAATTCCGAAGGCAGTCTAAACGGAATTTATACAAACTCAATCTAAGGATTACTTCTTAGGCAAATCACCAGAGCGACGCATCCTGCCACGTTACCAAGCGGGAACTTAGCTTCTCTTGTTTATCAGACTCCGAGCAGTAGCTTGTGCGGTTTCGATCCTGTCAACAGTTTCTTTTACCAAATGGTCATATATACACAAAATGGGCTTTCACATGAAAAAAAACAGCTTTTGTGTGCTGAAGAAAAAGCTCAACACACTTTTTAACTGTCCAACCGTGGACAAAAGAAACGATTTGAATCCCTATGCCCTTTCTGGAATGGGGACAAAAGATAGAACAGGGCAACATTATTTAAAGTACCTCACGAATCTCTAAAGACCTGAGGTTGGATTGGGAAGGTTGAGCCTGTGGTTGAGGCTGCACAATAAGCTACACAGCTGAATGGCAAAACCAGGATCAGTTGAAGTCTTGGCCCTCTTGTATTAGAAAAAAAGTCTTGTATATACACCGACAATATCGGTTCAGTATCCCCAATACGGAGATATTCCCTGTTGGATTTCCTCTTCAACAAGGAGACTTAGGAGACAGCAATATCAAAAAAGTTCTGTTGTAAATTAGCACTGTGCGCGATAGCATATCCTCATTCTAAACTAGAATCAGCCGTTTTAACGTGCTCGTTATTACAATTAATTAACCAAATATAGCTTCTCTTCTGATTTCCATACATACAAGAAACATCAGAAGTGCTAAAATCCTGTATTGTATCTCCGTCAGCGAGACAATCATAGTTGTTTATTAACGGTCGAATTCCAGACTCACGCTAAACATCCAACTCAAGCTCGCTGGATTATATGCGAAAACCAACTAAATCTCAAACTTGGACATACCGTGTTTAACAGTGGATCATTGATATACAATGTGGACAATCAAAATCTAAGTGAACAATAATGACAATAAACTTCGTTTTATTGATGTATGTATCATTCTAATTGTACAGTTAAGCATCATCAAAGAAGTTGTGACAAGCCGTCCACAACAATACTATGGACACTAGATCTAAGGATTAAGGTAGTTCGCTAATATTTAAGATTTTAATTTTACTAGTAATTTATTATAAACTTTCATATGTGGTCTCCGGTTGTTTAAAAAAACTTTATTCTTTTACTAAATATATTTTTGGTCCTATCCAGGCTGAATTTACAAAAAATTTATTCGTTAATTAACCAATATATTTTGAAGCACCTGGGCCGCATTATTGATCTACTTACTTATCAAAGACATTACTTTTTCAAAACAATATATATATATATATATATATATATATATATATATATATATAAAATAATTGAAAGTCTTTTTGGACCCAGTCACTTAAAAATATTTCTATATTATTTCTATATTGAATATATTCACGTCACGTTCAGAATTATTTTTAAGTGACTGGGTCCAATAGAATTTCAAACGAGGAAAAACCAAAGTAACAATGAATTGAATATTGAAGACGGTTACAGGTCTAAAAAGATAATATCTGAGATTACGGTTGATTCGCCAGAAAACGACGTATTCACAAACTGGTAGAAAGATCGGATGGGAAAAACTATAAATGAGCGTCTACAAGCCAAAAATTCGAAGCTTTGAGGTGAGGATAACATTACAGTGCAACGCCATATGGTCGCCATTGGTCGACAACCAATTCGCGTGTGAATTATTCCAATCGCAAGTGAAGTAATTGTTAAACAAATTGTAAGAGAATTTCTTTTGGAAATAAGCACAAGCGTTAATTTTTTTTATTTTAAGGCGAAAAGCACATTATCGCCTCCCTAAATGTAAGTGTTAGTGTACAGTGTTAAAGTCGTAAGTGTAGTGTTGTGAGTGTAAGTGCATGTTAGACTCGGGTACCGCGAGGGATGTCTAAATCCTGTCAATAGGTGCAGGTAGTCTACAGCCCACTACAGGGAAACAAACGTTAAATATTTTATATATATATATATATATATATATATATATATATGTGTGTGTGTGTGTGTGTGTGTGTGTGTGTGTGTAATTTCCTTTCATTACGTCAACGAGAAAGCTGTTTACTTTTTTTAATACAACGTAATTTTTAATTTACCGTATTAATGTAATGACACCGAAATTTTGATTATAAATAAATATATCCAATCACTGCACATCATAAATCCCAGAAAACTGATCTCACCTTAAGTAAAGATAACACCCATAGCCCATTTTCATTCATAGTCTATATTAAATTAAATATCATATTCATAGTAATACTGTAACCATCATTTAGGCTTAAGATACTTTCATATAAAACAGAAATAAAAGAATTAACTCAATAAATTTATAAACAAATTAAAGGAGAACCAATAGCTTGTAGAGGAATAAAAACAAAAGAAGAGAATAAGAAGGAGAAAAATCAACAATGAGGAAGTCATTTTAAATTTAGATTATTCTAGTCCAAGCATTTGAAGAACAAAGTCAAATATTAAAAAAAAGAGATCATTAAGTATCAGACAAACAAAATAAGAAACCACTTGAATCTGAACCACAAAATCCATCTTATTAATATTTAACTAACTTCAGTCTACAGAAAATAACAAAATCATATATCTGGTAACATAATATATATGCTACCTTTAAAAACTTGGTAAGCATTAAAGCTTTAAAAACTTGGTGAGCCTTTTTAATACCTAAATTCAAAATCCCATCAGTGGTTTTAAGCATCATTCTTGAGGATAAAATTAATTCTTTTATAACAAAAAAACTTATAAACCTTTTTTTATTAATTCGTGAAAATTTATAGGCTGCCTTAAGACCAACCTAAAGCACAATAGCTTACATTTAAATTAATGATTTTATTTTGTTAAATCATCCATAAATTACTTCAGGTCTTTTACTCGCACCACTAAGTAAAATGAAATGTTACTATAGGGAATTTAATTGTAAGGTTCCGTAAAGAAATCTTATTTTGTTTTTAATCATGATAAATGGTTCTGTATTTCGAAGCTAGCCGAGGCATAAACTGAACATTAAACCCGGAATTTGTAATATTATAAAAAAAATAAGTAGGCCTAACCAATAATATTTGTATATCATACAGATATAGTATGATTGAATTAATTTATAATAATTAGTCAAATATGTTAAGCATATGTTCTTTTTGATCCGATACCTAACAAGACTTATTTTAGTCTCTCTCTCTTTCTGTGTGTGTGTGTGTGTGTGTGTGTGTGTGTGTGTGTGTGTGTGTGTGTGTGTGTGTGTGTGTGTGTGTGTGTGTGTGTGTGTGTGTCTGTGTGTGTCTGTGTGTGTGTGTGTGTCTGTGTGTGTGTGTGTGTGTGTGTGTGTGTGTGTGTGTGTGTGTGTGTGTGTGTGTGTGTGTGTGTGTGTGTGTGTGTGTGTGTGTGTGTGTGTGTGTGTGTGTGTGTGTGTGTGTGTGTGTGTGTGTGTGTGTGTGTGTGTGTGTGTGTGTGTGTGTGTGTGTGTGTGTGTGTGTGTGTGTGTGTGTGTGTGTGTGTGTGTGTGTGTGTGTGTGTGTGTGTGTGTGTGTGTGTGTGTGTGTGTGTGTGTATCCTTTCATTAACTACCAACTCACTAAAAAACCAAGGTTTCTTATGTAGGCCTAATACCTGCGTTTCAAAATGATTTTTTAAAATTTAAAACCAATTTTTACACTAGTGGAAATTTTCTTTATCTTATTTCAGTTAACGTAAATAAAATAATCTATTTCCTTTTACTCTCTCACTTAAAGCGATTGAAAAAAAATCGTTTTTAGATAATAATGGACATCTAGTTTTTTCGGTTTTCTGAGGCAAAAAAAGTAGTTTTTATTTATATGTCAATCCGTGTGTGTAGTTTGCACATTTTTAACTTTAAAAATATATCGTTTGTAAGCTATTTATTGATAAAAACCCGTTTAGAATTAGCGAAAATTTGCTTTAACGATGTTGATATTAGTTTCATTGAAAAAAAGTGGAGGTACGAACTATTTTTGGCAGTGTGTGTATTTAATGTAAGCAGGTGTAACAAATTTGAAGTTTGAAAAATACTGTTTTTGAGCAAAACGAAATACAAATAAACTTCACAGCCGTTGAATTTGTTTTCGTCAATTTTCTCTTGTACTGTAAATTTAAAACTTGCGGCACTAACTTCAGCAATGAAACTATATATGCGTACGATAAAAAAATTATCAAATTATCAAAATTACCAAATTATCAAAAAAATTATCAATTGAATTATGAAATCTTATGAACTGATTTTCATGTTTTTTTTCGAAAACCTCACTGAACAGATGTTTGGGAGAATATTGGCACATGTGTGGTACTACCTCCATTTAAATAATTCTAAAAATTTTAAATTTGTGTAGTGTTTTTTGCTAATATAAGCTTTGTAAATGTGTGAAATGTAATATATAAATAAAATGCTTTTATCAATATTTTGGGCGGCCATTGTGATAAAACTGAGACTCGGGATCTTGAAATGAGCACTAATCCTGACCTATCTAGAACTTATACGTGTGTTAGTACATTCAGGTTTGCAATTTTGGATAGCTTTGTTTCAAACTTAGCACACAAACCGATTATGGTAATAGATTGGACAAGATCGTTAGCCACCAAAATTCGAACGGTTTCAAAATAGCGACCATATAAAATCTTTCAAAATTCTTAACTTTTTTTCTTAAATGTTTTTGAAAATCCGATTTCATCATCGTAATCGGCTTTAAAAACTGCATAAGTTTGTATTTTCAAAACCCTTTGAAGAATTCTTTTGAAGGAGGTCAGGGTTCATTTTCGCAGTGTAATTTGAATAGTCTAAAATATGCAGATTGTAATGTTGATTATGATAGTGAAATTCGAATTTCAAAAAGGGTAAAATAAACGAAAATACTTTTGGAAAATTACTTCAGCGAGACAGCTGCGTGCGACGATTTTTGTTCTTACCCAGTAATATACAACGGAGGAAAACTTAAAATGTAAAAAATCTCTAAAAATCCAACCGATACTTACCTGGTGCGCACTGGTTTCGAAAGGACCGGACCGCCAAAATATTTTTTTAACGAGAAATATTTAAATTAGTTAAACTAATTTTTAAATTGTTAATAATTGAATTACCACTTCGGTGAACGAAATGTAACACTTTGTCACTGAAAAACAAATTTAGTAAAACCAATAACGTTTACCATCAACGTCATTGTCACTGTTGTCTAAATCATGAGGACGTCAATGGCGAGCCAGTTCTGCGTTTGGGTGTTGCTATTGGCTGGTAGCTGCGATACGAGGGAGAAAAGGAGACTTTTATCGTTCCGAAAATTGTCCACTATTTTTGTAAGTATTTAAGGGCTGAAACAACTTTCTGAAAATGTTAAACAAATTCAAAAGTTTACAAACATGGTTTGAAAAAAATTAGAAATGATAAAAATGGAACTGCTTTAACAGGTTTTTCTTAACCACCGGGTAGGCCTACAAATACCCTAGTCCTTGGGTACGGGGGTTAAAAAACCCTAAAAATTAGGTATAAAGTACCCGCGGGGTTCACTGTGTCTAGGTTTTTCTTGCTGTCCAAAAGATCTATCCTTGAAATTAAATTGAAAATTTTAAATTCTAATTTATAGATGTTTGAAAGTTGATTAAGGTAGTAAAATCAGATAAAAAAATGTGTGTGCTTATAGAAAATTTAATTTTTTAGAGATTTGGAATATCCACCATTTTAACGGATTTTTTGAGTCCAAGTTATTATCAAAATCGATTTTTTGCCAAGTTTGAAACTAATCAGCATTAACTGACATATTGTACTTTCAAATTTTGTTAAAAATGCGGAACAAATTCTGATCGCCGTTAGAACTCATTTTCTTAATTTCTACGGCTTTCGTAAATTTTAAATTCTAATTTACACAAATTTTAACGCCAATTAAAATGGTTAATTCGTATATTAAAAAAAATATTCACGGTTTGAAACCACCTTCGCGGTTTGAAACTGTTCAATAGATTTCGCTATGTGATGAACTTGTTTAAGCTATTACCAAACTCGATTTTTGTGCCAACCAAGCAGCCGACCGAAGCTGCGAACGTAAGAATGCTAAAACACACACACACACACACACACACACACACACACACACACACACACACACATTTTAACGACCGATTAAATAGTGATCTAGAGGCCAGAATAGGCGCTTATTTAAGGTCTCGTTTTAGTATTGCCATCTTGGCCGCTATTGCAGAGCTCTCTTCCCAATCAAAACTCGCTAGTAATAATAATTACAATAAAAAGCTCCGTAACACTTCAAGTTAAACTACTTCGGAATCATAATTTTTTTTTAAATTACAGTTTTAGATTCTACCAGAGTGTTAGCTCTGGCATGTACACTAATCAGAACCAGAGCAATTGTCATAATTTTAATCTGTCGTCACAGCTTCAATGTAAACCAGCCTCAAAACTAGTTAATGCAGTCATAATATGTTTTTATCTCTAATCGATGACTGAAAGAAGCTTTAAACCCTTAAACTATAAATCCACTATTCGTCCCTATGTTAAAAGTTCATCATTAAAAAAACACCTGTAGATTTTCAGAAAAAATGATTCAAACCTGGAAATGTGCTCGACTTGCTTCAAAAACTTCTCTTATTTTCTGTGAACATTTTTATTGTTTTTACTTTGAAATGTTAGTTTTTCATTACCGAGAAACTGAATTAGTTCACGCAATGGAGGTGCTTCAACGTCGTTTGTCAGTGTTGAGTTACTATCTACACAAATGCAAAAAGTTCTTGATAAGTCAGGAAAGAATACGTGTAAAAAAATTTACTAATTTTCAGTATTTATTTTTATTTAGTCTGTGCAGGCCTAATATATTTGTTTCATAAAAGATCTGGTATAACGGTGCTAGAAATAAGAGCTTATTTTAGAGAAAGGGTTTTCAACCTGAGGGGCTGGTACCTTTAGGGAGGTGTAAACGAATTTAAGAGAAGCATGTTAATGAGGTACTAATGTTTATTCAGCAATTGTACAATTGAATCGACTCTCAGAAGGCTAGAGACTGAGCAGAGCGAACAATTTTGATGCGAGGCCAATATTTTATTTAAAAAGATTAATTTCTATAAATTAAATGAAATGTTAATAAAAAAGAATTCAAGGCCATGTTGGAATTTATTTTAAATAATTCTGTAAAAATCTTACCCACAGATAAAGGCAATGCCACGTTCATCCTGGGATGTCAACACGTATGAGAGAAAAATTGTTAATAGCCTACTTTGAATGCTGGAAAATACAGTTGGTTTACTAATAATTTCGAAAATAAAGTTTGCAAGCACACTTCGGAAGCAAAAAAAATATTTTTCCAACAAAATGTTGAAGTCATTAACTCCATACTATGCGAAAACTTCTCTTATGTATAGGTTACCTAAGATTCATAAATATAAAATGTTCCTTTCAGGCCCACAATCAGTTTAGGCTTCTCTACACGGGGAATTATCTACTTCTTGCGTAGCCTATAGTTAAAGATTTGTTAGGACACTTGGAGAAGGATAGGTTAATTACTTTCGATGTTCAAATTCTTTTTACTAATGCACCGGTTCAGGAAACTTTAAATATAATTTAAAATAGGTTTAAGCGAGACAACAATCTTAAAGAAAAAAAACTAACCTTTACGCAAACATCATTATGGATCTCTTTGAATTATGTACGGAATGCAACTGTTTTCAGTTAAATGTTTAAATATATCGTAGGACACAATTGATAGTCCATTGAGTCCTATCTTTACTAATATTTTTGTGAAGTAATTTGAGAAGGAAGTCATTGACTCTTCCGAATTATAACCTAAAGTATAGGTTAAATACGTGAATAAGGCATTTCTTATATTATTGTACTGATATAATACATTAGAACAATTTTTTAAGTTGCTTAATAACACTTCTGATTTCATTTCCTTAACCACGGAAAACGAAGCAAGTAATTTTTTTTTTTAACGTCCGACTATTGTGCGCACACTTGGGCTAATGCAGACGATGGGATGATTTATAGCGTATGACAATGCCATGCCCTGGCCGGGAATCGAACCCGGGTCCTCGGAGTGAAAGCCTAGTACGCTATCCACTAGGCCACCGAGGCGGCAAACGAAGCAAGTAATAAACTACCATTATTCTTAGATGTGTTGTTGAAAGAAGCAGTCCTGCATAATATAAACTACGTATATAAACTGTTTATAAACAGTTTATAATCTATATTTATAAACTGCATAAATATAAACTATGTCCTTAACACCTTAGTTTAGAGAAAAAAAGACACACACGTGTCGTTGATTAAACTAATTTTCTAATCATTCTAACTTCTGTAAAGGAAGGAATAGTTCATTCCTTACTAGATACGAGCCAATAATATTTATTCCAAGGAAGATAACATAAACAGAGAGCTAAATCGCATTAAAAAAGACCTGCTTACCAGTGGATATTCCCAGTCCATAATTTCAAAATGTATTAAAGCTAGAAGTAGTACTAAGAAAAGGTCCAAAGAAAAATAAAAATCTTTACCGTTTATGACGATCTCTTATGCGGGATTGTCAGAAAATTTTAGGCGTGTTACTGGAATATATGAAATCTAAAGCACTTTAAATACAAAAAAAAAAAAAAAATACTAGGCAACATCTTGACAAAATAAAACCACTAACTGACACCCAGGACACTAAAAACTGTATTTACAGTATAAAATGTAAATGTGATAGGCAATACGTTGGAGAGAAAAAAAGACTCTGTAAACATAAGAATAAATGAACAGAAAATAAAAACGTGATTGGGCCAAAGAGATTAAAAAAATGCTGAACATAGACGGTCCAAAAATCATAAATTTAATTGGGAAAAAGCGACACCGGGAGAATAAACGAAAATAACTGAATCTTATACGTAAAAATAACGGACAACCCTATCAGTGATACCAGTGTATAAATAATGCCTGTACGAATAAAAAGTGAACTTATGTTTGAAAATAAACAACATTTTAAATTTAGAAAAGCTGACTTTTTAACGGTTAACGAATGAATACTTTCTAGGGTTATTATTGCACTGCAACCTTGTAGATATATTGAGCCCTCTTTCTACATTTCTGAGATAAAATACCTGCAAAAGTCTCTGCATAAAATCTAGGATTTGGAGAGTATTCAAGGTGGGTAGCTATCCTACGTCTGATTGGTGACTTCCAAATTTGTTATTGAGATATTAGCAGATGTTCTGCTAATTCCCTTTCAATTTTTCCCTTTTACTCTTGACACTTATCAGAGAGGTTGTGCAGTCAGTTCCCACCTCATGTTGTTCCCATGAGTAGAGGTAGAGAAATGATGTCCGGCTACACAGATCCCCGCACTTACGAGTAAGGCTCATGTATGAGTACACTGGGAGGTTGCCAGGTATTTCAAGGCTCCGTTTGATTCACGATTAGGCCGGTGTCATACACTCCATCGCTTTACTCGTTACTGTTAGCCAGGTTATGTAGAGTAGTGAATTTGTATATGTCTTGAGTAGACGAATAAAACTAGTATGAGCTAAAGGTACGATGGGGCCGCTAAACACATCAGTTGCTCACTTCAGGTTCCCCCGCCGGAAAGAAGCGGTCTGAGTTAAAGAAGGTAGGTGGAAGTAACATTTGCTTATTTACTGTTGTCCTGTACAGAACTTTTTCTGATAAAATTATTTGTCAGCTATTTTGTTTAGCTTTTTTGTACAGTTTTCTTGATGATTTGTAGTTTTCTGATCACGTGTAAGTCAGTTTTTATTTCTGGCCTGACCATTCTGGGGCTTGCTCTGAGTGTTTCTTAATTTTAAATATTTGAATATAGGCCAAGACATCTAGACTTATGTTCTTTGTATGTATGTTTAGGCACTTCAGAACGAGGTTTGATCCATTCTCAAATGTCATGTATTGCTTTGTATACAAAAATGAAGACAAATGTAATAATAACATAAATATTCATGAAAGATGTAAAAAGTCCAATAAAATAAATAAAATATAAAATCTTATTCATATTATATTTCTGAAAGTTTGTGTGTTTGTTTGTTTGTTTGTTATTCAATCACGCTTTAACCACTGGACCAATTGAGATGAAATTTGGTACGAATATGGTTTAAGTATCTGAAATAAACATAGGTCTATTCCCCTTTAAAAAAACGTCATTATACTAATTACCCAGCCCAAAATAATTATTAGTATTTAGTTTTGTGACATGTGTTAACTGTAGCTAGGTTTAATTACTGTTTACTGGACATGAGATTTAGGTACCTGAGATGAACATAGATTCAATCCCATTTTAAGAATCTTAATCTGTGTTTTATTTATTGCAAAATTATTGTTTTTAATGTTACATTTTCATCTAATAATCACAATCTGGTATTTTTCATTTAAGACTTTTCACTGTTTTCGAAGCAGAGTGCAGAATATATAACATATACAATTTTATTAGGATACTATAATTGTAAGGTAGTTTATATGTTTGTGTAATTACATTATATTAAAAAATGGTAAATATGTAGTGTAGCATATATTGGATTTTTCGTTATTTTTGTTACTAAAATGCTTTATTATATGCCCAAAAGCAACAATTCAAAATATGAAAGCACGAGAAGTACGATAAAAATCGAAAATAAAAGTGACCAACATAACCTCAAAATTGCTACCCCGGCGAAAATCAGTACCGTGTTGTAGATCGGTAAAACAATAAAAATACGTCTAACACGGGTTTTGGGTGATAAGAAACCCATTTTTTAAAAGAATACTACATATCCTAACTGACACGGTTGTTAGGCTTAACACGGTGGTGAGTAAAAAAACCTTTATATTTTTTTAAAGAATACTACATATCCTAACTGACATGGTTGTTGGGCCTATCATTGAGATGTGTGAAAAAAACCTTTATTTTTTTTAAAGAGTGCTCCAAACCTTAACTGACACGGTTGTTAGGCCTAACATAGTGACGCGTGAAAAATCTTTATATTTTTTTAAAGAATACTCCATAAGCTAACTAACATGGTTGTTAGGCCTAACACGGTGATGCATTAAAAAAACCTTTAATAATTTTTTTAAAAAGAGTATTCCATAACCTAACTGACACGGTTGTTGGGCCTAATACGGTGATGCAGGAAAAAACCTTAATTTTTTTTAAAGAGTACTCCATAACTTAACTAACACGGTGGTGCGTTAAAAAAACCTTTATTTTAAAAAAGAAATTCACCATAACCTAACTGACACGGTTGTTGGTCTTAACACGGTGGTGCGTGATCTTTAATGTATATTATGATTGCGGGCAAAGCTGTGACAGATAACATTTAATCTAATTCATATTATATTTCTGAAAGTTTGTGTGTTTGTTTGTTTGTTATTCAATCACGCTTTAACCACTGGACCAATTGAGATGAAATTTGGTAGGAATATGGTTTAAGTATCAAAGATACACATATGCCTATTCCCGTTTTACAAAACGTCATTATACTACTTACCAAAATAATTATCAGTTTTTAGTTTTGTGGCATGTGTTAACTGTAGTTATTTACTGGACCTGTGATTTAGGTACCTGAGATGAACATAGATTCAATCCTATTTTAAGAATCTTAATCTGTGTTTTATTTATTGCAAAATTATTGCTTTTAATGTAACATTTTCAATATTTTAGTTGAAATTTTTTTCAAAACTGACTTTAATTTGTTACTTTGTGTTGAATTTTCAATATTAAATGTAAAAAAATCCCTACACAGAATACCAATTGTAAGGTAGTATATATATTTGTGTAATTACATTATATGAAAAAATGGTAAATATGCAGTGTAGCATATCCTTATTTTTCGATATTTTTGTTACTAAAATGCTTTATTATGTGCCCAAAAGCAAGAATCCAAAATATGAAAGCACGAGAAGTACGTTAAAATCGAAAATAAAAGTGACCAACATAACCTCAAAATTGCTACCCGGCGAAAATCAGTAACGTGTTGTAAATCGGTAAAACAATAAAAATACGTCTAACACGGGTTTTGGGTGATAAGAAACCAATTTTTTAAAAGAATACAGCATAACTAAACTGACACGGTTGTTAGGCCTAACAAGGTGATGCGTGAAAAAACCTTTATATTTTTTTTAAAAATAGCTTACTATATATCCTGACACGATTGTTGGGCCTATCACGATGATACGTGAAAAAACCTTTATATTTTTTTAAAGAATACTACATATCCTAACTGACACGGTTGTTAGGCCTAACACGGTGATGCGTGAAAAAACCTTTATATTTTTTTAAAGACTACTACATATCCCAACTGACACGGTTGTTGGGCCAATCATGGTGATGTGTGAAAAAACCTATATTTTTTTTAGAATACTACATAACCTAATTGACACGGTATTTAGGCCTAACACGGTGATGCGTTAAAAACCTGTATGTTTTAAAGAATACTACATAACATAACTGATACGGATGTTGAGCCTATCACGGTGATGTGTGAAGAAAACCTTTATTTTTTTAAAGAATACTACATAACCTAATTGACACGGTTGTTAGGCCTAACACGGTGATGCGTGAAAAACCTTTATTTTTTTTAAAGAATACTACATATCCTGACACATTTGTTGGGCCTATCACTGTAATGTGTGAAAAAAACTTTATTTTTTTTAAATAGTACTGAACCTTAACTGACACGGTTGTTAGGTCTAACATGGTAATGCGTCTAAAATACTTTATATTTTTTTAAAAGAATATTCCATAAGCTAACTAACATGGTTGTTATGCCTAACACGGTGATCCATTAAAAAAACCTTTATTATTTTTTTTTTAAATAGTACTTATAACCTAACTGACACGGTTGTTGGGCCTAATAAGGTGATGCATTAATAAAACCGTTATATCCTTTTTAAAGAGTACTCCATAACTTAACTAACACGGTTGTTAGGCCTAACACAGTGATGCGTGAAAAAACCTTTATATTTTTTTAAAGAATTCTACATATCCTAACTGACACGGTTGTTAGGCCTAATATGGTGATGTGTGAAAAAACCTTTATATTTTTTTAAAGAATACTAGGCTACATATCCTAACTGACACGGTGGTGCGTAAAAAAACCTTTATATTTTTTTAAAAAATACCACATATCCTAACTGACATGGTTGTTGGGCATATAATGGCGATGTGTGAAAAAACCGTTATTTTTTTTGAAAGAGTACTCCATAACTTAACTAACACGGTGGTGCGTTAAAAAACCTTTATTTTAAAAAAGAAATACACCATAACCTAACTGACACGGTTGTTGGTTCTAACACGGTCATGCGTGATCTTTAATGTATATTACGATTGCGGGAAAAGCCGTGACGGGTAACGGGTAATCTAATTCATATTATATTTCTGAAAGTTTGTTTTTGTTTATTTGTTTGTTATTCAATCACACTTTAACTACCGGACCAATTGAGATTAAATTTGGTATGAACACGGTTTAGGTATCTGAAATAAACACAATACTATTCCAGTTTAATTGTATAATAGTGACTTTTTAATAATACTGTATTTTATTAAAATATGACAGGACCCTGTTTTAGAGAATCGAGTAGCAAAAATTTATGTCGTGGCCGAAAATCTTAAATCATATAATATTGTATATAGCAATATATTAAAATGAACAGACCTATTCTGATTTTGAAAATGAACTATAAATTTTATTGCCTACATTATAATTGCAGGCAAAGCCGCAACGGGTAACAGCTAGTACTCCAATAATTCTTTCTTTTGAAAAGTAACTTATTGAAGCAGCTACCTTGATCCAATATTAAACAATTACATTATTATAAAAGGTATGCTAGATTCTTATATTTTACAAAAGAAATATCATCGTAGAAATATTTAATAGATGCCCATTACAAAATCAAAGATAACCCTACTACCAAATAACTTTTATCAAAGACTTTGGACAAAGAAATGTGATTGCCTAAGATCCAGATCTTTGTTACCTTACACATTTATGAAAATCTGATTCGTCAAAGCTTTAATAAGCATTATAATCTGCCTAAACTAATATTTAAAAATCTAATTAAGTAACAATGAACCCAATGCCGCTTCGGTTTATTTTTGTATTTTTCAATGCAGTTTTCGTTCAAAGTTTGTTTTGCAAGCGAAATATTAATTAGTCTACGCGATGTTATTCAGTGTTAGTTTTTGGAAATTCGTTCACATCAGCTGTTCACCACGTTTATTAATTTTATTGTCATTAGCATACTCAACAAGATTGATGGAACAACCAGTTGCTTATTTTCTAAAGCGAATTTTTCTTGACGTTTAATTGTAATATCTAACCTAAAAATTTCAATAAACGCCTTGAATTAGATAGGTTAACTTTCAAATATCACCAGACATTTAACGACATACAACTGGCTTTTAGCGTTAATTCTTAAAATTTTCAACTCTTTATAAACATAAAAAGAGTTTAAGAAAAGCCGAATATAAACGACTAACATAAAAAAGTAGATCTGTGTAGCCGGACATCATTTTCCTAGCTCTACTATGTGAACAACATGAGTAAGAATATAAATAGAATTGGGGGAACTCGCTGCAAAAAAAAAGCTGACCAAACGGGGCACAATCTCTGTAATAAGTGTCAAGAGTAAGACGGGGAATTGAAAGGGAATTAGCAAAGCAAGCATCTAAGTACATATAACTTACAGTATGTTGACGTAAGAGCATTGCACTGCACAGATACAAAAAACAACTCTTGGTTTTTCTAAGTGTATGACTTCATCGTACGCGTGTTTCGGCATGCGTTCACCACCTCTGCTGACACTGCTTAGTCTAGTGGTCTGTACAAATGAATTCTTTATTTCTCTACTGTAAGGAATAATGTTTTTTGTTTCTAGGTAAGATGTAATATAAAGACCAACATTGTCCCCTATACGTCGACCTTTGCCTATGCAATGGGCTTCAGAGGTAACTGGAACATGCAGCCTAAACACGTTCTTTCTGCTGATAGCAGGTCGTCCTGGTACCCTATGTACCATCAGCGTGCTCTGCACGATACGGTCAGGAAAACTTTGGACTGGTGAGTCTCATTATCAGCAAACCATACAATCAAACGTACTTGAATCAGTTTGCTGTATGGTATCAGAAACTGTTCTGATATTTTTTTTTTTTTTTTTTTGTTAAACGTCCGACTATTGTGCACACTTGGACTAATGCAGACGATGGGATGATTTATAGCGTATGAAGATTTTTTTTTTTGTGTTTAACGTCCGACTATTGTGCACCCTGGCTAATGCAGACGATGGGATGATTTATAGCATATGAAAATGCCAAGCCCTCGCCGGGAATCGAACCCGGGGTCCTCGGGGTGAAAGCCTAGTACGCTATCAACTAGGCCACCGAGGCGGTCAGTTTCTGATAATATTACCCAATAATCTTATTTTGAACTTAAATAATGGCGGTTATAAAGAGGAATAAATGGTGTAAAATATTGTACAAAGTTCTTCTATCTCAATTGTTTTTAAGAATTTTCAATGTTAAACAGCCAACAGAAACAATGGTCATTATTTTCCAAAATTCTTTTTGGCAGGAAAGTCTGCATTGAGAAAAATGTAAAAGGTCTGATTCTCAAAATCAGTTCAACAGATTTTGTTCATGATTATCCACAACTCAAGAATGTACCAAATTTAAATGCAAAATTACTAAACTGAAAAACCCAAATTATTTTTAACAACGTAAGTACTTAAATATGAACAGCAATTTAATGTATTATTAAACAACATTCCTCAAATAAGTCCCCCAATCAAAGCGCATTGATACCGATTTAAAGAATTTCACTACTAATCATATTCATAAATATTTATTTTTAAGTCAGAATATCATAAAAGTAGAGGATGTTGACAAAATTTCTCTTTTCCTCCTTCTCGATTCTCTCTTTAGAATTAAGTGGAAGAAAGGACCTGATGGCCCTAACTTCGCCCCTTAATGAAAGACAATCTCTCTCTCTCTCTCTCTCTCTCTCTCTCTCTCTCTCTCTCTCTCTCTCTCTCTCTCTCTCTATATATATATATATATATATATATATATATATATATATATATATATAATTGTTCATAATATCCTTAGTCCTTTGCAGTCCGGTTTTCAGCCAGGAAGGAACTGCAACTGCAAAGTCCGTTTGAAGAATTAGCTCTATACTTTAAAAAATTTATTTTCAAAAACTTTTTTTGATCTTCAGTCAATGAAATCCAAGAGATGTAAATTAATGTGATTTTGTTCTAAAATGTCTACTTGTTAACAAAAATGTCTTCAGCTGTTCAACTCTGGATGATGATTCCACCTGGATGATAGTTAAGAGTCATCAGTTTTAGTTACTTTTTAGTGAAAAACTTTACTTGTTATCATTACCAAAAGCTTTTAGAATTATAACTTCAGATATGAAATACGTTTTGGTATTTTCCCTACAAATTTTTCGTTATGATATAGGGATCATTTTGACTTTCTATTCTTTCTCACAACAGTGGGTCGTAGAATGTATCTGGTCTAAATGACAAGTCCTATACTAATGTAAAAGACACAGTCAAGCAGTGATAAATCGAATGAAATCGATTGTTCCTTACCTATAAATAAGTCTAAGAATTGATCTTAAAATGTATATTGTTACTGAAATACAACAAGCACTGATTTTGTTCAACATTTTTGTGACGTAATTCTTTTATTGTTTAGGCACGGATTGAACGGTACCGCTTGTTTAGTCAGAGCTATCTGTGAAGCAAAACTGAATTACAATGATGATGTCATCAGCAAAGTTTACAATCTACTGTTTCAGTAAGTAATGCACTTTATATTCGCGTGATAGTTATTTCTAAAGGTGGGCGTTTCTGCTATTTTTACAAAATATCAACAGTTTGTTGAGAAAAAAACTGCTTTTTAAAACAGTTAGAAAAAAACAGGTTTAGGAAACTGAAACTCGAAGTTGTATTAGCACCTAAAACATAAAGCACAAACGTTCAGTTTTCTAAGACTACTTTTTCATTCCTATTACCACCATGTCCTTAACTGTTTTTGGGTATAAAGCATTTAGAAAAAAATAATCCTTATAAGTGTAGTAATAATTAAATTACATTCTCAAAACGTAATATATATATATATATACATATATATATATATATATATATATATATATATATATATATATGTGTGTGTGTGTGTGTGTGTGTGTGTGTGTGTGTGTGTATGCCATTTTATATTTAAAAAATGCAATGATTTTCTATAGAAGCATTATTTTTTTACTTAAAAATTAAATAGTCCTTTGCATATTTACTGAAATGCAAACAATTTAGAATATTTTTAGTTGATTAAAAAATATTGATGATTGATAATAAATATAAAAAATACGATTAAATAAAATTAGGTTATGTATTTACAAAATGTGAGATGTTACTGTCATATTTTTATTTGGGTTTTCACTTTTCAACACTGAAAAAAGTAACCTTAATAAGTACAATATAGTAATAAGAACATAGGCCAAATGTGTTTAAATAAAATTAGCTCTATATAGTTAAACAATTATAGGTTATTAACATTAGGTTATTATAAATGTTCTTTCAAATTAGTCACACTGGATTTATAAGATAAGGCTTGTTTACATATATTGCAAAAAGCCTTTTCATTCTCAGCCTTAGAAAAATAGTTCCAAATTATACTTCTTTGACGGTTAGCCATAATTTGAAACATATGACACTAAAAAAATTTGATTATGTTCAGATGTAGCCTATATTTTGCAAAATTTAGAAAAAGCACTAAAATAACTTAAAATTATTCAAGATATATACAAGAATAGATATTGTGAATTTTAAAAAGTCCACACATCCAATAAATAATTAAAAACTATGCACTTAATTCTAAAAACATAAAAAAGTAAAAGAAAACTTTCAAAGTTGTCCACTAAATATTTTTAAATTTTTAAACACAAAGTAAACTACGGAGAAAAACTACTATAAAACACAATTATGGCTGATTTTATAGTTTAAAAAATGTTTGAACAACAAATTTTACATTTAAAACTTTCAAACAACTCGCAACAAACGTTGACAACGCCCAAACAGTTCTTACTTCACTACAAGCAACAAGCAACAAGAAACTTTGAAATAAAGGGGAAAAGCATAAAAGCAGGTTGAAGAAAAGCAGCAGGGAAACAGTTAGCAGAAAAACAGCAGGAAAAAAGTTTTAGCGCTTGCGGCAACGTTCGAATAGAACGTGAGTGTTGGGGGAAGTCCCAACAGCTGTTCCTGTTTAACCAATCACGAACTAGTCCAAATCAAACTGCTTGTTTCCTTTTGGAAAAGCAGTTTGTTTTTCGTTTATTGAATAGCAGTTTTTTTTAACAGTTTGGTGTTTTCTTACCCACCTCTAGTTATTTCTAAAATACTTTTTTGAAGAACATTCCAACAGCATATACTGAGCAATAATGAAGATTAAACGAATGTATCGATTGTGATGGGAATTTTTAAGTAGAGTTTGCTCATATCTTGTGATTATTATTATTACTATTATTTTTTTTTTCATTATTGTAACATAGCCACCGGACCACATATTCAGATGATTAGGATTATATACCTATTCTTCCCGTCAGTGGTCTATCAACTCACCTCATAAAGGCTACCATAAAGGCTCATAAAGGTAGCCTTTATGAGGTGAGTTGATATACCACTGACGGGAAGAATAGGTATATAATCCTAATCATTTATTATTTTTTATTATAAAAACATTTTCGTTTTCAAGCCCTTTTTTAGTAAAATAAAAAAAGAATAACCAGTCGCAGATTGGCCGACTGAAGTGACTACTTTTGGCATGCCTGATTGTGCACTTTTTCTCTATTATGATTTAATTATTTTTATAAAAATTTATATGCATGCAGGAAGGGGTTTAATAGTCTAATATAGTAATAAATATAATATTTGTGATTCTCAGATTCAAAAATTAGGTATAGGTCATATTCATTAAATAATTTAACTACACAATTTTAGAAAATAGGCTACATATTTTTTTTTAAATTAACAAGAACAATAAACATAATCTCAATTGAAATGATAATGAAGTAACAGCTGTTGTACAAAATCAGCTGTTAAGTCACATCAAGTATCTAATTCATATTATATTTCTGAAAGTTTGTGTGTTTGTTTGTTTGTTTGTTTGTTATTCAATCACGCTTTAACCACTTGACCAATTGAAATGAAATTTGGTACGAATATGGTTTAAGTATCAGAGATACATATAGGCCTATTCCCGTTTTACAAAACGTCATTATACTACTTACCCAGCCCAAAATTATTATCAGTTTTTAGTTTTGTGTCATGTGTTAATTGTAGTTATTTACTGGATATGTGATTTAGGTACCTGAGATGAACATAGATTCAATCCTATTTTAATAATCTTAATCTGTGTTTTATTTATTGCAAAATTATTGTATTTAATGTAACATTTTCAATATTTTAGTTGAAATTTTTTTCAAAACTGACTTTAATTTGTTACTTTGTGTTGAATTCTCAATATTAAATGTAAAAAAATCCCTACACAGAGAGCCAATTGTAAGGTAGTATATATATTTGTGTAATTACATTACATGAAAAAATAGTAAATATGCAGTGTAGCATAACCTATATTTTTCGATATTTTTGTTACTAAAATGCTTTATTATGTGTCTAAGAGCAAGAATCCAAAATATGAAAGCACCAGAAGTACGATAAAATCTAAAATAAAAGTGACCAACATAACCTCAAAATTGGTACCCGGCAAAAATCAGTAACGTGTTGTAAATCGGTAAAACAATAAAAATACGACTAACACGGGTTTTGGGTGATAAGAAACCAATTTTTTAAAAGAATTCTGCATAACCAAACTGACACGGTTGTTAGGCCTAACAAGGTGATTCATGAAAAAACCTTTATATTTTTTTTAAAAATAGCCTACTATATATCCTGACACGGTTGTTAGGCCTAAAACGGTGATGCGTGAAAAACCTTTACATTTTTTTTAAGAATACTACATATCCTAACTGACATGGTTGTTAGGCCTAACACGGTGATGCGTGAAAAAACCTTTATATTTTTTTAAAGACTACTACATATCCCAACTGACACGGTTGTTGGGCCTATAATGGTGATGGCGAAAAAAACCTTAATTTTTTTTAGAATACTACATAACCTAATTGACACGGTTGTTAGGCCTAACACTGTGATGTGTGAAAAACCTTTATATTTTTTTAAAGAATACTACATATCCTAACTGACATGGTTGTTAGGCCTAACACGGTGATGCGTGAAAAAACCAGTATAATGTTTTAAAGAATACTACATAACATAACTGATACGGATGTTGAGCCTATCACGGTGATATGTGAAAAACCTTTATATTTTTTTAAAGAATACTACATATCCTAACTGATACGATTGTTAGGCCTATCACGGTGATGTGTAAAAAAAACCCTTACTTTTTAAAGAATATTATATAACCTAATTGACACGGCTGTTAGGCCTAACACGGTGATGCGTGAAAAACCTTTATATTTTTTTAAAAGAATACTACATATCCTAACTTACACGGTTGTTGGGCCTATCACGGTAATGTGTTAAAAAAACCTTTATTTTTTTTAAATAGTACTGAAAACCTTAACTGACACGGTTGTTAGGTCTACCATCGTAATGCGTGAAAAATACTTTATAGTTTTTTAAAAGAATACTCCATAAGCTAACTAACATGGTTGTTATGCCTAACACGGTGATCCATTAAAAAAACCTTTATTAATTTTTTTTAAATAGTACTTATAACCTAACTGACACGGTTGTTGGGCCTAATAAGGTGATGCATGAAAAAAACCGTTATATTTTTTTTAAAGAGTAACTTAACTAACACGGTTGTTAGGTCTAACACAGTGATGCGTGAAAAAACCTTTATATTTTTATAAAGAATACGACATATCCTGACACTGTTGTTGGACCTACACGATGATGTGTGAAAAAACTTTTATATTTTTTTAAAGAATTCTACATATTCTAACTGACAAGGTTGTTAGGCCTAAGACGGTGATGCGTGAAAAAACCTTTATATTTTTTTAAAGAATACCACATATCCTAACTGACATGGTTGTTGGGCCTATTATGGCGATGTGTGAAAAAACCGTTATTTTTTTTAAGGAGTACTTCAAACCTTAACTGACACGGTTGTTAAGTGTAACATGGTGATGCGTGAAAAAAACCGTTATTTTTTTTTAAAGAGAACTCCAAACCTTAACTGACACGTTTGTTAGGCCATGGTGATGCGTGAAAAATCTTTATATTTTTTTTAAAGAATACTGCATAAGTTAACTAACATGGTTGTTAAGCCTAACGCGGTGATGCATTAAAAAACACCTTTATTTATTTTTTAAAAAATAGTACTCCAGAACCTAACTGACACGGTTGTTGGGCCTAATACAGTGATGCAGGAAAAAAGCCTTAATTTTTTTTAAGGAGTACTCCATAACTTAACTAACACGGTGGTACGTTAAAAAAACTTTATTTTAAAAAAGAAATACACCATAACCTAACTGACACGGTTGTTGGTCCTAAGACGGTGATGCGTGATCTTTAATGTATATTACGATTGCGGGAAAAGCCGTGACGGTTAACAGGTAATCATATTATATTTCTGAAAGTTTGTTTTTGTTTATTTGTTTGTTATTCAATCACACTTTAACTACTGGACCAATTGAGATAAAATTTGGTATGAACACGGTTTAGGTACCTGAGATAAACACAATACTATTCCAGTTTAATTGAATAATAGTGATTTTTTAATAATACCCTATTTTATTAAAATATGGCAGGACCCTGTTTTAGAGTATCGAGTAGCAAAAATGTATATTTCTTGGCCGAAAACCATAAATCGTATAATATTGTAAATAGAAATATATTAAAATGAAATGATCTATTCTGATTTTGAAAATCGACTATAAATTTTATAGCCTACATTATAATTGCAGGCAAAGCCGCAACGGGTAACAGCTAGTCTTAATATATAAAAGAAGTCCTGACTGACTGACTGACCCATAATCAACGCAGAGCCAAAACTATTTTAGGTAGCGATTTGAAATTTTCAGGGTACATTTATGTTACCATATAGGCGTGCACTAAGAAAGGATTTTGCAAAAATTCGATTTTAACGCCATTAAACTACTTACCCATTCCAAATTTAATAATCAACGTAGGACCAATAATATTAAAGCTAGAGACTTGAAATTTTCAGGGCACCTTCTTACAAGATTGTCAAGATGCACTAAGAAAGAATTTTGCAAAAATTTGATTTTGACGTCATTAAACTAATTACCCATTCCAAATTTAATAATCAATGTACAACCAATACTATTATAGTTAGAGACTTGAAATTTTCAGGGTACCTTCTTAAAACAATGTTAAGGTACACTAAGAAAGGATAATGCAAAAATTTGATTTTAACGTTATTTAACTACTTACCCACTCCAACTTTAATAATCAACGTATAGCCGATTATTATCTATTATCTATAATAGCTAAAGTTTTGACATTTTCAGGGTTACCACCACATGTAGGGGTGTACTGAAAAACAAATTTCCAGTATTCAACCCCTAAAGGGGTAAATATGAGGTACAGCAATTTTTATGGGGAAAATATGTTTTTCGTCTGTCCTTAAAACGTAACATAGTCCCCCTTAAATATAAGTAATGAAATATATTTTTCACTATTTCTCAAAACTCATCCCCTAAAGAGATTGAAAGGGGTTAGAAAATGTAAAAATGGGGTATACAATTTTGTATTGAAAAATATTTGTTTTGGATCGTATATTCTAGAAATATGCTATGAAACACAAATAATGGAACACATATTTCAACATTTTTCCGAATTCATTCTCTAAAAGATTAAAAATGTAAAAAAGAGGAATAATTGGAGAAAAAGAGTGCTTTCATTGCAGAAAAATATTTTTTATCAGACTTTCTTAAATTCGAATGGAACACCGTTTGAATAAAACAACATATTCAGGTTATAATATTTTTTCATATTCACTATAAAATAATCACGATTTTAGATATATTTTTTTTAATGTTTCTAAATTATTACATTACTGAAACAGTTTAAGTTTTGTGGGCGAAGCCGCGACGGATAATGCTAGTACATATATAAAAAAACAATTTTATATATGATGTGAAGTATGCGTTACGGAATCAAGCGTGACGCGGATGCAAATGTTCATATTTACGTTTTGTCAACCTCGACCATAAAAGTTTTCACTTCTAAAACTGTATACAAAATAGGGATATTTCGAAATCGTTTTGAACGATATTGATGAAAATTTGTTGATATGAGGATCTTAAAAACCAGAACAAAACATGGGTCGGTATGTTCCGACATATATTGTCCAAGTATTGTAATAATGACGTTATTGTATAGGCCTAATTAATTGTGTTGCAGTGCAGAAGAAAGCTTTCATTGTCCAGAAACTATTGACTGTCCTGTGTCTTTGTTGCACCTGCTCGATAACGCAATCAACAGTTAAGACCTGACGATGGAGCCAAGCAGAAACCTCAACACTATACAATGACGTACTTATAAGAAGGAGTTGATATTAGAAAGAAAATGAAACATTTAGTAAAATAAATGTTTTTTTTTACTTTTGCAATCCTAGTTGCCTGCAGTAGATAAATCTTAATGACAGAAAATTTCCTTAATAAATGAAAACCAGCAACCTTAAGAACAAATCGTACCAAAGATTATGAAATTTTCATTTTAAGTTTTAATAAAACTTTGAAGTACGTTTTGAACTGTTGCTTTAGAAGCCGGCGTGGCCGAGGTGGTTAGTACCGCTCAGTCTGATGCATCTCTTCGTTGACACGAGTGTTTCACACTGCGTGAAGCCACAGGGAAAATTCCGTGGGGTAGTACTTATTCCTGAAACTAAAATGCTTTTATTTTTACCGTTCTATACCAGTTAATTTTTTTTTTGAGTTATGCAATCACATTTCTAACATAGCAGACCGTACAATATTAAGTTATATTCACTGTATGTGAATTAATACCTCTAACTGTGTGCTGTTCACGAGGACAGCCTCTACAATCAGGCCATCTTACCCGGACTTAACAAGGTACAGGTACCTCCACTAAGATATACAGATATTCGTTTGTAAAATAAATCTAACCTGTACATTATAGATTGGTCCTCCGGTAAAAGTGGTTAACAGAAGGGATACAACTTGCTATTTTGCTTTAAAGGAGTCACTGCGCACCATGTTAACATCTTCCACTATGTTAACATATGTACCTTTTTCTCAGGAACTAAAATTACGTTTTTTTCTTCTGAAAATATATGCCTTTTTACATATGTGGAAACTCTAAAATAAGTTTGTTTGTAAATTTAAAAAAAATGTGATTTAAAAAAAATGTTTCAAATTTTAAAAATCCTGTATTTTATTTTTTAAAAAATAAACTAAATATTTTTATAATAATATTTGAGTTTTCAGTTATGTAGGTAAGCGTGATAAATACACACAAAAAATTTCAAGCAGATCCCTCTTATAGTTTCTGAGAAAACTGGGCAACTTTCGGGAAACGCCAACAAACTTTTATTACATACAAAATAGAGTTATTACCTTACATCTAATACAGTCCTAGTGCATAGAAAAGTTCTTTTCACTCTTCTTCTTCTTAAAGTTTATCCTCTTATTTGCTTTTTAACTACAGTGTATTCAGATTCATCACTACTGAATTCACTATAACTGTCAAGGGAACTAAGTTTTGAGGAACTGGTAAACCCAGGGGGAACTGATAACCTACGTCTAGATTCAGAACTGGAAGTTATGTTTATAACCTTACTGTGGAGCTATTATTTTGTCGTGGTATTACCGTTTCTAGAATATTTTGGTACTTGTAGTCATGATACACTAAATTATACACAATTATAGCTTTACAGGCTGTAAAACAAAAACTAAAACAATGCAAGATTTTTTTTTTTTTTTGGTGTTTAACGTCTGACTATTGTGCACACTTGGGCTAATGCAGACGGTAAACAATGCAAGAAACAACTGTATAAACACAAACCAAAACAAAGCTAACAGCTGATTTAAAAAGCACTAAATGAACTATAGAAATGTGGTAAGCTAACACTACAAATAGTAATAATATTACAAAACAAATTGTGTGTACTATAACAAGAGGTTTTATTGCAGGATTAGTTAAGAAAGAGTACATGCCAGAAAGGCTAAGTTTTTAGCTGAAAAAAAGGTCTCATTCAAATGTAAATAAAATGGGTCTAAAATGTTTTAGTGTATAAGTGATATATATCACTGTAAACAGAAAAGAATAAGCTATTATAGAAGCAATAAAATAAATACGTAAAAATAATACTTTTGGGTGGTGATCCCATTAAAACAATTATTGCAATTACCAAATACTGCATTTGGTAGAACAGTGTTTACTACTGTAGTTATTAACTTAATAAATATACAACAAAGTGCAAAGTTGCAAAATAACAACAAAATAATATGAATTAGACTTTATAATGGACTTAAAGAATAGTAAATGTCGAGTTGGTGTTCATATTTAGATTTCAGAATACAACATGGGTGAGGCTATGTCGGCAGCATTCTACAAGATAGCCTCTAGGCATCAGCATCACTGTCAACCTTAACGGTCCAGTTTAGCAACAAACTGATACAAGTGGTGAGATCCGCGGATGATGTGGCGATTTACAAGAGGAAATCACTACAAGAAGCATTACAGGAATTGTTTCACGTATCGGAAGATATGAGACGAGAAATAACGCACGGAATAAAGATGGTCTAAATAAAGATGATAAGAGAAGAGAACTCTGCTTAGTATACCTGAAGGTAAAAAGTTCGAGATTCTGTTAAAACCAATGAGTTTGAATATTAAGATACCGTATATAGTAACCTTTGGAATGACGTAATAATTGGTGCTAATTTGAGCTAAAATTTTACCAAACTATATTTAACTTTTTTTGTCTAATTTATTTTCTGAAGAATTATCGAAAGGTATCGCAACGATCGCTAACAGAATCGTTTCGTCAAAGGTAATTTTAAGTTTGAATGAAATGATTTTACCAAGATCATAGAAAATCTGTGCAAAACAAAAGATAAACCAAGAATATTGTAGGATAGTACATCTATTAGGTATGACCTGAAAGGTCTATTATAACCCCAGTAGCACACATTATTGGCCCAGTGTTGGGATTTTGTCAGCAAAGTTGGGCAATGCAACCATGTTAATATGCCAACGAGCCGTTCGTTTGCTAGGCCAACTCATGAAACTCATAAACTCATGAAAACCTCTGCTGTTGACCCAACATTAATTCTTAGTTGGTAGAAAGCATAAGAATATTTTTTTAAAATCATAAATATCTCGTAAATTAAATCGGATATAATTATTTCAAAAGTTTTAAAATATTGTATTATTTGTAAATATTTTATGGATGTTGTAAAATTTACTGCAAAGTGCAAGTATAAATGGCTTAAACATAACTGCCAACAACAGAACAATTTTTTTCTAGTATGATTGTGAACAGAATAATATTACATTTTTAATTAATATACTAAAAATAGTGCTACAATTACTAAATATTAAAGAAAAAATTCTTATTTTATTTCTACGTAACTATAATCATTTACTGTGGATGATGTATTTCTGTATTACTGTATGATGTATTTCTTATTTGAAATATTGCCAGCAGAAAAGTGAAAGTATGTCCGTTACTCGGTTACATTTTTGTCTTCACTCATCAGTCGTATTCGCAAGGTCCTATAAGTACAGTACAGTTATAATCATGATTTATACATAGTGCTTTTTTGGCTTGGCTTTACACAATTGTAATTTTAATAAATTTTATTTGTGAATTTTGCCTCTTTTTATAACCTTGTTACAATAACGAAATAGGCTATGTTGGTTTAGTGCAGTCTTATGTTAATCATAATATTTTCTCTAAATTTTGTGAAAAAATAACAGATTAACCTTATTATTAAATTTAATATGTAGCATACCCGTATGTGAAAACAGAATACCAACAATGGGCCAACAGAAAATGCTACTAGGGAATACACGCTAACCTGTAGAGTCTCCCTTATATCAAACAAGTGATATAAGCTGCGAGAAACACCAGAAAAAACAAAATATTTCGAGAAAACGCTAAAGATTATCTGAAGGACAGTTCCGAAGCCAATGTTACGGTTCGGAAACACAGACGATTAACTGTTTTGCATTAAGAAACAAAACCAAATGTTTGAGAGCGTAAAGTGTACAGACAAATTTCTGAACTAGGAACTGATCGGACGTTTCTAGAACAAAGATATAGCTGGGAGTTTTGTTGAAAAGGCTGAACGTCGAGGAGGATAGTTGATGTACACCATATAAAACGAAAGAAATGCGGTTATTGTTGAGGCTATAATACTTCAAGAAGACTAGAATTTCTTTAAGAGTTTTTCCAGAGAATAAAGATTAAAAATCTAACGAATTATCTCCAGAAAGTGTAGCAACATAACTTGACAGATTACGTTGTAGTTCAACAGTATTTATTGAAGTAATTAGTGGGTAGTAATATAAGCGCTGTTCTAAAAACATTGTTTACGTTTACATTAGAGGTCTGTATGCAAAAATGTTGATCTAACTACTGTCACTAATGCAAGACGGTTAGTATCGTGTAGCCAACAGGTATGTTGCTAGTTGGCTGGTCTCTGTTTCAACTCTACTGTTCGACATTTGATTTCTGTGATTGTTAACAAATAAGATTTGACGAAACGCATTAATCGATTGTTTTTCAATTTGATAAGTAGGTACCTTGTGTAGAGCCCGAACGATGTAAGATTTTACCCCTTCACTTCCGTTTCAAAATGGCACCCGCTGATTTATAATGAAGCTTGTATGCAGTTTTAACCAAACGCATTGGCACATTGTTTTGAAATTTGGTACAAAAGTACCTTGTGTAAAGCCCGAACGACGTATGTGTAAGATTTTGTTCCATTCACTCAGGTTTGAAGATGGCGGTTTTTGGTTTAACGATGACAAGTATAGTTGCTGACTGTTTCCGGTGGCCTAATACTGGTTGAACAATAAGACCTATTATAATTTTGACCGCTTCATACAGAAAGAGCATACAATTTCCAATAAAGGTGACCCAGTAACATTGTTCCCTAAATATTACCGTTGTCGGTTAAATTGGCGGAAAATGTTACAAGAGTTTCAGGGCGCTGTCGTATAGCTGTGGACAAGCAATTGAGTAAGAATACAATAGTAGTTCAAAGAACTACTAGTATAGCAGGGCCTACTACAACTCGACTGTTAGTATATGCCCTTTCATTACTATTCATGTACAGGATCGACGGTTTCAAAATTTTAGTAATATTTAAAAAAAACATTTTTTTAAAGCAAATATCTCTCTTAACACAAGTACTTAAACATTAACTTACATATAGACCATTGGTTTTACAAACAAATAAATACAAAAACAAAGTAACAAATTAATATAAAACGTGGTCAGGTTATGTTAGGCCCAGATCGAGTATATGCTTGGGACAGCTTGGGTGAAGGGCAGTGCAGTTCTGATGATTGCCACTGGAAGCGCTGTCGTATACACTGCTTTGTTCCTCTGTTGTGTCTTCTAATAATGGAAAGCTGAAATATAAATTAATTGTATTAATAAAATAAGTAGTACAACGGAAATTTGTAAAAATTAAAAAGTATAATCTACTATAGCAAGTATTTTATAAAATATAATGTATGAATTAGTTTATCCACATCCAATAAATAGAATGAAGGAAAGGGAGATTTAGGGAGGAATATGTTTTTAGAACAGCGCCTCGCTCTTCCCCAATTATTTTTTGTTTGGAGGTAATAAAATTGTTGAAAAAGAGTCAGTACGATCTCTCTGTACTGACCGCAGGATGTGTATGCTATTGAAGGTGTACTGAGAAATTTGATAACCTGAGAAGACAGCGTAGAGAGAGGATCTGGTTGGGAAAATATTTAGAGAAACTCATGCTTAGTTCTTAATTTGAAATTCAAAATTTGGATTTTTTTATGCTTGATCTAGTATAGCAATACCCACTATTCTAATAAAAAGTTTTTATTTGTGAATTTTCACTGAAAAATGAATTATTAGAGTGGCCATTATGGTAAGGCCCAAATCCGGGTCATTGAAAAGAGCGCCAACCCTGGTCTCTAGATCACTTTTTAATGAGTCTTTAAAATGTTTATGTAAAGTGTGTGTGTGTGTGTGTGTGTGTGTGTGTGTGTGTGTGTGTGTGTGTGTGTGTGTGTGTGTTTCAGCAATCTCACTTTTGAAATTTTGGTCCTATTTGATTCTTGGCACAAACTTTCTTGATTTGAGCTTGACACAAAAATCGATTTTAGTCATGGCCAAGTTCTTTACCCAGCAAAGTAGGTTAGAGTTTCAAAGAAGCGGCCATTTCAATTCTTAAAAGAAACATAACATTAAATCCGGCAGAGTCAGCTGAAGTTGATGGGTTTAGCAATCCTGCCGTACGTCTAGCTCATACTATTCTCACTCATTGATTTAAGACACACACACACACACACACACACACGCACTCACTCTCTCTCTCTCTCTCTCTCTCTCTCTCTCTCTCTCTCTCTCTCTCTCTCACACACACACACACACACAAACATATTCATTATTCTACATAGCTTGTTTAACTCTAAAATATAAAGCGATCCGTGCTGTTGGAGTGAATGACACCGGCCTAATGGTGTATCAAACAACGTGCTGGGAGACCTGGTGACCTCTATTAAGACCGTCACATCCTGACCAGGTACCTTGGTCTTATCCATACAAGCAGAGCTCTGTAAGGGCGGGCCTCATTTTCTTAGCTATTTGTGGGGAAAAATGTAAAATTCATATAAGTAAGAATGTAAAATAGAATGAGCAGTATCTTACAGCACAACAAAAAGGTTGGCAAAATGGAGCAGAACCTCCGCAATAAGGGTCAAGAGAAAGAAAAATTGGAATTAGCAAGGCAAAAATCTGCAAACACCTCAATAAGAAACTGGTAAGTCACCAATTAGAAGTAAAGGAGCTATCCACCTTGAATCCCACCCAAATCCTTACGAAGAGAATGGAATAGAAGGCGTTCCAACTGACCATCTCAGGAATATTAAAAGGGGGCGCCACTGCTTTTGTGCCACTGCTTTTTAAAAGTGCAATAATGACCCTTTAAACTCATTCGTTCATTCATTTAAAATAAAAAAAATAATTACAAACATCATAATCAGGATTAAATCAGCATTTTAAATTTTCAAATCCAGTTGATTGTTTATACGGTGTTTTCAATGTAATTTGACATTTAAAGTGCTAATAAATGTAGATTTAATGCTGATAATGATGGGGAAATAGAATTTCAAAAAAAGGTTTTAAAGTTATGGAAATTAGCTTCCATCATGTTAGCGAAACTAAAGCTCATTTGAATGACTTGATTATCGTGAAATGTATAAAGTTCTAGTTTATTAAGTTTCAAATAACTTTACAAGTCGGTAAAAGCGAAAATTATGACAATGGACAAATAGTTATTCAGTTTCTAAGCTAATCAAGGAATCAAATTATGCACATTAACTGTATATTTCGGTTATAACAGCTATTCTGGAGTTTAGATTTAAAAAATGAAATAAATATAGGTGTCCTATTTACTGAAGAATTTTCTTAATGGTTCATAAAGAAAAGCTGAAGATAGTCTTTTGTACTAATCCTTTTTGGACTTTACAAGACTTTTGGACTCGTGTCTACTCAAAAGAAGATGGGACAAGATAAGGGATTATTGGATTAGACAAAGAGCAGTTACTCAAACTTACCTGAATATTGTATGAACTATTGCTTCCATAAAATTCCACTTGTTACTATCTGTTTGTCTGGCCTCGCAGATTGCTCTTAATACGCATGCCCGTCCATCCACTCCGTACCTGCAGCAACCAGAATGAAAGACTTTTTGAAGATGTGTACATTATCGAAGCTAATACCGGATAAACCAATCAAATGAATTTTGCAAAAACATTGTCAAACTTTCATGGTTAAAACAAATTATTTAAAATGCGTTAAATAATTGAAAACCTACTCGTGCTTTCTCTAAAAAAATACTGTTTGTAGTTATTAATAAAAACTGAAAAAAATTCAATAGAGGTGAAACTGTGGCACGTAATTACACGGGGTGAAAGAAGCATTGAAGAATACTTTTTAAAAACACGTAAAACATCCACTTACTTGTCCAAAAATGTCTCTATCTTAGGGTAGAGCTCTCTCCTCTCCCGACGGTGTACAGTGGCAATGGTAGCTGCAGCCGCCTCCCTAAAGAGAGGCAGAGGATTAGAAGGGATCTCCCAAGCTAGACCTAGCGTGATACCTATGGTGAAGAGACCTCCAGGGGTACCGTAAGCGGTGGTCAGGAAGCAATACACCAACTGTCGACAGATTAAACAAGTTTGTTAATGCAATCAAGGGGCAATAAAGCCGTGCAGGTGTGCCTTTAAAATAGATTTGTTTGGTTTAGCGTTACCGGAACGCGCGTTTTGTTAGTTCCTGGTCACCTAGGCATGCAATTCATTTTTCTGCGGTATGTCTTTGTTATAATAAAAGTTCTTGGAAAGGAACACATATTTTATAAGATTTGATCAAGTACGTATGCGCTGACCTGTGACGTCATAGCTGAATGAAATACATAAATACGTGTAAAAGTTTAGATCGTAACAAAGTATTAGAATGAGAAAAGAAAACAATAGCTGAAGTCCAAAGGGAATGGAAAAAAGATTATGAAATATTTCTTATTAAGTTGATACAAGAATCAGTTATCATCCCGAATACTATTAAAAGGTCATCACTTTCTTTAAAAAGTCAATGGTTTTTTAAAGAAAATTACGGGTAAAGTTTGATACCTTTATTTCGAAACTCACCTGAAGAGAGCTACCCTTAGGAAAATTGATAAACCGCTTCCTTCTTGAGACTATCCTCAATGAAGTATCGTTTATTGACGAATTGTCTTTAGTGTCCAAAATGTGTTGTTGGCCCGCCACTACTAAAGTTATCAACAAAATCAAACAGAGTTTTAGAAGCGACTTCATTTTCATCTGGAACAGTTCAAAGACTAAATAAATAAATGCCTTGGTTATTCTTACTCGAAAGCGTTAAAAAAGGGAATTTTATTAATACCTCATGTAGAGTAAGTTAAAAACATTAAACTAAACAAAAACTACTATAAACAAGTTTCAAAATGGTTGGCGTTTAACCATTTTGATAAATTTTAAAGTTTGCCATGATAAATTTTAATCAAAACATCATATTTAAATTTCAAATTTGAAAAATAATTAATTTATTAATAATTGAAAAAATAATAAATCAATTTATATTAATTATATTAATTAATTATTATAATTAATTAATTAATAAATAATTAATTAATTAATTAATTATATTAATTTATATTAATTGAATATAGTTTTGTTAGTAAGGTTGTCATGGTAAATTACATCAACGTCTTTAGTCTTTAAATTTTGTTTTAGTCTACGTTAGTTATTTTCACCACTTCTGTAATTAAATTAAAAAAAATTAACGTAAAGACATGAAATAGTTTAACATAGCGTATTAATCATGTTCTGGTTCGAAATTTGATTACTTTTGATTTATAAGGCAGGTGTACGTTTACGATCAAGAAATAAATTTATCTCCTTAAAAAGTATTTATATAAAATGCTTGACATTTTTTTTGAAGTATTTTATAATCAAAATGATGTTTTAATTGTTATTTAATGATAGTAAGTTTTCCAATATTTATTCTAGGTTATAACTGTAGTATTTAAAATGATTTGTAACACTTTTTAGTAATAACCTAAAGTTAATAAATAATGACTACGTTGTATTAGAGAAGGTGGTAAATGTTTGATTACTCCTAACTACTAGGTAACAGAAAGGTCTAAAATTGCAAAAAATTATAATAAAATTATATTTAAACAGCCATATGATTTCTATGGTTCGAGGACATCGATGGTTACTGGTCGACTAACTATTATATACTATTTCGTACTTTCATACTTACAGCTTACTTGAAATTCGGTAGAAGTTGCACGTTCTAACAAACTAGAAAATTAAAATAAAACCCACTCTGCAGACCTTTCGAAAAACAGTTCATAATTTTTAACGCATGGAAAATAAGTTATTGGCTTCATTTTCAGTTACAATTCAATGTTTATTTTATATTGTTGAATGTTTTTAATTTTTCTGAAATTGTTCGCCATTATTTTAGCGAGAGAGCTGAATAGCGGCTATTTTTAAGTTTTGCCAGCTTATGTATTTATCTGATTTACGGTAAAGTTTCAAGATGGCGACTATGTACGCAGTGATCGGTTTTTAAAAAGATAAATGTTATAGTAATGTAATTTAGAAACAAAATAATAAATAAATAATTTTTCTTATATTTTTAATTTAGGAGTCCTGCAATATTTACATCAACTCAATGGATTCATATAATACATAAGTTTATTTTTAATTTTGCCTTTACTCGGTGTGATCACGCTTACATCTCGCGTTTCTGGTTCGATTCCCAGACACTTCTACATGCAATTATAATCACACATAAATAATAATTTATAATTAAAATAAAAAAGTGTATATGTTTATTTTACAATTAATTTGGAAATTCATTAATTTAAAAAAGTAATTTAAAAAAGCTCTCTCGAAAAGTTCTCCTCACTCAAACTTAAAATTAAAACGTATTACTCTTATCACCTTTTATTGCAGTTCAGCTCCTTGAGGTGTTTGAAATTTACGTCATTAATATTCCTGAATTGAAATTCCAATCGAAACATCCACACGCAAACACACACACACACACACACACACACACACACATATATATATATATATATATATATATATATATATATATATATATATATATATATAAATAATCATATTTATTTAAATTTCATGTTTGTTGGTATTAATAAAATAAAATTCTTTTAGACTTTATTATGTCTCTTGTCACTCATTTTGTAGCCTTTTTCAAACTAAATTTTGAAAAAATAAACTCATTATTTTTTTAAGAAAACTTTTTTAATTGAATCCATATATCTGCCTTCTGTGATTCATTTCTCTATGTATTAATCGCAGTTTCACTGGTTTATCTATGGCCTACACATAACCTATATCTACTAATATTTTACATTTTAAACAGAACAAACAACTACAGTGATACAACTAATTGTTAAATGACAAAATACTTACGTAACAACGACAACAAATTATCCCTCACTGGGAACACATAGACTGAACTGAACTGGGTATTGCGCCACTGAGAATTAGTGGTACTGTGTTAATATAACGAGTCCGTTACTACCGGTCAGCAGTTCGAGGTTACAAGAGATTTTTTAAAAATAAATCATGAAGTAATTATAAGATATTGCTGCACGCAGGTGTCTCACTGGCGTGATGGACAGTATTTTTTTTTTAAATTTTACTTTCTTTTAAATTTTTATTAATATAAATGACATTAAAATCTGCAATTTAAACTTTAAAATTATATTGACTCTATCAGTTGACCTCGCAGTATCTTTTTTAAATGTTTGTAGTGTAATCAACAGGTTTACGCGTGCATTATATTGCAATTTTTTTTTTTTTTTAACGTCCGACTATTGTGCACACTTGGGCTAATGCAGCGATGGGATGATTTATAGCGTATGAAAATGCCAAGCCTTGGACGGGAATCGAACCCGGGTCCTCGGGGTGAAAGTCTAGTATGCTATCAACTAGGCCACCAAGGCGGCTCATTATATTATAAATAAATAAATAAAAGCATTTTTACCAGAGGCACCTGACAGTCATTCTATATATTAGTGATAAAACAAATGTCACCTAGGTTAGAAGGTTAATTATGTACAAGTTTGCAACAGATAAACAAAGGAAAGTAACTTTAAGAAACTATTAACATTTCAAAAAACATTACACTACACACTGAATAAATAACTATATTTTAATTAAGTGGTTTGTGGTAATTAGTCTGGTCTGACGCGTTCGCACCATTTGCGTTAATTTAACTGCTAACATATTATAATTACGAAAAATGTTACTGGGCCAAATTGATTGGAAATTCTATGCTCTTTCTCCATAAAGCTGTCAAAACCAAGCCAGCATTACAATTGTACTATAATAGTCATCGTTAAATCAAACCGCCATCTTGAAACGGAAGTTAATGAAGAAAATTGTGGACAAAACTACGCACACACACAACCAAATGCTGAACCATAGACCATAGTTGAATCATAGACCTCACAGCTCGATTAAAAATCAAGAGCACTTACAAATTGATCTAAAATTAATACTGCAAATTGCAATGTAAATACAAATATGCAAATAATAAAAAAACATTCTTTTATTTTTTTCTACTCCAACGTATTTAATCGGTGAAAAATAAGTTTACTTTGAGTTCTTAATGTTATGGTGTAAATATTAAAATAATCAGATAGTTAAAACAGTAGATAAAAGCGTTTGTAGAAATTATTTACAAAAGGATGAACAGAATAAAAACGTTCCTTAAGGTGTGAAACAACGTTTCGTTCCAATATTCCCAACACTTTGCCAAAGAAATTCTTTTCGACTTACAAATGATCACAATGTCACCATTACCGATTATGTAAAGGTGTTGAGGATGCAATGAAATGTATATGATCGATTGTAATTATAATGTAGTTATTTACTTTAAAATAAAAGGCAATCGCAGTGCGCTGATGTCTCGCTGACGTGATAGAAGCAAATTTCCAACAACAATGCAAAAAAGTTCTTTAACATTTTCAAAATGGCGGTCATTCTGAATTGAAATTTGTTATTATCTTAATAATAGCGGTTGGAAAAAATCCTAACTTTTTACGTCACATTATTTTAAAATCCGATTTCACTATGACAATCAGCATTAAAATTTGTTTATTTTAGGATGACAAAATTTCTCCCAAAATAAATATTTTTATGCAGATTTTAACGCTGATTTCGATGGTGGAATCATATTATTAAAAAAGTAACATAACAAAGTTATTTTTAACCTTTGTTGGCGATTTGGAAGATCGCCATTTTAAAACTATTGAATAAATAAATTGTACTACTGTTAGGCCTATTTAAATTGTTATAAATATATTGTATAATAAATTTAATTACTTTTATCGTAATCTAAATAAATAAATAATGATATGGACGGTATTTGTTCCTCACTTAGTAATATGTATTATGTACAATACATTTGTTGACATTAAGTCAGTAAATTTAACTAGTCACAGTCTATAGGCCTGCAAGGCAGACATTTTCTCTAAAAACTAATTGTTCAAAAAACAGTAGATCTTTCAATATATTCTTAATTAATATACAGATCACTCCATGACAGCGCTCGTAACTTTGTCCGCCAATTAAACCGTAATATTTACGAAAAACGTTACTGGATCAATTTTGTTGAAAATTTGATGCTCTTTTTCTATGAAGCGGTCAAAATTATGATATTTAGACGTTTAGACAGTATTACAGGAAATAACGAGCTACATTTGTTAAACCAGTTTAACGTTGAATCAGGCACCGCCATCTTGAAATGAAAGTGTATGGGAAACAATCTTACACATTTTTTCTTTATGTTATGAAATTTATCTCCACTATATTTCAAAACAATAGGTTATCGTGTTTGGCTAAAACTGCGTACACCCGTTAGAGTAAATCAGAGGCCACCTCCTTGAAACGTGAGTGGGAAGAGTCTCGCTGTACATATTTCATGCTTTATGCAGGATATTTACTTACCAAATTTCAAAACAATCGGTCGGTGCTTTTAGCCCAAAACTGTGTACAATAGTAATCGTTAAATCTTGAAAGAGAAGTAAATAGGAAAAAATCTTACACATACGTCATTTAGGCTTTATACAAGGTACTTCCGTACTAAAAATTTCAAAACAGTCAGTCAGTGAGTTTGGTTAAAACTGTGTACATTGAATTTAAATCAGAGACAGCCATTTTGAAACAGAAACGAATGTGAAAAAATCTTACACATACGTCGTTCGGTCTTTTACACGGTACCTTAGTACCAAATTTCAAAACAATCGGTCAATGCGTTTGGCCAACACTGTGTAGCAAACACACACCATTTGCCTAACGGTCGAGTTGAAACAGAGACCTCGCTCTTCGGTCGTTCAGTCAACAGCTGTTGCACTTCATGCTCCAGATAAAAAGACAGAAAATCAAAAGTTAAAGATTTTAAATTTCTATGTTTAGAGGGAACACTCCGAACTACCATAATGCAATTACCAATTATTATGTAAATTGTATATTATTTTATTGAGTTAATTATGTAAATTATTACTAGTTTTGAACTGCTTTTAGAGAATGTTTACTGGAAACTGAGCTATTGAAGAACTATTGTTGTATAACCAATCCAGGATGAGCACCGGTAGACTCCTTGTGGTTTGAAATATCATTAAAAATATATAATGCACGATTGGAGTCTGATATAATTATATAGCCAAGTTCTCGATAATATATGTCAAACGCTATTTAAAATTTCCGAGTTAATTTTCGTAATTTCAAAGAATGGGAAAATTTTAAAAGCTAATTTAATGCAGATTGTAACGCTAATTACGAGGGCCAAATTAGAACTTGTAAAGCTTAAGATAAAAAAGTTTGATCTTAAATTTTAAATTTGAATATGACGGCGTTCTGGGTTTATTTTCATTCTTTTTTTGTGAAATGTAAATATGCCAGTTTATTTAAATGTTCGTCTAAATACTTTTATTAGTATTGTAGCATGCCACAATTATCTTTAACAAGCATTTTTAGACGTTTTGTAACAATTTGTTTAGTTTGAGTTTAGTTAACAATAAACGGTTTTCAGTGCGTTAAATTTATTATTAAATTTAAACTGTCTTGTGTAACCTAATTGGAATAAATTAATTATGAAAAGAAGTAATAATGTAACATTTCCATTTCATAATTTTAGTTTTACTTCCATTGAAGGCCTCTCGAAGGTAATTTGTGGTACCATACTAGTACTCTTTTGTTAAAATTACGAACGTCATAAACCAAATTTGTATAGTTTTACCTTAAACGAATTGCAATTTTTGACTGAATTGTAAACAAAATTAGTAACTATTATTAAAAGAAATAATCAAACCACATTCTCATTTAAATACGTGGATGTAACTCCCATAACAATACCTAAGTACAAGATATTGTTCCTCCTTGTTACAATTTAGAACGTCATAACCTAAATTAGGATAGTTTAACTCTAAAAGAAAATACTATGTTGAGACTAATACAAATTTAAATAAGGAATATCTACAAATCCAAATCAATTAAATGATTTTATTATGCGTAAACAAAATACAGTTAGTGTATGTATTAGCGCAGTTCAGCTAATTGTAACGGTGTGTTGACATAGCAACGTACCAGTAGGAGTTATTACTGGAGCCATGAAACTTTGCCGAATTCTGCTCTGCATAGCGCTGGTTGCTTCTATCCGTGCCCTAGAAAGGAAGAAGCGTTATCTCAACTTCCCTCCGAAAGCCAGCATTGTCGTAAGTATATGATTTCTGATTTTAATAGATTGTTTTTTAGTAAAGTACAGAAATGCCATAATAGCTTGAAGCTTAGCTTTAAGGTTTTAAATTTTCTGTCCAATGTAGGTTTTTTTATGCAAGTTGGGTAGTCCATGTAAACTTATAATCCATAAGAAACTTTTGCCAGCACTTTTTATTCATAAAAAAATCAAAAATATCTTCACCATTAATTAACTATTAGGTGTTTTAATTCCTGAAGCCTCATTTTGAAATGGCTGTCCATCATCTTAAATTCTCCACCTAATTTTTGTAATATATCAACTATATCTACAGCTATACCCTATTCTCTACTTTTCCAGTTTATAGAGAAGACCTTTTTACACATATCTTCTTTTAACGTTCTCCGGCGTTAAGTATCCCCAGCTTCCATTTTTCTCTGTCTTTCCGCAGATCTTGATCCAGTCCCCTCACTCTTACTTCTTTATCAATTCATTCTCTTCAACTGTTCTTGGCCTTCTTTTTTTTATGCGACCACGTGGTTTCGATTTTAAAACCTGTTTGGGAAAACGATTTTCGTCCATTTTTTGGACATGACCAAACCATCGAAGTTGTCTTGTCTGTATGTCATTACAATGGTGTACTTTGCAGCGATGATTTTTAAAGAATTCTTAAATTCTTTATCTTTCCCGTTTCGACCGAACTGCGGTTCAACACATCTACGTTTTTTTACATATCTAGTTTTATATATTCTGACTAAATGATCTAATCACTTTCAAGCCTGTTAATGTAATATCACACGTAAGTCTAATGATCCGTAATGTTCTTTTTAGTTTATTCTTGTTCTCCAATTTCCATTCTATTTAAATGTTTTCCCAGACAGGTTAAACTAGTGAAAAAAACCACTGTTTTTCAGTAGTTTAAAATAATTCCTCTAGAACCACAATACATAGGTGGCAGTTCATGCTTAATCTCCTGCTCTTTTTTTTTTTGGCTGAAATTTCCATTGAAATTTTCTTGCTCTTCATATGAATTTTTAATTCAACAAAACCTGTTTCTGATTGGCACTAGAGCTTTCTGTAATATATGTTTTACAACTATTTATGTGTTATGTTATACGATGCCTTGTATTGTATGCATATGAAATTTGGCGTAACACATCTTGACTTAAAAAGCATAATGGTTTAAACAAAATAATCTATTCTTCCCGGAAGAATACATTTTGTTCTCTTCTTAGTCGCCTAATGTCCACGTTTGTCTGTTGAAATTCTTAGCCGTGCAAGATCTATAACAAAGCAAAATGTTTTCTAAAATGAATTAAAACAGAGTTTATCAGTTTATCACTGTAACTGTATAAGTAAATTGGCATGAATATAACGTAAAACAATGGGGGCCCAACATCTCCTTGAAAATTATCAACAATTTGAAGAATACCTAGCTGCCTCTTGTGTGAAGTGTTCAGCACGGATAACGGATAAACATTTACCCATGACTTGCGTCTGCAATTTGGTAAACAAATTGTACAAATACAATAAGATTTGTATCAGCCCCGTAAGTCACTGATGTAGAATCCATTATACTTTGAACAATGAACTATTCCAACCTGTATTGCAGATCAACAATATTTCCAACTGAAGTCTTTAGCAGTCGATATTACAACCCGAACCGTTTTTTTAAAAATCTACACTGACTTAAGTTTTGAATTTTTATTTAAGACCCAAATTTCGTACAAATTTATGACGTCTTTCCGGTTTTTGTTGTTTACTTGCGTGCGTAAGTTTTTCAAAAATTTTTCAAAATCATTTAGGATAATTGAATGTGAGAAAGTTTGTAGAGTGTTTACATCCTTTTTTCTTTTCCAGTTCACCGTTAAATTGCATTCTACAAAAGAAAATAACAAGTTATGTTGTTCCAATTTTTATTCATAGCGTTATAGTTGTAGCCTAAATTAATTCGAAAACGAATAGCTCACGAATTTTCATTTAAAACAACTTCAAGCTAAACATTTATAATTTCAATATAGTGTTTACATTTTAATGTTTGTCTCGATGTTTGGATGTTTCTCCAGAGCTTTTTAAAAGTTGTTCAATCAACAGTTTTCTTGTTGTACAGCTGACCATCAGCCTCCTGAAAAACATTGCGTCCGAGAGTCCCTATGGCCCTACTACCAAGATTGTCACCATCCACGAATTGGACGTGTTCTTTCCACTACCGAATCAACCCAGTCCGTTCCGGTTGACTACAGCAACGCTCGGTGGATTTCCTGTAAAACACGAAGACACGCATTCGAGGCAGAGAAGAGAAGTGTACTATCATCTAGAAGGCCTCTTTGATGTGTCAGTATTTTGTTAATAATGGGCTGGCTGGTCAATTACATTGGGTAGTACTTATCTACTTTTATAACATACCACCTAACTACTTTCACAGCTAAAATTTTCTTCAATTCATTGTTATTTTTTTTTTACTTTATCATTAAACGAAACAGGCTTTATAGAATATAGGACGTAGGATATAGGATATACGATGTAGGATGTAGGATGTAGGACGTAGGACGTAGGCTATAAGATATAGGATATAAGATGTAGGATGTAGGATCTAGGACGTAGGACGTAGGATGTAGGACGTAGGACGTAAGACGTAGGATATAGGATATAGGATGTAGGATGTAGGATGTAGGATGTAGGATGTAGGATGTAGGACGTAGGACGTAAGACGTAGGACGTAGGACGTAGGATATGGGATATAGGATATAGAATATAGGATATAGGATATAAGATGTAGGACGTAGGATATAGGATATAGAATATAGGATATAGGATATAAGATATAGGACGTAGGACGTAGGATATAGGATATAGAATATATATTGTAGAACTAAGAACCTCAAATGTAGAGAAGAGAAGTGTACTATCATCTAGAAGGCCTCTTTGATGTGTCAGTATTTTGTTAATAATGAGCTGGCTGGTCAATTACATTGGGTAGTACTTATCTACTTTTATAACATACCACCTAACTACTTTCACAGCTAAAATTTTCTTCAATTCATTGTTATTTTTTTTTTACTTTATCATTAAACGAAACAGGCTTTATAGAATATAGGACGTAGGATATAGGATATACGATGTAGGATGTAGGATGTAGGACGTAGGACGTAGGCTATAAGATATAGGATATAAGATGTAGGATGTAGGATCTAGGACGTAGGACGTAGGATGTAGGACGTAGGACGTAAGACGTAGGATATAGGATATAGGATGTAGGATGTAGGATGTAGGATGTAGGATGTAGGATGTAGGATGTAGGACGTAGGACGTAAGACGTAGGACGTAGGACGTAGGATATGGGATATAGGATATAGAATATAGGATATAGGATATAAGATGTAGGACGTAGGATATAGGATATAGAATGTAGGATATAGGATATAAGATATAGGACGTAGGACGTAGGATATAGGATATAGAATATATATTGTAGAACTAAGAACCTCAAATGTAGAGTGGAAGTTGCGTTTAAAAACCGTAAACTTGGCAACTGTAACCTGGATAACGAAAAATAATAAGTTTTCGGCTTGGTAAGCGTGGTGTCAGCTTCAAAACGGAACTAAGCAGAGTCGAAGCTACGCGGAGCAGAGCACATCGACGCCGCTTGACTCCGCTTTCAGTGTCCGCAATTACATTAAAAGGAATATATAAGGTCTTGAATGCGTAGTCTGCGCCCCTCAGCGCAACTCCGCTCCACACTTGGCAGTCACCCGGCTTAAAATGTTAAAACAAGTTCGTTTTGATATTATTTAGGCATATTTTATGTGATGTTTTCGTAACGCGTGTAGGAAAGACTGGGATAGAATAGAATACATTTTGATTTTTTCGTCTAGCAAATTTAAAAATAAATTTAACTTAAATCTAAGGTAGTATAAAGACAAATTTATTCTTTGGTTGTGTAAATCTCATAACTATATTTTCATTATTAAGTATAAAAACATTTTTTTTTACTAAACAGAGTGGTCTACTAGAGGACACAGTGTCCTATTACATGGGTTAAAATGGACGACATTAGTGTTTTGTTAACACTCAATATGGTTATTGGTGATAAGTAGTTAGCATACTGTATAATTATATATGCCTAAATAAAATTTATTTTCACAACATTTGAAACAGTTTCTTTACAAGTAAGAAAGTACCACGGATGTATGTTGTTAACAAATTATACCAAGTTATAGTACATATTTCATTTAGGTTTGATTAGATTTTAAAAAATATAACTTAAACATAAATAAAGTAAATTACTTAAATATAACGTTTTAGACAAATTTTAAGCTCCAACTTAATATAAAAAAAATATTATTTTTAAATTGATATAAAATAATTATACATAAATTAGAACATAAAATTAAACAATAAAACCTTTTTTACAAATATTAATTACATTTTCAAAAAGACGAACCTTTAAAATGTTATTTTAACAAAAACGCACAAATTATTCACTCAAAGTCATAACGTACAAAATAGCAATTAAATTCAAATTAAATTTTATGTCACATTTTTTTAAACTCTGATTTCCCTTCCATAATTAGTATTAAAATACATAAAATGCTTTTTACATGATTAATGTAATTGGGAATTTTTGTATTCTGTTGTTAGAGAACCCGTGTTTTCTTACCAAGAGTTTTTTGCCAATAGTGCAAAAAAACGCCCTTAAAGTGAAGTTGGTTATAGGAATGTGTTTCTGTCATGAATATTTTTCTGTCGTCAGTTCCTACAATAATAAAATTTTGTAATTTTCCAGTCAAGGCTATTCTGGCAGGAGTTGCATCATAAAAGCCCTGTGCGAGGCTAAATCTATTACTGTGTTAGCAGAAGATGACATTTTAACTGATATTCTACTAAGCATTTTTAGGTAAGTACTTATAAAGCTAAGTAAACTGATTATTACATAATTATTAATGAAGGTTAACATTTATTACGGTCTGGGTTTTTTTTGTATAATTATACTGTTTATAGCATATACCATTGAATGTAAACGTACTAAAGGTAACACTTATGCGAGCGCTCGCTGGTGGCATCTTGCGGCAGAGTGTTCAACTACAGTTAAATAGATAGTAGTACTGTCTATTTTCTCAAACGTCAATATAAAGCCTGTAGCGATTGTAACGGCAAATAGTCCAACTACTTGGACTTTAGCCGCTAATATCGAGCAGGCATTTTATAATGGTGGCTGTAACTTCTAGTCTGTTTGTATTCAGTGCCTATACTGACATAGTATGCAATACGATCAAGCTACTTCATAAACACTAGTAACTACATTTCTTACAAAATAACTAGATCTTACGTACGTGGGAAAGAACTGTAAACACCTTAAGACTTAGGTTACTAACGTAATTCACTACTTGTATTACTTAGTTAATTCTTTATAACATAGCCTACATTAATCGCGGCACTTGTATTTCGCTGGTAAACCATTTTAACGTTGGTTATTTTGATGAATTATTTTTTTTTTTAATGTAGCAGACCAAGTTGCCGTAAGACGTGAAAATTAAGAAGAAAAAATTAAGTAGTTAGTGTTCATTTTTGGTCTGTATTGGTCCAATTATATTACTGATCTTACTGATCAATTGAAATTATACACAACTGATATTAAAGAAATCCGTATATAAATGATACCTAAACGATGCACATCATATACAAATGTAATACATTAATCTTGTACAATATAACCAATATTAATGCTGTAATAATAGTGATGGCTGTGTTGGACGTGTTGCGTACATTTGTAATTTAAGTATTCATTAATGAATTAATTTATGTACAATGTGCAAGATATATTTAATTGTAAACGCGTTTGTGCTAGATGGGTGGACCTGTCTGTGTAGGATCATTCGTATGTTCGTATGTTATTACGCTAAGCATTCCGAACAGGTTTGTACCATACAAAAGGACCTGCGTTATTGAAACTACATACATGGGTTGCCTAAAAATTCGTCAAAACACCAGGAAACTCTTAAACATAAATATTTTTCCATTTTCATACTTTACAATAAAGTAAAACAGACAAAAAGTGTGTGTGTGTGTGTGTGTGTGTGTGTGTGTGTGTGTGTGTGTGTGTGTGAGAGAGAGAGAGAGAGAGCGTGCGTGTGTGTGTCTTCAGTAGATGAATGAGAGTAGTATGAGCTAGAGGTACGGTGGGACTGCTAGGCCCATCAGCTGCTCACTTCAGCTGCCTCTGCCGGATACCGTTATGACTACTGAAATACGACTTTATTTTCAAATGAAAATTAGCAGAAAAATGTTTTTTCTTATCAAAAAAGCAACGGATGTTTAAAAGTTTTAAACGTTTCGATGTTGTGTGTGCATCTGATCCAGTTATACAAAACTGAACATTTGTTGGTCATTGCCCGTGGCACTTTCACGCATAATGCTAAACTAAAACCAAAATAATTTAACTTTTATTTAAAAGAAATTCTTTTCAATCCTGACACTTTAGGGTAATAATTTTTTTCTTTTTGAACAGGATGCCTGAAGACGACCCTGACTATCGCGTTTCAGAAGAAGATTGCAAACGTCACAACCAAGAGTGTCCGATTTCCATTTTTGATATGGCTTTCAAATGGGCAGAACATTACTTGAGTCAACACAACAATACCGCGATATAACCAGCTGACTGATACAAAATTGTCAAATAATGTCACAAAATATTATTTATTTGCTAAAATGTATTTATTATATGTTTTTATTTTTCCCGTAACAAAAGAAAAAAAGAAAATACATGGTGCATAAACATAACAAAGCGTTTCACATACAATTATTTTCCTGAAAAAATCCGGTTGGGACAGTAATTGCCGAAATAAATAAACGCGAAATTTGCTAATTTCTAAAAATGGGTTCATCAAATTTTGCCGTATTTCGGTCACACAGATGTAGGCCTAGCAACAAAGTGGGACCCACCAGTTCGCCTCGCTCTAGAAGTGCTTGGACTTTTCAAGTCGCTTTATTACCGCGCAACCTTATAAAACTGAACAGACACCAGTTGTTATTTGGTTTTCATCAAAGCAGAATTTTATACGCCTGTCATTCCAGTTTGGAACATTTCTTTAGTGTGAATTTACCGGCAATGCAATTTTAAAAAAATTGAGTCAAAATTTTAGCTATAATTATCACAAACACTCTTAATAAGCTAAACAATTCCTTCCAAATTACGAAATAGTCAATTACTTAAATCTTATCTTTTCTGTTGGAACAAGAAGAAGCTGAGCTAAAGGCTTTAAAAGCAGGAGTTCCGCAAGGTAGTGTATTGGGATCCTTACTTTAACTTCTATGTACTACAAATATCCCATTACCAACACAGTCAGCTACATTTTCAGCTATACTGCGGTGTTATCTGTGGGCAATACAGTTGAAAAGTCAACTGAGAAATTGCAATAAATAATAAATCTAATAAAACTTAATGAAACCAAATCAATACACGTTAATCTTACGAATAAAAGAATTAAACACCATCCATATATTGTCATAAAATTAACATAAATATCTCTAACACAAAGAAAAAAGAATTAAACACAAAATTAAGTAAGATGTACAAGCTGTTAGACAGAAGGTCAGACAGCCTTATCACTGTCAAATAAGCTGGTGCTGTGTAAACAAGTCCTGAAGCCCTTTTGGATTTGTGGCATCTACAAGTATGCAGCGATTTCGTAAAAAGTTCTGCGTACTGTGGTTAATGAACTTTGGTATATTATTAATAATAATCTCCATCAGGACTTAAAAGTGACCACTGTCTCTGAAGAAATAAAAAATGTGCTCAATACCACGAAAAACGGCTGAAATGTGGTGTTAAAGAAGAGAGGTACAGTCTGCTTGATAACGAAGAATTATATAGACTTAAGAGGATTAAGATTTTTGAACTCGCAGTGTAGTCAGCACATACCAGCAGCGCCGATGGGTTAACTTGGATTATATTTATTTTACTGGTCAGGTGTACTGACTAGTTTCAGTAAAAAATACTTGTGATAAGATGGTAATATTTTATCGGGATTAGAAAAAATATTACCGGTCAAGATGTTACATATCTTGTTATATAGAGACAATAATATAATTTTTATTTAATACCCAGCAGTTATTCATACCATTACTAGTTATCAATTTGCAAAAATCATTTATTTATGATGTTTAAAATATTGTATTTTACAACTTGAGCAACATTGTGAAATTTTTTACACATTTTGAAAATAAAATGTTTCTGTAACCATGTTTCACCAGGTACATAATAAAATCGTAGTTTTATAATTTTTCCGTCTTACCGTTTAAACGCTAACGTTTTACAGGAAATATTAAAACTGCTTGATGCAAGTTGACCATTACTGTCGACAAGGAGTGGACGGCATTGAATATCAAGCTTTATCCTATAAACCTGGTCTAGTTGACATTGAAAGCCTGGTGGCAAACATGTAGCAAGTGGCTCAGTTTAGTCCAGTGTCCAGAAGTGTACGGTATTGCATTCGTAACTGTTCCAACGTAAGTGATCTTTGTAATATAAAAGTAGTGTTGGTAGACAATCTATAAACTATTTTGGAGAATAAATTTTTTATTAGAAAATACTAAAATCGCGGCATTCAACTGACTCGATAACGTGTTGGAAGCAAATTTCTAAAATTTTTTAATCTGACAATAATTTGAAAATCTAATTTCACCATCATAATCAGCATTACAGTTTGCTTCTAATTGATTGAAATGATGTTTAAATGAGTCAATTGAAGACCCCTTGATAATTTTGAATATGATTTATGATGCATCACAAAATTTCAACCCTTAAAAACCACCCCTCGGCGTGATAATTATTAAAAAAGTTATTTTAAACACGTTTTTTACAACGTATATGATTTAAACGTGTATCATTGTGCATTTAAACGTGTATTTAAATGCGTTTTAGTAAACCGCATATAAACTTAATAAACTTATAAACTTACCTTAATAAACTTATATAAACCGCATATAAACTTAATATTATAATGTATTAAGATTACTTAACTGTATTAACTTAACTGTAAAAGTGTTAATTTTACAAAAAATCTTAATAGAATAAACGTTGCTTAGAATTAGTCAATTTGTCAATTTCCGGACTTAATTTGAATCAAAAACTTTTCACCCCCGAAAAGGATTGGATTGGCTTCCTCCTAGGATGCAAGCAACCCCTCGGCACAGGGTCAGGTTTAAAGTAGATGGTAAATAGAATTTAAATCCAAATTTTCATGAAAATCCGTGTTGATAGAGAAAATTACACGTAGAAACCGTCCACGACTGGACTATATGCAGGTTTGTACACTAATTACAACGGTAATTTTGTTTTTTAATTGTCCCCACAGGGGGTGCAAACTAGTTGCACTTATTGAGAGGATTTAGACGTTCCTCGCAGTACCCGAGTCTAACACACACTTACACTTACAACATTACACTTACGACTTAATTCAATTAAAGAAAATTGTGGTGATTTCTATAGCCTAATTTATACTTTGTTTAGTGTGAAAGTAATGGGGGTTTACCAAAACGCTTTAGACACCTACACGCCATAGAGGAATTTTTGAAAAATCTATAGTGGTTTCTCTACAATAATTACCATTAAACAACGCAAAATCAAACACTGTATACAGTCTTATAAGTACGCATACAAACTTTTATAAGTAACTATTTGTTATGCAAAAAATATTAGTAATTGCATTCAATTTGTAATAGACAAGTATAATCAAGAAGCAAGCACAAAAAACATGTTACAAGAACAATAGATAAAACTGTTTATTTGTAATAAAGAAACAAGTATAAAGGAATTCACTCGACAGTCAATAAAATTATACATAACACACTAGTATATGACAATAATTACTGCATTTAGCAGTTCTGCGAAATTTTATGCTAATAGGAAAAGTAAACGTCCTTCTTTCTCAACTCCGTAAAATTAATTCCTTTTAATTACTCTGCAAGGAAAATGATATAATCCAGTCACGAAGCTGTCTTTCGTATTTTAATAAATGGCGGGCATTTAAATTAAAAAAATACACTTTTCTTAAAACAAATTTTTCTATTTTACTCAGCGTTAAAATCAGCATAAATAAGTATTTTAAGTTTTCAAAGTTAAAAAATATAATATCTATTACAATCTAGTCTAACAGTAATACCAATGAGCAATTTTTCTTTATTTACACCTATAAATAAATTTAGGAGAACTCTTGCGGGGCAATGCCTTTAAGGGCTGGAGCTCTAGGAGGAGTGGATACTTCCGGTAAAGACGCTCTTTATATAAAACGTGGTTTAGCGATCCCACCGTTCCTCTAGCTCATACTACTCTCATTCTTCTACTCGATACATACATATACATGCAATCACTACTCTACATAACCTGGCTAACTTTAAAGTGTAAGCGACCCGTGCTGAAGGAGTGTATGATTGAGTCCTAATTGTGTATCAAATGGAGTCCTGGTATACTTTGCAACCTCCCTTTGTACCTTTGCCTTACACATGTGAGGGCGGACATAATTTTCCTAGCTATTCATGGGACCATGAGTAAGAATGTAAATATAATGAGCGGGAACTCACCGCATAACAAAAAGCTGGCCAAATGGGGCACAGGGTCCGCCAAAAGCGTCAAGGGTAAGAGGGAGGAATTGAAAGGCAATTAGCAGAGAAAGCATCTGAAAATACCTTAATAACGAACTGGAAAATCATTAATTAGGAGTAAGAACCACTTTGAATCCTCTCCAAGTCCTGTCCTACTGGAGAAGGCTGTGTAACTGAGCACCTCAGGAACATGGAAAGGAAATACAATAAATCTACAAGATCTGCAATAGATTATCCTTCATTCGTTTGTTTAATCCGGATATATTTCGAAAGTATGACAGGCAAAAACTGGGGTTCAACAAAAGTTTACCAAAAGTTTTGTATTTGAAAAAAAAACATTTTGTTTATTATTCAGAACCTGACTTTTAAGTAATAATAACAGCAATGACTTTACAAGTACCTTATGCTAGTTGGGTTATTCCAGTAACAATAAATGTTCTCATTTTTTGAGAGTGCCTGAAACGCAACACACTCGCGCGCGCTCGCACACATGCAAACTGACACAATTCCAAATAAATTTAGTTAAGGAGACTTTAACACGTTAAATATCATACTTTTCCACGATCACTATACTTTTTTGTGGTACAATTTTTCTTTATTCTTTATGTATTGAGAATGTAAAAATTTTATTGGGCAGCCATTATTAACATGCCTATATTGCCTATAATAATATATTTTCTTGTAATAAAATAATATCGGCCATGCATTGTCACGTGTTTGTGTTGCACCAGATGATAGTGAACGCACTGAGCACCCAGCCAGAAGGGCGCGCTAGGCTCTACAAAGAACTGGGAATTACCAAGGAGACGATGCAACAGGACATAGCTATCATTAAGGACTGGTTGTTAAAGCAACCCCACCTGCCTGATCTTTCCTCGAGTGAGTATATTTTATACAGGGTCTGTTTTTTTTAAATAATTCGACAATTTGTAATGCTTGCTTTCTCGCTAGTTGTACAAAGTATATAAAAATACTGTAATAGTGAATTTGGGCGAAATCTGATTATCTGATTTTGAGAAATTAGAACGCTTTTCCGTTTTTTCCATAGCTTCTTTTTTTAACATTAATATTTTATTTGAAACTATACACATCTGCACAAAAACCAAATGATATAATATGTAATATGAAAAATAACATGAATAATTATGAATTATTGCCCAATGGTAAATCTTCAGAGATGATGGTCCAGAAGATACTCAAACGCGGCCGAAGTCGTAGTGGATTTAATGTTTTATTAAAAATTGTTTTGACTAGTGGATTCCACTGAATAGTGTATCCACTGTTCCACTAACTGTTCAATAAATGGAACCTTGAGGTCTGTGTGTAGAAACAAGTTGCTAAACATATGAAGGTGCTTCGGCGATTAATTGTGAACATTTTGATTGACATGCTGGGATCTTTTGTAAGTTGTTTTTTTCGCAGAACCAAATAAGTTGTATGCCTATGCCCACTGAGCAGAGATAAAAGGAATTAGAATTTATGTGTAGAGTTTAAAACTAGACGTTTTGTTTTACGTGATGGTTCCACGTCATTCTTCTGTAAAGGTGTAGGCCTAAATACTTCACTTTACTACCTTGAAGAATTGGTGTGTTAGTTAAATACACAGGAAGACAAGCTTTACATGAAGTGATTTTGCTGGATTTATTTTTATTGTTCAATTTTTAAGTCAGGCTGTTAATTTATTAATATGGTTTTGAAGATTTAATGTCACTTCGTTTGGTGTGTCTCATGAAGAAAGTATTACTGTATCACCAGCATAACTAGCGGTGGTTTTGCTTTGTGCCTATGAAATGTCAACTATTATACAAAACGAGTGATATTATGAAACTTTGTGGAATTCCGGCTGATCTCTGACGGACCATAAAAAGTCGATCTTCCAAGAACGACCTTAATATGTTGCATTAATTGTTACAGAAGAAGACCTTCACGCCAAACTTTATCAAATGTTGCGTTGTATATTTCAAACCTATTGAAGTACAATCGAGGAATTTATGAAGTTGACGGATTGTTGAATGATATTTTCCGAACCCAAACTGGTGGTTTGGAATGACATTACTTCTTTTCAAATATTAAAGAAGTAGGCGCTCAAGTAATTCTAAGTAATGGGAAGAAGGCTAATGGATCTGATTAATGGAGTATAATGAAGTATCGTGAGGAGTTTTTTGTTAACAAAATGGAGTATTCTTTCAGTTCTCAAATACTGTTAGGAGAAAATACTCTTTGTTAACAAGAATTTTGGGTTTTGCATTGTAAGAGCTTGTAATTCTTTGAATAAAGACGTTTGTTGCCTTGAAAAAATAAACAGGTTTGCATTACATGCGTCATCATCTTGATTGTAGAAGTCTAGTTATAAACTGGTTTGTGTCGTTTTCAAAGTTGCTATTATTTATTGTGAAATTTTCTGTAAATGCAGTTTATAACGTCAATTTAAATGAATTCCGAAAAAAAGCAACTCGATTTATAATATTTTAAAATGTTGGTTAACAATCAAACCACGCGAAAAATATTACGTGTTGGGGATTATTTCAGTTTAGGGGAGGGTAGAGCCATTTTTGAGAAACAAAATCAGTGTTTTGTAACGATTTGTTTTGTAAAGGAAGTCTAAATTGGAGCCTCCCTTATGTTTGTGGTCTGTATAAATAAACTATCACAATTAGAAACCGTAAACAAGAAACACTCATAATGAGGAAAGAAGATTGACCTCAAGTTTGTAGTATTTTTGCACAGTTCATATCTAATATTTCATCTGTTCCCTATTGTTGCAGTGGACCTCGACAACTGGCTAGAGAATATTTTGCTAATTACCAAAAACAGCGTGGAACGTACTAAATTATTGGCGGACCGCTACGTCACCGTCAGATCTGTGTGCCCTCTTATTTTCACCAACAGAGATCCTCAGGACAAATTGATCAGAGAGAGTTTCAACTATGTGTAAGTTCGCAGTTATTTCTACTACTGAATATGTTTAGCTATTTGTCGGGAAAATTAACTGTCACTCCGGTAACCGTAGCCACAGTTTGAATGTTTCATAAGAGTTGAAGTGTTGTGCCTCGCAGTTGCTTTATAATTCGATGTCAGAATTGACTGATGTTATTGCAAAGCACAAAAACACTAAGTGTGTACATGAAATGTGAAGCAATTCCAAAAATTCGTTTATAATGCTATTAAAAAAATAATTCAGACCTAATATTTCAATTTAGATTAGTTATTAAATGCAAATTTTTTTGCCAACTAATTTGAAGCTTATAAGTGCTAGTAAATAAAAACAGGTTTAATGTACTATAGAGCTTTTTTAATCACTTCCGGTTTCGAGCTTTACAGTTCACTAACAAGTTATTTACTGTGTTTTTATTTATAAATCCTAATATGTTAATTTCCACTTAGTTAAAACTTCAAATTTCTAAATAATTTGAAACAAATTAACTAATTTCTATAAAATTTATTAGGTGAATTCTTTCTTCTATAACGGCTGAGTTTTAAATGTTCCCCTATATTTTTATCTATATTTATTTATAAGGGCTGTCGTTTCCGAATTACAGAGATTACTTTTAAATAATCGATAGTAATAAATTAATTTTTGAGTGATGCAAATAGTTAAAAAAAAAAAGAGAGGTCTGGAGGCGAGATGGGTTAGACCCCCCAGTCGTTTGCGTTCTATGGGATAAAGTATGGATGTAGGCTTACTTAGTTATTAAAATACCTGTAGTATTTATACTAAATTTAAAAAAGCCTCCCAAATAATTATGTTACTGTAACAGTTTGGTGCATAGATTTCAGGTAAAAAGTAACACACAAAAATCATAATATTTTATTAATTTAGATTTACATAATAGCGCATCCAAGATGATGGCCAACATTTAAAATTTGTCAAAATTAAGAATTTATTCAACAATTGTCAACGTTATATGAAGATCTGTTGTAAAAATTTCTGTTATTCAACAAAAATAAAAATCACGTATCACGTTTTCCCTTTCTTTTTATTTTAAGTACGACAATTTGTTGGAAAACACGACAAATTAACATAGCTAGTTTTTAACAACATAACCTAAAAGTTATGATAGCCTATCAGCTGTTCAATGAAATCAGCTGTTCGTTACGAATTAATGTGAAACAACTGATCTTTTATTATAACTACCGCTGTGGTAATAAAACTAGCTATTAGTTTTTAAAAACATAGCCTAAAACTTATTACAGCCTATCAGCTGTTTAATGAAATCAGCTGATCGTTACGAATTAATATAAAACACCTGATATTTTACAAAAATTACCAATATAAATTGGTGCACTCGCATCACTCGACGCGTAAAATGCAACATCACAACCAGCGCTGAAACATGATAGCCTTCAGGTTAAAAGAATGGAGGAATTTCAAACTCCATGGTGCAGTCACAATAACAGCCTTGAACGCACGTAGTATTTACAGTGAACGATATTTTTAGAACGAGTAATAGCATGTTATCAGCAAAAATTTTCAAGTAAACATCAAACTCACAATATTCGATTTTGAATATTTATTACAACTGGTTTCTGCATTAGCTCTCAACAACACCAAAGCGGAAGGTTAAATCCATACAGGATAGACCAGCTGGATCGTTACATCCTACAGAACACAATCTATTCTACCAAGTATCTAGAACTTTTTGAACTAACAATTTTTTTTAACGCGGGGTGTGGATGTATGTTTTGCACGGGGAAAAATAAAGTTTGCCATCACGGAACGCTCTAACACATCCATGTAAACATTATTATTACAAACATTATTACAACACATTATTATTTTGTTTGTTTGTTTAGTGATTAATAAAATGTATTTTTGAAGTGAAAACTTTCATGGTCGCAGTTGACAAACATGGGTATAAACATTTGCTTTCGCGTCACGCTTGAATAAGTAATGCATACCTCACAGCATATATTATTTTTGTATATATCTAGACTGAAAGTGACTATTTCTAAACAGCTGATTTCGTACAATATCTTCAATATCATTTCAATGGAGGTTATGTTTAGTGTTGTTGATAATTTTAAAAATGTGTATTTTCTAACTTTGTGTAGTTAAATTATTAACTATATCATTAAATATGATATATACCTTTACAGTGCTATAAACACAAATATTATTTTTATTATTATACTTAGAGTACACACAGAGTCTAAAGTAAGGTTATAAACTTATTAATTATTGAAGTCCCTTATATAACCTAAGATTCATAGTCTGTGGCAATTTCAGTTAATTTTTAAATTGTGTACCTAAACACACGCAAAATTTAATACGAAAATAATTTTCAAGAGTTGTCCTTTCTTGCATGCTTCTATTGTTTTCCCTTAACATTTATACGAGAACGATGGTTCAGTGTTAACGGTAAGGGAAAAGCAACGGGAGCAACTGCTGCTCGACCCGAGAAGATTTAGGTGCGCAATTGAGATGCGCAGTACACTGTCCGATGCTTTACTACTTCGACCACCGAGCCCCTATTTGTCTTTTTTATGTTACAGTACTATCGCTTTCCTGCCCACTTTCACACCGGGAGGTCAAAGAATATTCCTCATGAAGATTACTGACCCAAACACGGACCTCTACGTCTTCGAAACGATCGTGAAACGTTGTTCGATGATGTTGGACACCTACCTGAAGGATAGCGTGGATTTCACAGGGCTTCACGTAGTGCATGACTTGGAACACTTCAAGCTCGGTCATCTTACTAAATTCAACCTTACGTTATTAAAGGCCATGACGATGGCCATGGTGAGTGTAACTTAAACCCTTTCCTCAAAATACGTAAAAGCGAATCTCTAGGTTGGCTACGTTTTAGTATTTTAAAATAAATTTAAAATTTAAAATTCTAATTTATGCAGATTTTAACACTGGGTAAAAAGTTGAAATAAGATTTTCAAAAAAACTTACAAGTTAAAATTTGTAGCCTATAGACCTTTGGAACAAATTAAACAGAAGTGATACAAGTTACATGTGCTATGTTTTAGAACTGGTTGTGATGTTGGATTTTACGCGTCGCGTGATGCTAAGAACATAGCCTATATATTGATATATAACAGCATATTTTGTGCATCGCAAGTCTCATGTTAAATTAATTATAATTAAAATTTCCTGTGTTTCCGCCCGGGATCGAACCGGCATTGCACATGTGAGGCGCACGTCATAACCACTACACTAGGGAAACTACGAAGACGTTTGACCGATGTTAATATATGAAATGAATTTTTGGTAGTTACATTGAAATATCAGTTGTTTTATATTAAATCTCAACGATCAGCAGATTTCATTGAATGAATCAGCTGATAGGCTGTAATAAATTTCAGGTTATGTTGTTAATTTACCGTATTTTCGAAAAAAAATTGTAACTAAAATAACAATTAATACAATAAGTACAAGATTATTTAATAAAATACAATACGTGTAATTATAATTTTTAAGAAAAATAGAAACAAATTCTGTTATTGAACCAAAAATGAAAATCATATGTCGTATTTTTGAAAAAATTACCCTAATTAAAACAAAATGGAGAAGAAAACATGATACACGATTTTTAGTTTTGCTTCAATAACAGAATTTTTTCTGCGTTAATCAATTAATACCATAAACAGTTTATGATCTTTCTTGAAGAGTGTCAGGTGAAAGGAAAAGGTTAAATATGCAAAATGAGTTCAGTATAAACTGAAAAAACTCTGGCAGTGATCGGGTTTGTTTATAGTTTTCCAATTCGTTCGCCAACTGTAATTTTCTTTTATTTGAAATTTCTTTCTTTACTTGTTATGATTTTTCATACAAGTTACCAAAATTGGTGTCCCGATATTAAGAAATTAAACTGTTTTTCAGCTTTTCGTGAGGTAATAACTAAATATGAGAAAGTTTTTGTAATTTTTTTGCACCATTTATTTCGAATAGTTCTCGAGTCCTAATTTTTGGCGATATATTGGTTTAAGTTCTGTTCAGCTTGATGATTGTAAGAATGTGTGTACAATGTTACTTCGTTTAGCCGTAAAATTTTAGGCAACACATTTTCTCTGTACATAAATTAATTCACAATTATATTTTATTGACAGAAAGCCTACCCCTTCAGATTGCCCAGTACGGTTATAGTCAACACACCGCCTCATGTCGACAAATTGATCGCTCTCTTCAGGCCGTTTATGTCTGCCAAGATTATGTCTCGAGTAAGTCAAAAAAGATCTTTTCTCAAAAAATCTATCTAACTAATAAAAAAAAAGTCTATCTAACTAGTATTGTTAAATTTTAAATATTGGTTCAGAGATTCATTACTCAAAACAATTCATCAAATTTTAAATAAATAAAATTTACTTTTGTTAAATTTTATTTTCATTTTTTGATTTAATTCTGAACTTTAAATTAATTTTTTTGAATTTTGAATCTTTATAAAATATTTGAATGAAATTCGTTTAACAGATTTTTAACAAATTATGTTTTTGGATTTAATCGTTATCGATTTTTCAGTTTTATTAGTATCAGCTTTTGAACTGAAATTCTTAGAAAATAATCTAACTGGATCTAACTTAAGGATTACATTTTTAATGTTAGATCATGTATATTTTCAGTTTTAACTGGATAGATGTTCCAATGCAGTTTTAAAACATGCAGAGTGCCTGCTCTCTGGTAGCTGTTAGCAGTATTTGAAACTAATGTTCATTTACGATTAAACAGAGAAGTTGTAACAACAATTATAAAAAGTTGCAAATCCATAAAATACTGTAAATATGTATAGAGGGCACTGACAGATTAATGCGGTTTTTGTAGGTGGGGGCGGTTGGTTGGATGATTCAATTCAAAAAGGGGGGGTGAAAATTTTTGAAATAATACTTTCAAAAACTAGCACCGTTAATCTGTTCTGAGACTTAAACAAAGTGATATACGTATTAAATTTGTTCTATTTTAGATTTTAAAAAATCACTTAATTTCTTTAGATGCAGCGTTTTTAAAACTTTTACAAAACTGGTTCAATTTACATAATTTTAACATAAAACCACAAATTCTATAAGCCTTTATCAAAATAGAAGCAAATTAATGATAAACTATTGAAATAAACATTAAAAAAATTGTAGACGGTATTCTGTAAGTCGTTGAAAGTTGCGTTTTTATTGGCTTTAAATTTCTACTTATACGTACGTACTTTTATTTTAAAGATAACACTAGGAAAATGTCAGTGCTGGTAGTGGTTAGCGCATTACACCATCATCAAATGTGCCCTTCTTCGGAAGGAAAGTAAAGCGTATGGTGTATGTTGTCATCGCACGTTAAACGACCCAATTTAGAGACAAAACAGAGCAAAAAAATTGTCAGATAACAATTGGCATTGGCGAAATGCAATAGTCAGTGAAATGTAAAATAAACAGACAAAAGAAAAAAGTAGGAAAGTAATAAATGAAAATTTAAAAGTTCTTTAAAAATATTTGATTTCTTTCAATACAATTATTTACAATGACACTCATTTTGAAATAAAAGTTTCACTTAAAAACGTGCTTTTTTCTTTTCTATCTTCTCAATATACGTATTTATAATTTTTTATACATAGCCGCAGTTACTCTCATTGTTTTTGCCTTACCATTAACGCTGATCCTTCGTCCTCAGTAACCTTAAGAAAAAGATATAGCGTTAAAAAAAATAATGTAACTTTTTTTGTCAACACATATACCTCTACGAACTTACAGTAAAGCAAGCCAAGTTTCCCCAGCAAGAGTTGATCAATTCGGAGTCGAGAAAGCACATGAAGAGAAGAGAGAACCAACATAAAATACCTAATTGGTTAACCCCGATCATACCCTCAGAAGGCCTATAAGCATTACAAAAATGTACATACGGACAAATTTCATGTACATACAAAGTTGAGATCAGGATAATATGGCGGGTTTCGGATCATTCAGAGGTCTTCTTGACCCTATTCATCGAAGATACGCATATACTTCCATTTTATAGAAATAAAATAGGATCTTTTACATTGTTTATTTTTTTTTTAAAGGGGTCGTCCCTTCGCCCTCTTTTAATCCATCCTTGGTATAGGGTTAGATGCTAAGTCCTGTGAGCCATTTCAGCCCTTTTTAATAACATTTTACTGCATTCTTGATTGTAAACAAGAACTTTTTTTTAAAGAAAAACACACATTGCATTTATATTTGTATTTTTATACTGTGCACTGTATTCATTGTGTTTTGTTTTGTTTCAGCTGTCGATCTACAAGGACACATCCAAGCTCCTGGACTTGATGCCAGCATCGGTTCTTCCTAAAGACTATGGTGGTTCTGGCCCCAGTTTGCAAGAAGTCAATGGTTAGTTGGGAAGAATATTTTCCAGAACTAGTATAGAATGATACAAACAGACCATGTACAAAACGTGCAAATAGCGAATTGTACCGAATTTTAAACAGAAACAATTAATTATTTAATAAGTCAATTGAACAACTAAACACACTGATACTTCAATTTAGTCGTCTGATTTTCTCGGTATCTGTGTTCAAGAGCTACCGATCTAGAACGTTTTTTCGGGTCTTTTCGGGTTTAGCCGAAATTTAAACAAGATCGTTAAACTTTTTTGAGAAAATGTACGTTTTGATTTTCCTTTATGGCAGCTACTGATAAATGTTGACTTAGCGAAAATTTACAACCTTGTTTTAAGTTGAGAACTTCAAATAAAATATAGGTAATTAGTTTAAGATTAGTGTAAGTAATTTTCCCCTCCAGTGACAATGTAAACAGAGTGGTGGCTTCTTTTTTAAATTCATAACTTTATAATATCCTTTCATAATCTCCTTAGATGATTTAACACAATATGTATTGTTTCAGAGATGTGGAAAACAAGACTGGATCAGAACAGGGAATATTTCGCCAAATGCGATGCAATCAAATCAGACGAAAGCAAGAGGGTCGGGAAAAGTCTGTACACACCGACAGACTTCGGCGAGAACGGTTCTTTTAGACAACTGTCTGTAGACTAAGCACCTTGGTAACGAACTACTTGGAAGTTTTCAGTTCCGCACCACGCCACAAATCCTAACTGTAACTTCCACCAAAAGTTCCAGACTCTGTAATTATTCAATAGTTTTCGCGTTTGTTTTTGAACTTATTTGATTTTTTTTTTATAGTGTTGTAAAGTTATGAATAACAACATGTTGCTATAGTTTTTTGAAAGAAAAAAGTTTTTTTTTTAAAGTAATGTGATGTATTAAAGAAAAAAGGTAGTTCAACTAAAAATGTATTAAATTCTAATAGCTATTTCATTCACTAATGAATATTATTTATAATATTTTGAACTTACACGTTGTAGATACTCACAATTAACTGTCACAGTTATAAACATAAAGTACTTTAAATACTTTATATTAGCAAGAACATTGCACAAACTTTCTTACATCAACGAAAATTCTAGTTCAAAATCTACAAAAAAGATACAAATTTTGGTGTAAATTTTAAAATTTCCAAAGTAAAAAACTAGTCTTTATTAGTATATCTGTCCTTCTGTAATGAGTACGTGTGCACTGAAGACTAAACGATTCTACAATACCGATTTTGACGAAATTTAGCGTGTTTACCCCCATAAGTTTTAATTTGACAAACATTTTCGTTTACAACTTAATTTGATCATAATAGTTAAAAATTAACAAAAATTGTATTTTCTAAAAATCGTTGTTACTATTTCGTTCAAACACAGTTTCTACGAGAAAAATAAATGGATTAAAAAATTTCCTTAGAAAATGTTTGCAAAAAACAGGAAAATTGCCAAATTTTATAAAATCGGTTTATCAAATTTAGGCCATGTAATATTATGAAGGTTCATAATCACGTCAGAATAGGAAATTTGTAATAAATGATATAGAAAGATTTTTGTTTGTTTTTTGTTTTGTTTGTTTTTTTTTTTTTTTTTTTTTTTTTTTTAACGTCTGACTATTGTGCACACTAGGGCTAATGCAAACGATGGGATGATATATAGCATATGAAAATGCCAAGCCCTGGCTGGGAATCGAACCCGGGTCCTCGGGGTGAAAGCCTAGTACGCTATCAACTAGGCCACCGAGGCGGCTGATATAGAAAGAAGTATACATTTCTTATACTTTAAAGCTGTCGATTTATATGATTTATGACACTTGAACCCATAAATTTCTTTTATTTCTAGTTTGAAACAATTACTTCAGTTTTAATGTTATTATTTGACCAAAACGTGATAGATTATTAAATAGTACACTGGTTTCCCCGAGTTTCTTTGTACACAATTTCCGAATCTGATTTTCGTAGGATATGAGAAAGTTTGTGATATGTTATAGTATTTTTTTTATTATTATTTATATTTTACTTTGAATATAGTTCGTATGGTAAGAAAATAAAACAATAAATTTTTTCAAAATCGTTTCCCAGTCAGTTTTCGGGTTTCGAACCCGAGTCCACCACAACAAGAAAAGCAGCAGTGTTGATTTTCCACTAAACGACAGATAAATCCAAAAACAAGACTAGTAGTTCATTAAGGAATTAATATAATTTTGGTTAAAGTTATCTTTTAAAATGTAAATATTGTTTAGCAGATTTTGTTATTATTTATTGATTACAGTGTATAATAAGAACAATACTGCAAAATGTTTAAATATCGACTTTCATTTTACCTATACAAGAATGATCCTAACATAACAACAGGTCCAATGTAAGAGCCATTTCAAGAGAATGGAAAAATCCAGGATTCCTTAAACGCTTCTTGGAGGGAGCTACAGTAGCGGGAAACCGAGGGAAATACTGCTGGATATCTCTAAACACTTAAGTAGCAAACAAAGGTAAGAAGGGATAAAATAATATACACTATAGGGTAGTAAACCTGTCTATAATTGGGCTAATTGACGATTGAGCTAAACCGTAAATTCAGAAATCCAAATAATTTAATAGATTTTAGAAAATGTGTAAACAAAATTTAACATTGAAAAAAGGAACAACAAATATAATTTGAGACATTTAAATTTAAACTACACATCATACACTAAAAATAAAACATGAGTTGTTTTAAATGGTAGTATGTCATTCTGCTTGATGGTATCAGAGGTGTGCTATCAATTTGTTTAAGAGCTATTTGGGTTCAAGGTCTCAGTATGTTACGATTGCTAGAAGTTTGAGTAGTAAAAGATTTTTACAGTTTGATGTTCCACAAGGTTCGGTTTTGGGTCCTATTATATTTCGTATAGGCTCTATATGTCGATTACCGTTATAATGGTGGCATTGTGGTAGATTTACAGCATTTTTACATTTTGGGATTGCTCAAGGTTCGATTTTGGGTCCTATTATATTTCGTATATATGTCGATGGCGTAGGCCTATATATTTCTTTATAATGGTGGAGTTGTGGTAGAGTTACAGCATTTTTACAGTTTGGGATTCCTCAAGGTTCTATTTTGGGTCCTATTATATTTCGTATATATGTCGATGACCTTTATAATGGTGGAGTTGTGGTAGAGTTACAGCATTTTTACAGTTTGGGATTCCTCAAGGTTCTATTTTGGGTCCTATTATATTTCGTATATATGTCGACGACCTTTACAATGGTGGAGTTGTGGTAGAGTTACAGCATTTTTACAGTTTGGGATTCCTCAAGGTTCGGATTTGAGTCCTGTTGTATTTCTTATATATGTCGATGATCTTTTGTAATGGTCAAGTTGTGATAGAGTTTGCTGATGACACAGCGTTAATACTTCTTTTAAAGTTATACACGGGAATTTATTTAAAGATCTAGATTTAATTAGAGCTTGGTTTTATAGTAACTTTATGATCCTAAGTGAAAAAAACTAAATTTATGTTATTTAACATGAAAGGATACGAAAAATACTTCGTTGTTGTGCAATACCATCGCTTGTTGTAACAGTCTTCTGTTCATTGTTTTCAAACTGAGCAAGTTAAAGAAATAACATATTTAGGACTTGCTTGTTGAGAGGGTCGTATCCTGACCAGTTTCAACCAGTGTTCACAACGCCCCTTTGGCTTTCGCTTAAGCTAAGTTGTTGGAGTAGCACTTATTTGAATACGTTAAATTAGAAGTTCCATTATAGTAATTCAAAAAGTTATTAAAACTATCATGAAGGTAAACAAAAGAACTCTCTCGCTGCCTTCATTTAAAGAAAAAGTACTTCCATTTAGAAAGCTCTATGTTTACAAAGCTCAGTGCAAGTTTCTTTTAAGAGATTTTAGTTTTTTCGGTGACGAGTTTTGTAATTTTTAGAAACAAGTTGGCAGTCAAGGTTTTTCAATCAAAGTCAACAGCCCATCAACAATTTTTTTCTGCGAACTCATCACGCGTGTTTAAGGTTGGATTCATAAATTGTAATTTAACAAATTACAGAATTGTTTGCCGTACAACTGATTCATATATTTCAAGCTTCTATAATCAAGAAGGCAGTACACCAGTTTCTCAAAATTTTTATAATTCAGATGAAATGACCAATCCGAAGAAGGCCTGTCAAAATGAATAAAAGTGATTATTGAGAGGCTTATTTAATGCGCAGAGAATCCTGCGCATGTAAAAAAAAGTAATAGTTGCAAACTTATATCTCTGTGTCTTTTGCACTGCTTTGTAAATCTATCTATTTTAATAAGCCTATTAATAGTTTGTTTCCACTTTTGCACCTCACGCTTGTCAACAGAACACAAAAATTCTGAACTAAAGAATGATAAACAGAATATTTTCTTTCTGTATAACCAGAAAGAACAGTCGGCTAAACGGGAGGACGTATCACGATACTTTCATGCACTGTTTATAGGGATATTATGAAACGGAACGGCCAGAAACACGAAGCCCTTGAGATGTAAAGGACTTACACTGTTTTTCTTCCAAATTGGCATTCCTTTCTGAAACATTATCGCGCAATCCGTTATCTGGTGTTTTTTCAGAGAAAGTTTTATGCAGTCTCAGCGTTATCAGTGTTTACGCTTTATAAAAACCTGCAAAACCTTGGTTGCGTATTGCGTGGGTGAGATAGATAGACGTTGAAGAAAGTACAACAAAGATTGCGCGCTTAAAATAAAGAACAATAAAAGTATTAGAAGAGAAGCACAGCTTATCTTATCTTTTAAAGTAAAAAGAAACAGTAAACAAGGATCATGTACTTCTTCGGCGGTCGAATTTGTTAATGTTTTAAAAATATTCAAATGTGAAGGTTTTATTTTGTTCTTCTTCGTTTGTAGGGTTGCAGTTTATCCTGTTCTTCAAAAAGCATCAGTCTCGCCCAGATGAAATAAATATTCAATACATTCCTTAAATATTTACGATAGCCAGCAGTTTTTCTGAAAGAAATGAATTTTCAAATTGAATAACATCATGTCAATGAACATTTTAATATGCGGGAATCAATCTCGGTACAAAAATGGATTTTGGTAATAATCCAGTTCAACCGTTTCAAAATTGCATCTATTTGGAAATTATAACTTTTACCTTTTTTGAAAACCTGACTTCTGGCGTCAAAATCTACATCAGTTAAGAGTACCGTTGCATTTAGTACTGTAAGGAAAACTGAGAAGCTTGAGAGGTAGCGATCCTGGTTGAGAAAGCTAGAACTAAAGTTGGAGAATGTCGCAAATGTTATGTGGTCATTCATCAAATCGCTGACCACATGTTCCCCGCCAAACAACAGACCCAGATTTCGATGGATTGTAGCGGCAAGGATTTATTGAATTTATTATAACATCATAATCAGCGCTAAAGTCTGTTTAATTTGCATTTTAATGTGCATTTTACATATTTAATGTGCATTTTACATGTTTAATTTGCGTTTTAGTGTTTAATTTGCGTTTTACGTGTTTAATTTGCGTTTTACGTATTTAATTTGTGTTTTACGTGTTTAATTTGCGTTTTACGTGTTAATTTGTGTTTTGCGTGTTTAATTTGCGTTTTACGTATTTAATTTGTGTTTTGCGTGTTTAATTTGCGTTTTACGTGTTTAATTTGTGTTTTATGTGTTTAATTTGCGTGTTCGTGTTTAATTTGAGTTTTACGTTCTTAATGTGCATTTTACGTGTTTGCATTTTACGTGTTTAATTTGCGCTTTACGTATTTAATTTACGTTTCACGTGTGTAATTTGCGTTTAATGTGCATTTTACATGTTTAATTTGCGTTTTAGTGTTTAATTTGCGTTTTACGTGTTTAATTTGCGTTTTACGTATTTAATTTGTGTTTTGCGTGTTTAATTTGCGTTTTACGTGTTTAATTTGTGTTTTATGTGTTTAATTTGCGTGTTCGTGTTTAATTTGAGTTTTACGTTCTTAATGTGCATTTTACGTGTTTGCATTTTACGTGTTTAATTTGCGCTTTACGTGTTTAATTTACGTTTCACGTGTGTAATTTGCGTTTAATGTGCATTTTACATGTTTAATTTGCATTTCACGTGTGTGATTTGCATTTTACGTGTTAATTTACGTTTCACGTGTTTAATTCCCATTTTACGTGTTTTCCACCCGATCAAACAATGATACAATACTTTTCACAAAAAAAAAAAAGAAAAAAAAATATATCAGGGAAGGGTTTGGCGCCGCTTTTGGTTCTGGGTTCCCGGGTAAACGTTTGACCTCAGTCCAACTCTGCTTACACATACGTTGTTTGGGCTTTATACCTCAGTAGCGTTTGGCTAACACAGCGTACACTTGTTGTAAAATAGAGGACGCCATCTTGAAACGAAAGTTAACAGGAAAAAATCTTACATAAGTAGATTACAACGTACTTTTTACAACGTACCTCCGTACACAATTTCAAAACAATCGGTCAATGTGTTTGGCCAAAACTGCGTAACTCTTTATTTAAATTAGAGGCCGCCATCTTAAAACAAAAGTGCATGAGAAAAAGTCTTACACATACTTAGTTCGGGCCTTATACAAGGTATCTCCCTACCAAATTTGAAAACAATCGATAAATGTATTTGGCTAACACTGCATACATTTGTTATTGCACAACAGAGGCCGCCATTTTGAAACGAAAGTGACTAGGAAAAAATTTTACACAGAAGTAGTTCGGGCTTTATACAAGGTACCTCCGTATCAAATTTCAAAACAATCTGTCAATGGGCTAGGCTAAATCTGTGTACACTCTTTACTTAAATTAGAGGCCGCCATCTTGAAACGGAAGTGAATGAGAAAAAATCTTAACATACTTAGTTCGTGCTTTATACAAGGTATCATCGTATTAAATTTCAAAGCAAACTGTAAATGCGTTCGGCCAAAACAAACACACAAACTAATGACGAACAGTCGAGTTGAAACAGAGACTTCGCTTTTCTGGGTCAATTAAACATTTTTACGGTGGTCAGCGTTTGTTATTATTGTTTATAGTAAGATATTCACATATTTAAATGTTCATTCTTTTGGTGGTATCAAAAGCTACTAAAATTTTGTTACATTTTGGAACAAGACAGCTGCATGCAACGACTGTTACAAGAGGAAAGCGTATCTTATCTCAAAGTAAAACAAATAAGAATCAGGATCAAATGGTATTAAGTAGTCAAACTGAAATGTTTTTTTTAATATTAAAGAATATTCAACTTTGGGAAATCATTACTGACTTACTAAACGAAATGGGTGAGTCAAAATGCTGCATTCAATAAAATACTGCGATTAACACAATTCCAATAAGAGATAACGACGACTGTTGGAATACGGACATTGAGATTTTAAAGTTTATTCCCATTTTGAGGTCATTGAATGAAAAAGTATTTTTTTTCTTAAATACTTTCCGTATGAGTGTACATGGCTAAAGTATATGAAAATTTATGGATTTCGATAAAATTTAGTATGTGTAATTTTATCAAATTACAAAATCATTTCTTAAATTAAAAACTGTTTGACATAAATTAAAAAAAAAGTTAGTAAGAACTAGGATTTCCCAGAGAAAATAAACATGTAATAATAGATTAGTAAAGTATAAAACACACGGCAAACTGAACAGCTGTTTCGCTGATGTATGCAAGTGAATTTCCAAAAGAAAAAAGATTTAATCGATTACAAAAATGAACGTTTCAGTAAGGGAATATTTTTGCATTTTACAACGAAATACAACAACCAACCTGCCCAAAGTTAAATTCATAACTTTTTACACAATTTTGAAAATATGATTTTCCCATCATAATCGATTTTCAAATCTTCGTTGATATATGAAATTTTCAAAATTACGGTGAAAATATGTAAATAACTCTTGCCGTAATTATTTAGTCTACAGCATGCATGGACGC